>SSNR01000015.1:998332-1059680 GCA_006937965.1 Callopanchax toddi
CCCCCCCCCCCCCCCCCAGTGGCCAGCCGTGTGACTGTTTACCGGTCAAAAAGTGCCTGTTATTCAGCTTTACCACATACTGATGCCACATAGAATCCCCGTCCTTACTGATCAGACAGATTTGTGAGTAAAATACCTCCAACTTTACAAAATGTTTATTGCATTAATATATTTAGGAAGGAAATGAATTTGTGATCTTGACTACATCTTACGCATGAATTGATTTTTTTATTTTCAATATCTTTGCTAAAAGTATAAAAGTTGATTTTTGTAGTTATGTACAATTCTTTACTTTTTGAAGTGTTTTGAGTATTTTATTAGTGTTTGATGCAGCACAAGAGGGAATTCTGATATCTGCTAAGTGGAGGGGCAACCATTTAACCTTTTTATGCACACAGTACAGTATGCTATACCTAAGACCTCGTCCCCAGTACTACACCCCTCATTTAACTATTAATACTCTAATGAGCTGGAACAGATGGTACGCTCTGATTAGAAAAGCCTTTCCCGAAGTGATCACACTGACCTGACCTCTGTAGGTTTAAGACTTTCCTTTCTTTTCCAGCTGTTCAAGCATGAAGCTGAGTCAGTGGATTAATGCTGCCATCTAAGGGTCAGAATGATACATCTGCATGAAGAATCAGAAAATATGTGCAGCCTTTAGGTTACTTTGCTTGATTTCAATATTTGTATGAACTTATATAATCAATGAGTTTACTTTTTATAACTGTTAGATGTAACCTGCTGCTTTGATGATATTTAAGGGCAAAGTCATGAACTGAAGCATGAAACTGATGAATACAGTCTGACGCACACAAGTCCACAATTAGAGTTTATTAAAATGCAATCGGTTTAATTGAATATAAAACTATTTGGGTTTTAACTGAGGTCACAGAGCTTATTTTTGTAGATCTACGCTTGCAGACATTCCTCCATGGCCTTCAGTTCCTGTAGTTCAGGGCACTGAGGGCCACAGTGAAGGGAGAAGATTCTCCTGACCTTTAGGATGACGGAGAGAGCCGGACCTCTGGCACCACTGGGACAAGGAGAAGAACAAACACACATCGTGTCAATCAAAACAATAAACCACTGGGTTTTAGTTGTGGAAGATACTGACCCGTTAAAGTGAAGCTGAGCTAATTTAAAAAGCTGCTGGCCCAGTTCAATGCTGTCTCCTCCATACTGGGAAACAGTAGCTACAACACTTTGCTCCAGATGAACCGCCGCATTCTTCCAGTCGCCTGCAGAAGGAAAACATTTCTAACAGCTTGAAAGTCTAACAAACATCAGATTTCTTCTAAGGACAAAAGTAGTTTAGGACTTACTTTTATAATCATCTATTACAAAGTTTTAATGTTCAAACTATATAAGAAGTGCAAGAGCACCAGAAATGTCAAAGCTGCCACCAGTAGCTCATTAGGGTCACCATGGTAACCCCACACTTGTGTTCCTGGCTGCAATCTTAACCAGACAAAAACAGAAAAACAGAACGTGTGCCTCAAAAAAACAGCTCCTGTGTGAAAACCAGAAGTTGTATTTAAGATATTCCTAAATGTGTCGGAAATGTCTGATCTTTATATTTAGGACTATGACGTTTTATGTAGACGTGACATCCTGCAAAGAGAGCATCGGTCCTCTTAATAATGTTCAATTAAACTGACAAATCAGCTACAATACCTGAAAAGATCTGTAATTAAAATGTTCCAGTTGAAGTCAAGATGTTTGTGCAGAGGATTAAAACCAGTTTCTCTTAAAAGCCACTCCTCTTACTGGAATCAGAACATATTCCTCCCTGTTCTTTGTACTCAGCAGCACCGTCTGTCCAGGTAATGCGTGTTTCCTCCCCTTCAGATCTGCAGCTTTATAGATGGGTGTAACCAGCATGTGGTGAATGTTGGAGCCGACAGGCAACACATGATTTGTAGATCTGAGCTCAAACTACTTATAGTTTTATGAAAGGACAAACACACAGTCTCTGTGATCGAAAGGTAAAAATGGAGCAGAAAGGAGTTCAGCTGGACCACGAAGCGTTTTCTTGTTCCATCTGTTTGGATTTACTGAAGGATCCGGTGACTATTCCCTGTGGACACAGCTACTGCATGAAGTGTATTAAAGGCTGCTGGGATGAAGAGGATCAGAAAGGGGTTCACAGCTGCCCTCAGTGCAGGAAAACCTTCAAACCGAGGCCTGTTTTGGAGAAGAATACTATGCTAGCAGATTTAGTGGAACAGCTGAGGAAGACTGCTGCTCCTGCTGATCACGGCTATGCCGGAGCTGATGATGTGGCCTGTGATGACTGCACTGGAAGAAAACTGAAGGCCTCCAAGTCCTGCTTATTCTGTCGGGTCTCTTACTGTGAGAAACACCTTCAGCCTCATTATGATTCAGCTATGTTTAGGAAACACAGGCTGGTGGAGCCCTCCAAGAAGCTCCAGGAGAACATCTGCTCTCGTCATGATGAGGTGATGAAGATGTTCTGTCGTACTGATCAGAAGTGTATCTGTTATCTCTGCTCTGTGGACGAACATAAAGGCCACGACACAGTCTCAGCTACAGCAGAAATTACCGAGAGGCAGAGAGAGCTTCAGGTGAGACTAGAAGAAATCCAGCAAATAATCCAGGACCGAGAGAAAGATGTGAAGCTGCTTCAAGAGGAGGTGGAGGCCATCAATGCCTCTGCTGATGAAACAGTGGAGGACAATAAGAAGATCTTCACTCAGCTAATCCGTCTGATCCAGGAAATCAGCTCTAAAGTGATGCAGCAGAGCAGATCCCAGCAGGAAACTGAAGTGAGACGAGTCAGAGAGCTTCAGGAGAAGCTGGAGCAGGAGATCACTGAGCTGAGGAGGAAAGACGCTGAGCTGAAGCAGCTTTCAAACACAGAGGATCACAACCAGTTTCTACATAACTACCCCTCAGTGTCAGCGCTCCATTCATCTAGCATCAATATTCAACCTGCTACTTTAAGGACATGACAGCAGCGGTGTCGAGGCTCAGAAACAAAATACACGACATCCTGAGAGACGACTGGACAAACCTCCCACTGAAGGTCACTGAAGTGGAAGCATTACCGCCACGACCAGAACCAACGAGCAGAGCGGACTTCTTCAGATATTCATGTAAAATCACACTGGACCAAAACACGGCTCACACATGACTGGTGCTATCAGAGGGGAACAAGAAGGTCACCTGTATGCCAACTCAGACTTATCCGAGTCACCCAGACAGATTCACTACAAGGATTCAAGTTCTGAGTAGGAGGAGTCTGAATAGACGCTGTTACTGGGAGGTGGAGTATAGTGGGAATGTTGGTGTTGCAGCTGCATACAAGACGATCAACAGATCAGGGTTTGCGGATGACTCTGGGTTTGGAAGTAATGACAAATCTTGGGCCTTATATTATTTCCAAAAAAAGTATGAATTTAAGCACAACAACATCTCCACCTCCATCTCAGGTCCAGAGTCCTCCAGGCTAGGAGTGTATCTGGACCACAGAGCAGGAATTCTGTCCTTCTACAGCGTCTCTGAAACCATGACTCTCCTCCACAGAGTCCAGACCACGTTCACTCAGCCGCTTCATGCTGGGCTTTGGGTCAGATATGAAGGAAATACAGCTCAGTTCTGTAAACTCGTCTAGATATATACTAATTCTAATATATGGAACGTATCGATCCTGGACTGGAGATGATTACATGTGGTGTTGTTTTTTAATATGAGGATAAACATCAGAATAAAGCTGGTGCTGCTTTAGTGTTTAACTCTGTTGGTGGGCTGTAAAGTTTGAATCTAAATTTGTATAAAACTTCTTGTAACTAATTTTTCTGTGTAAAGTCTGAATATAAAACCAGCAGAATGTTGAGTTTAATTTTAAGAGACCTAAGTAATTTTTGATGGAGATTTATGTTTATGTTTGCAAAGTTTTCTTAGTAGTTGTTGTTCAACTTACGGGGAAATTTTAAAACCTATAATTTTGGGTGGTTCATTTCTCTTAAATCTCACAGCTTGTTTCATATACTGTTGAAAATTCCTCAAAGTTTAAATAAATTTTTTTTAAAAAATAAGTTTTGAGCATCACTCTAAACCCGAGCCCTTCATCTCATCCATCCATGGCACCGGCCCTGGATTCAGCTTTTAAAATTAGAAGCTTACATTTTTATTAAGAGTTGCTCATAAAGAGAGCTACGAGAAAACACTAGTCAAATGGATTGTTTCACCACTCAAAAGAGTAGGTCGAATTCTCACCCATGGAAGCATAAGCTCTGGCTGTGGCATCAGACAGCTCCCCCTGCAGAGGGTGTGTCTCTCCAAGCATCGGTCCAGAAACACTCTTAGTCCTTATCAGTAGCCTCAGGGCCTCATCTGTGCAAAGGCAGAGTAGAAGAGTAACATGACAGACATCCAGAACTATATTTGTGCATACTTTAGTATTTTGATGCATTTTTACATATTTACCTGGCTTTTCTCTCTCTATGAGCTCTACAGCTTTCTCCAGAGCATCCCTGACCTCCTGCAGCTTGTCGCTCACTTCTGCTGAGCTCATACGATGACCACAGGTTGGCAGCGAACACGTAAAATCCCTTCCGTTGCTTTTCTGAAACATCAGATAAAATGTCTTCAATGATTTGCACACAAACAGCATGGAGGTAAAGTTCAACGTTATTTCTAACAAAATAGTCATACAGATGTACTGATCTCATACTCTGAGAGCTCCTTTGCACTTAAAACACAAGAGTCCAGACTCCTTCCTGCCTGATCTGGGACCAGTCCACTGCAGCTGGCCCTCCTGCAGGCTGCAGGCCTCACACTGACACAGGAAGTAGTACTGTTCCTGCAGGAGGCGCTGGCGTTCTTGGGTCCCCATCCTACTGCTGTGAGGACCTGAAAGAAAAAACACCAACGGTTGGTGCTAGGATTTCTTGAAATAATAAGCTGTTGTTTTTAAATTATATAAAAATCTTTATAATAAAGATATATTAATTTATTGTAATTTTCTAAAAGGAAACACAAAACAGAAAATTAATGAATGAAGTTTGAGCTTTGTCAAGTTTTAAAAAATATATATAATGCTTCGTCCAAAAACTGAGAAAATTAAAATAATAATTCTTGTCATAAACATTCAAAACACCATCTGTATTTTCTCACCGTAGCAGTGTAAGATCTCCAGTTTGGGATTAATAACCCTCGCTGCTCTGACCGTCACTGTGACCCAACGAGCCTCTTGTTCGTGCTCTGGGAGATTTTTACTGCTGTCTGTAAACTCATCTGAGCCACATGGATCATGGGAGTCAGCCAGGGCTCCGGTGCTGAACACCAGGCTGGTATTAGGACAGCAGGAGTGATTGAGTAGACTGAGAGATGGAAACATCGCCGTGGCAACACGAACTTCCTGCCTGGACTGCACCCGTGAGTTTTCTGCTCCTGTTGAGATGGAAAAAACTGAAACTAAAGTGCTTTTTTATATATATTTACAGGTAAATAAGCATTTATCAACTAATTGTTGTAGAAAAGGTTAAAGTTGTAAAATAAGTCACCTGTATCTTGCAGTGTGATGACAGCCTGAGCGTTACACCTCAGCTGCAGCATGTGCCTCAGAGCTGCACTTCCCACCACCCAAAGCTCTGAGCTCCATTCTGCATCCCCCCGATTCTTGTTTGGTCCCTCTGTCGATGGGGGCTTACTCCTCCAAGACAGAGGAAGAGAAACTTCCTTGCTCAGCTTCAAGTAGAGTGTTGCTATGGTAACTGCACACAGGAACCGCAGACTGGTGCTATGGTGATTTAAGTGGTGCAGTAAGTGAAACACACTCAGGTAAGAGTCACTGGAGACACTGCTTGGATTTGACTTCTTTTGCTCGTCTCTGATTGGCTGCCTTGCTTTATTGATGTTTTCTAATCCCGCCTTTAGTGTGACCCTCAGAGCGAGGTGTGCCATTACTCCCATCACTATCAGATCAGCTCCCAGTGGACACTCCCAGCGGTGATGCTCTTGCCAGGCTGCTCTCCGACAAGCAGCAGAACAGTATCTGCTGTAGCTGCACCCCTCACACGGCACCGGACACAGAGTTTCAGCTAAACACCAGTGGCAGTGCCTCCGCTCCATTCCAAACACCATTTCTCCTCCTCTTTCTCCTGGAATGAGCACACAGCTGTACGGCCTGTCAATAAGAATCACCTCCCCGGCTGCTATATGCTTTTCAGCCACCAGGTGTCGACCTTTTCCTGTGCTGTGGCCAATAGAAACTTGGGGACAAATCCCAAAAATATGAGCTCCTTTAGAAGCACTTTTATCATTCTCCGAGGCCAGACTGTGCTCATCCTTCCCTGCGTTTTCACTTCCAGTGAGGTGGTTCAGACACAGAGTGTGACGATCTCGTAGTTTGTGTGAAAGATGAGCTGGATAGCCACAGTCTAAGGCTCTGTTAATGTCATCAAGGCATTCCTGAGGAAAATAAAGAAACTAGAGGGTGAGAAGCTGTAGAATTTAGACATATGACGAAAACATCCAAATGAATAATCTAATCAGGCAAACACAGGGTCAAAAGCTTTAACTGAATGAGCCCTAAAGCTCTTAAATGAACAGAAATAAATTCCAAAAGTATCTGGATTGCTACAATAATCTCCCTAAAGCTGCATTCTGACCCAAAGTACCTTTTAATCTCAGTGACTTTCTTAAAGTAGCTAAAAAGAATCTTTCACTTTGTGTTTAGACAGCAGCTCAAAGTCAGCTTAGCTAAATGAATACGCTGACTTTGGGATGAAGCTGTCAGAGGTGTGGATCACGCTAGAAGGAAGGCCTTCTCTTAAGGGTTTTCATTGCAGGGTGACTGATACCAGATCTTAAAATCAATTACTTATGACCTTAGATAACAGCACATGACATTTTACAATGTCATTGTTTATTTATCAAAATAAAATACATTGCATAAAAATGATGTAGCTAAAAAAACAAACATTTATAGTTTTTCTTCTAAATTTCATTAAAATGCCTTCATTTTCAAAGGCAAAGAATGCTTTTCAAACACACTGTGATCAAATTAGTCTTCATTAAAGTCACAGTCTGCTGTGGCATAGCTTCAGGTTTTAAACTCCTGCAGAAAAAAACCTCTACATGCTGGTTAAACAGCTCATGATCAGGTAACAGCTGAAGACCTGTCATCTCACCTGGTAGCGCTGCAGATGGTAAAGAGCAGCGGAGCGGTTGGCATAGCACAAAGACAGCTGCTCAGAACTTTGAGGAGCAAAACAAATTCCCTATCAGGACAAGAGAAGCAGGATGTTAGTTCATGTGAACTCACGGTGTGAGGAATCTAAGACAATGAACTTACATCTGAGCTATAAAACATAAACAATTCTACATATTTGATAAGAAATTACTTTAAACTCCATCCCACAAAGATGGGACATGGCAGTACAGATTTGCAAAGTGTCTATATTACTTTATTTTCTGTTAATAAATAGTATTTCAGCATCATTTTTTAAATTTTACCTGTGAATAGTGCATAGCTGCAGCTTTGTAGTGTTTTGTCTTGAAGCTGGAGTTTCCTCTCTCCCTGCTTTTGGCTGCTTCCTCTGAGTCTTTCTTCACTACATGTCCTGTGGAGACTGACTGCACAAAGTCCACATCATTTTGGCTGGAAAACAGACAGAAACCAAATACTGTAGTTCAAAAACATCTCATTGGAAGGGATAGTGATTTAATTACACACTAACAACGTATTTTACTCAGTTTAGAGAGTTTAAATGTCCCGGTCGACATGAGCACTATATGCTCAAATATATTTATGTTTTTATTAGATTAACTTTGACCCAGAATAATTTCGCGACTTACTTTGTCAGACTCAGAGCAAATGTATAAATATCATCTATTTCAATCAGAGAAGTGAACTTTCCCTTCAGCTCAGGGTCCAGATTATTCCATTTCTGTGCAACGTGATCTTGCCACTGTGGGTTCGGAAGATCCATAATGAACTGCAACAAAATCCCGTGGCCTCTCAACAACTACAGGCCTCTGGACCAACGATTAGATTTGTTTTGGGGGAATTTTTCCATGCAGCATGAGGACTCTGAGAACCCTTCCATAGATGCTAGCTCAGAGATTGTTTCCGGCAAAATATTTCAAAATAAATTACATTTTCGTCACAGGCTTAAAACTCATTTGTAACATTGAGTCACTTCAACTATTCACCCCCTAAAAATATATAAACAACAGGGTTATTTATATATAATCATGCATATGTATTATGTGATATAATACTATAGCATTTTCAAATATTTTGAATGTGTTGTTTCTGCACCGTAGTTATTATTGCACCTTCATGTTCAAAAATTTGTCTATATTTTTCTTGACATTGACTTGTTTTTTTAACTTTAGATTACTTTTTATTGCATTGTTTTGAACATTCTTTCAAATCAATACTCTGCAATGCAATATGCCCACTCAAATGTCTACCTAAAAAAAAGAAAATTTGACATGTTTGCATTCTGCAAATATTTAAATGTTGCCTTTTGTAGAGACAGACAAAACTGTTTATGCATGGTACAAATTTATTACAAAACTCTTCCTAAATAATTTTGCGCTTTTCAGAAAAAGCTACACATTGATGCTTTTAATTTGAAGTTGTTAATGTATAATATCCGGTCGGTCTCTGTGTACCTGAAAGTATCGTTTGCGTCACGTCTCTCGCGAGATTTTCAAATCTTTCCCTTTAAACTGCAGAGGTGGAAAACAAAAGTCTGCAGGTTAAAAGATAAGAGATAAGTATGACTCCAACACTGACCCGGGGCGCAGTTGAAGTAAGTTTAAAGTCGACTCATATTGAAGTTTTTTGACAAAGTTTTTTCACGCTACGTTTAGCAATGTAGCGCTGCGTAGAAGCTGCCTTAGCTTAGAGCTAATGTTTTTATATAGTTTCAGCTACAGCAACGAATCAAGCCGCTTAATATTAAACCTACGAAAGAAAGAAATATTTGGAAACGATTTTCTGTAATTTTCATGTGAAGGCAAGCTTGGTTAATTCTCTACTGATTATATATTGCATTATAGTTTGTGTCTAAACAACCGCAACAAACAAACAGCCGCGTTCAGTCGCTTATACTACTGTTTAATATCAAAAAGCGATGAAAAATGAATGATGTCATTAATCCCTAGTCAATATTCAGCACTCTAAACATAGTAATTTGATTGGACACGATGAGACTAGACACAAGGCATCAACAAGTCCACGTGTGTTGTTTTCCAGGCCCTGTTCAAAGGCTCACATATCAACAATCCAGTTCTGCAGCTGCTGGTAAGTGAATTTTAACTGAGCTGATTCAAACAGTATGGTTAAAATGGTCCGTCACAGCCTGTGTGCATGCATTTAACAGAATATTTAAAGTTTATAAGGTGAAATCATTTGTGGATAAAGTTATGGGTAGTATTAAATGTGCAGATGATTATCTTGAATTTTTTTAAACCTTGTTTTGTATTCCAAATCCCAATTTGTATTATCTTTTGGTTTTCAGGACATTAAACGGTTATTTACTAATGACTCACCCAGGTTCCGGCTCAGGATGAGTGATGGACAGCACATCTTGTCTTGTACGTATCGTGTTTTAAAAACACCTAAAGATTGTTTTAGATTGTAAAACTATTCATGCTGTAAATTGTTTTGCTTTCTTTTTTACACCTGAAATTAAATGACTGTAATAATGCAATTGATTTAATGTATCATAAATGTTTAACACAAGAATGTTTTCAGCTCTAGATAGTTGTACAGTTAAAGTCATATGAAGTACGTTGGTATTTGTTTTGTGTGTTCAGCCTTCCTGTTGGCTACCCAGCTGAACTGTTTGGCAGAAGAGAATCTCCTCGTCCCACTGTGTGTGTGTAAGTTAAAGAAGACCACCATTTCCACGTTGTCAGATGGCAGGTGTGTGTTTCCTCCTTGTAGTATTTCTTCCTCATCATTTTTAGCAAATTATGAACCAGCTTCTGTATTATGCCTGAATCAAAAAAGATATGAAATTGTTGATTTTTGGGTTTGTTTCTGTTTATTGATTTTGATTCAATTCTTTGCTTTTTGTGTTTTTCATTCAAAATTATAACACTACATTTTATTACCAGACTCAGGTATATAATAAGAGTACAGATGTTTTTTTTTGTTGCTAGTTTATTGTTGTCTCTTGTTGTTCCAGGCATGTGGTGGTTATAGTGGACATGGAGGTCTTGCATTCAGCAGAGGAAACTGGAGAAAAAATTGGAAATCCCACTCCACTGACCTTAGATGGTAGCCTTCTGCTAAATGTTTGTTCTTGAACACACAAGTGATCATGAACCTCATTATTTTTGGTCAATTAGCAGGGAAGATGTCATCTCCTCAGAAAGTGTCATCAGCCACATCAGAACCAGCATCATCTCAGTCTGCTGAAGTACCTGGACCCTCCTTCTCAATGAACAACAGCGGTGAGTGACCAAAGCCTTTTTAAGATGCTCTTTGTTACAGATATGTTTTTACATTGACAAGTTACAAAAATTATGAAATGGTAAACTTTTTTTTAAGTTTAAAAATCATTTCTATTTTATTTTTTAAACCAAGGCTTAAATAATATTTTCTTTGTGCTACATCAAGCTGTTGTCTCAGTTTTCAAGCTGCTGTTTGGAGAGCGGTACTATAGATTACTCTGAGTTGTATTTCAGAGACCAAGATGGCACTATAGACAGCAGCCTCTGTACTCCACTCTTGTACTTTACCTGTTTTTGTATGTTTATGGCAGCGGCGTGTGTAACACATCTTCAATTCCTTTATCACGGGAGGAACTCTTTAGCTATGGATCTAGCCTCTTTCCCTGAACCTTTTGTCAGAGGAGCAGTAGCTTTCTTTGGGATGCACCGGAGGTGCAGACGAGGTAAACACACAGGAGTACTTGTCAGGCTGAGTCAGCGTTACTGCTCTTCCATCTATTCACCTGGCAAATGTGCACTCCCTTGCCAATAAAATGGAGGAGCTGCTTCTCCTCACCTGGAAATGTTTGGACCTTTGCTGATCTGCCACTCTGTGCCTCGCTGAATCCTGGCTGAATCCTACCTAGTGACCACATCCCGGAATCAGCACGACATCTGCCAGGCTTTCATCTCTACCGCTCCAACTGCAACGCGGACCTAACAGGGATGACGCAAGGAGGTGAAATCTGCTTTTATAATAGTGAAGTTTGTTGTACAGATGTCACAGTGTTACACAGATCCTACAGCCCTCACCTGGAATCTTATCTTCATTAACTGCAAACCGTTTTAGTCACCGTTTTCCTCGTTTAGCCTGGTCGATGTTTACATTCCACCACAGGCCTGCATCATTGAAGATTTAAGAGACCTGGCCAACCAAATACCCAATGTAGAGCATAAACGCCTGGACTCTCTGCTCATTGCTCTGGGAGACTTCAACAGGGCTAATGTTGGACATGAGCTCTCAACATTCAGATAGCATGTTACATGTCCGCATCCAGAACCACTGCTATACTGACATAAAAGAGCTTATCACTCCATTCCACATGCAGCTTTGGGCCTGTCTGATCACTGCGTGGTTCACCTCATCCCTACCTACAGGCAGAAGCTTAAATGCGCAACACCTGCAGTCAGGTCTGTGAGAAGATAGACCACTGAGGCAAAGGAGCAACTAGGCCTGCTTTGACTTCATTGGTCGGTTTTTGAAGCTGCTGCATCAAACCTGGATGAACTCGCTCGCACTGACCTGTTGCACCAACTCTTATGAGGATTTGTGAGTACCTACAAAAACCTTCTGCATTTGAAATAACAAACCCTGGTTTACTCCCAAACTGAGATGGCTTTGAAGAGTGAAGGAGGATGCACACAAGTGTGGGGACAGACTCCTGTACAACCAGGCCAGAAACGCACTGAGTAAAGAAATCAGAGCAGGAAAGAAGTGCTACTTCGAGAAGCTGAAAAGTCATTTCTCTCTGCCTATGACTCCCTTTCAGTGTGGCAAGGCCTGAGGAATTTCATCAATTACAAGAGCCCATCCCTCCAGTCTGCAGGAAATCGATAAACAACAGAGGACCTGAATGAGTTCTCCTGTAGATTTTAGAAGCTGTCATTCACACAACCATTTGCCTTGCACTCATTGTTCACTAGCACCACTGGCCGCCCCGCCACCTACTCTGTCCTCTCCAGAGGACCTGTAAGGACGAGGTATATCAGATCTTCCAAAGACAAAGGCCCAGGAAGGCTCCAGGCCCAGATTGTGTCTCTATCCTGTCTTAAGGTCTGTGCTGAGCACTTGGCCCTCATCTTCACAACAGTCTTCAACACATCACTGGAGATATGCAAAGTCCCAGTGTGCCTCAAAAGCTTCACCATCATCCCAGTCTCCAAAAAACCCTCCATCCAAGATTTAAATGACTACAGGCCCATTGTCCTGATGTCTGTGGTCATGAAATCAATTGAAAAGCTGTTGTTGAAGATCATCACAGGACCCCCTGCTGGAGCCCCTGCAGTTTGCATGCAAGTCAAACCAGAAACAGAACATCGATGAGTCTGCATACAGAAGGGAGGTGGACCAATGTCCCCCATCACCATTCTAAACTGCAGTTTTTCTATGGTAGCCACGTTCAAGTTTCTGGGTACCACCATTATCCAGGAACTGAAATGGTCGGCCAACATAGACACAGTCAAATGAGAAGTCCCAGCAGAGGATGTACTTCCTGTGGCATCTCAAGACTTTTAACCTTCCACAGGGGCTGCTGTTTATCTTTTACCCTCAATCACACAAACTATAATGTAAATATTACCTGTAAATACATGCTTCAATTCTTAAAATTCTGTACCTGTCCAGTAATTGATTGTTCTGAAAATGTGCGCGTGCCTGTTTATGGATAAGTACAAGATCAAAAGTGAGACCAGTCAAATTCCTTGTGTGCTACACAATTAGCAAAATATATTCAGTTGTTTCAGGGGATTTATTTTTACACTCCCCCATCTGCCCAACAGAGGGAGCCATTCACCCTTATAGTGAATTTTCTGATGCGGCAACCTTTAATCTGGATTTTCTCCAAAATGTTGTTGTTCAGCCATGACTCAGAAGCATCTAACAGTTTGCTGTGCTTTTAGAATTAGAAACGTTCACCAAAACACATTTTACCAGGCAGCAAAATAAAAGGGTTCTGATTCCTCCTCACACTGCTGTTGTTGGGAGTGAAGAACTAGATGAGGCAGGCTTTTAAGGCTCACTGCTAAGACAGTGAAATGCAAAGTCTGCACTTCTGTTATCTTGAATACTTTTTAAACACAACATTTAAAACCCTTTTCTAATTTCCATTACATTTCCAGGTTCATTTAGAACTGATATTTAAACAGTCCTCATCATGCTGTTCACATTTTGACATCAGAGACTGGAAGAGCAGAAACCATTAATGTGGTCTGAGTGCTAGACGACCAGCCAGGGCTCCTGACCACACCACCAGGGACAGGCGTCAACGTCTTGCATTGGCTAAGGAGCATTAACGCTGGATGAGAAACCAGTGGGCCTCAGTGCTGTTCACTGATGAAAGTTGATTCACGCTGAGCAGAAATGATGGCTGCCAACAATGTTTCCTCAAGGAGAGTGCTATGCATCAGCCACTGCTGTCATCAGTGGTGTTCCAGTGTATGCTGGTGTGTCTAGTCAATGCAGAACTGTCCTACACTTTATGAATGGCACCTTGACAAGCCAATACTACCTGGATAATCCAGTTATTGTGCCTCTGAACAACAAAGGCCTGATTTCATCTTCATGGATGACAATGCTCCAGCTCATCGAGGTCGCATCATCAGGGAATGGCTGCTGGAGACTGAGGTACCTTAAATGGAGTGACCTGTACTTTCTCCAGACCTGAATCTCACAGAAAACCTATGGGATCAGCTGAGTCGCCATGTAGAGGTTTGTAACTTTGCACCCAGAACCTCGATGACCTGCGGGCTGCCCTGCAAGAAAAGTGGGATGCCAGGTCTCAGCAGACAATAAATCGACTTGCAAACAGCACAAGACGACGTTGTTGAGCTGTAGTTGATGCTCAAGTTTTTGAGACACTGACATTTTTTGTTGGGGTGAAGCCACCACTGTTGGCATTTGTTTCAATAAACTGGTTGAGATGAGGAAATCACCATTGCAGGCTTCTACTTAAATGCCCCACTTTCACAATATAATATCACTGTAGTGTGAAATTTTTACGTGTTGATTTCACCACTAAGCCAAATGCCCCTATCATTTAGTGAGGAGTGCAGCTTATCTAACACATCAGATGTTGTTTTGGATCTTCTCCTGTTAGCTTACCCTTTAGACCACTCAGTAGTTTATCAGCACCAACTGCTCTCATCAACAGCGTTGATTTTGTTATGCAGCAGAAACCTACCCAGTGGTCTCAATAGAAGATGTAGGCATGTGGGTGGATAATGAGGGCATGTTATATTGTGTTTGTGCAAGCGTAGGTGGGTGTCTCTATGTGCATGTTGTGACTGAGGGAGCGTGTGTGGGCTGATGGCTCCTCCACTTCATAGCTGTATGAATATTGAGCTGAGGGCTGATTCCCCTCAGCGGTGAGAGAAGTCGACTAATTTGACTCAGCAAAGACGAGGGTCGGCGTTTCCTTGTTACATCCTTTGATCCTTGTTACCTCAGAATTCCCTTCAGAAACAAGAGAACCTGCCGTTCTGTTTAGTCGTTCTGCTAAATAACCAGTACTACACTGTTCTTTACCACTAAAACAAACCTTATTTGTGAACTCCTAATATTTTTTCTAAGTGAATTTGGCAATCGCTTTGATTATTTTTCAATATATTTCTAATTTGCATTTTGAGAATGTCAATAACACAGTTGCTAAATGCCACAATCCAAATGTTTCCAATGAGCTGTGGGTGTTGAAATGAATTGGACGACTGCAGCTTTTATTTGAGGGTCTGACTTCAGGTTCCTGTATAGATTTCACAGTCCTCGAGCAACACACTGAGTCACAGCTAGCTAACTTGGCTTACTGCCTGTTTCACTTGTTTTTCTCTTTTGTATTATAGCTCCTCCCAGCAGGGAGATACTGAAGAAATCACTGAAATTCCTGTTGAAAACTTTGCTGTAATTGGGTGTTTTTTTGATGTTCTGCTAGGTGTGTAAGCTCACAGACGCACAAAAGAGACAGTCTGTGATGATGATAAAACCAGGAATATTCAATTGCTACAATCTTTATTGAAGAGGGGTTTGTCTTCATTGTAGCTGAGGGGGGGATTTATTTAATAGATGGTCCATGTTGGTATTCATTAGATGCCACAGAGCTGAGATGAAAGGTGGAAAACAAAAAGTGGGAAATCGATGCTCTGTCTTTTATCTGAGAGTGCTGTCACTCATAATGCACAGCAGCTCAACCCCCCAATAAATTCTATAAATAGACATATGATTCTTCTTTTTTTTTTAAAGAAATAACCTGATAAATGCTGCTCCAGTACCAGTTATTGCTACATCTAATAATAATAAATCATTTTATTTTTATTATAGCTTAAAGTGCCCATGACATCGATTTCCGTGTTCTCTGACTTATCTATCATGTTGCAACGTTGAGTTCTCACCTTAAACCTGCCAGAAAGAGCAAAAAACGGCGTCCATCTGTCTCCTAGTACAGCCAGTGAGAAGCTCTTCCAGATTTCAGACCTAGGTTTCAAACAGTTTTTTTCACTCCAGCCCGCTATGAGGTCATGGTGATCCGGACTTGCTTATATGGTAAATTCTCCGCCCACATGCACGTTCATGACAACTGGAGCGAGGCAGTGTTGCCGCCATTGCCCATAGACCGTGTAGTGTTCAGTTTCAGTTTCGTTTCTCTTTCACGCAACGGCACTGCCCCCTGCTGCAGCAGAAGTGCCAGGCTGCCAAATAAGGAGAAACCCAGCAGAACCGGAAGGCGGCGCTTTCTTCTGATTCTGAAATAATTACAGCGTATTTTGAGTTATAATGGTGCAACGCTAATCTAGAGGCATCAAAGATTACACCTGTTTAATATAAAGTGATTTAAATATGGAGTCACAGGCACTTTAAAAGAAGGGTGTGTATAATTTAAACATTTATAAATTCAACATTTTGCCTTTGTTCATTGAGCTGCTCGTACGTAATATCTGTCTAAATTTAAAGGCCCCACATATTACTTGCTGCCGTTCATGCCAGAGTTTTAAACTAGAATGGTCTTGTGTTGAGAAATAATAGAGTTGGTCTTTGTTGTCAAATTTTGGAGAAAAAAAAAGTTTGGTCTCAAATATTATAAGATTATGACTCTGAGCTACTACCACATGGACGTTTATTTCAATATTTGTAAACGTCACTGAGTTATAACAGTTTTAATGTTCTTTGATATTGATTAGCTGTGACAGTCAACTGGCTTCAAAGTTTTTAGGGTTTAATTAAAATGTATTTAAAATTTGTCCAGTGGTTTATAAAATACTTTGTGTTGGGAATGACCTTCACCTACTATGATGCAAAGTTTTAACTCGGTAGGAGAACAAATTGAATGGTGTTTAGCTACTTGTTTTCTAATGTTTAACTGTGGCAGCCGTTTTGAAATGGATTTATTGTAAATTTATGCCAACAGCAGTCTGAGCGACCATCATCATGTTCTCATCATGTTTTCTAACAATTGGTCACACTCACATTTATTGTTTTTTTTTTTTAAACAATCCAGATAAAAGTTTAATTCAGAACGTTTAAAGGCACACTAGGCAGTTTGGGCTTGTTTTTAGCACCCCGCCCCCTAGTGTTCATTTTAAATCACTGTAACTCATTCCCAATAACATTTAGGCTCATTCTGATTATTTGTGGCAAAAACGTATAATGTTGGTTTACATAATGGGCCAAAATCAAGCATTAATTATATGAGTTTGGCACTGCTTTCAGTTTAATTATGATTGATGATCAAGATGAATTCAGATAAGATCATAGGAGGAAGTCAACCTGTAGTTGATTAAAAATACATTTTTTTACATTCTGCGTTGTTTAATTGCTATCAATTCACAAGCTACAGCATTAATATTCAGAAATGTCTTTTAAAAAGTTTTCCAGCAGTGGGTGTAATGTCAAAGGTCAAGAAACAGTCGTTCCAGGCACATCTGTGCCTCCATTTACATATTCATCATCTGCTATCACTGAAACGGGCCACCTTCAAACTGCTCTGCAGATTATATTTAAATTCCAAAACGATATCTACACTCACTCACTGAGGTGTGGTTTAAAAAAACATGTGGGGCGGCACTAGCTCAGTTGGTAGAGTGGCCGGTCTGGTAACCGGAGGGTCGCCAGTTCAATCCCCAGCTCCGGCTGGGTTAGATTGTCGTTGTGTCCTTGGGCAAGACACTTCACCCAACTTGCCTACTGGTGGTGGTCAGAGGGTCCTGGAGGGCGCCGGTGCATGGCAGCCCCCGCCTCTGTCAGAGTGTCCGAGGGCAGCTGAGACTACAACGTAGTTTATCACCACCAGTGTGTGAGTGTGAATGGGTGAGTGACTGTTCGTGTTGTACAGCGCTTTGGGGTGTTCTGCACTGTAGAAAGCGCTCTATAAATACAAGCCATTTACCATTTATTATTCATCACTAACTATTCTCTACAGGTTTCTTTTGTTCTTATGTCTCATTCGACTTTTATACAATCTTCCTCATTCTATTTACTGTTTCTTTATTGTGTTAATATTTTATCTTTCTCTCGTCCTGAAATATCCTTACCGTGAACTTTTCTTGTTATTGGCAAACATATTAGAAGCCCGCATTGATCATAATCACCAAAAACGAGCCGATAAAGGTTTATGCCCCTCTGGTTTTAGTCCACCCTGCATTTCCACCACCCACCGTCTTCCCTTTTTCTTCCTTTCAGACGCTCCATCTGGATAGCGTGTGTATGAATATTGATGTTAATTACCTTTAACCTGAAAATAGCTGTTGAAGCTGTGAGATTCCTGAAGCTGTTTGCTCACAGCACATGAGCTCACACCCACAGAGAGCTGAATATTTGTTGTGCTGGGGAACAGGAGCTTAAATCAGAGGAGTGGTCTCTTGTTTTATCCCCGATGGCTCATCCACCTAAATTCTGTTGCTCAGTATGGTGGTTCATTTATGCCAAAACTTGGCACAGCATAAAAAGTATGCTGACAACAGCTAACTGTTTTGTCTGAATCATACCGATGGGGCTGATGCTACTTTATTGTGGGAGGTGAAATGGCGCCATATGAGTCTGTGGGCTGGACCCAACTGTCTTTTGGCATTTTATCTGTTAAACAAAAAGAACACTAGAAAGAGTTAGCTGTTGTTTCTGAGACAAGAGTAACTAATCCATAACTTTTTATGATATAGATTTATTTATCTGTATGTTAATCTTTTAAATTTGGGTTGTAGTTTGGTATTATACACTTAAAACAGTTACTGTACATTTTCACCTTATTGGAAAGGCATCTCAGCTGATTCTCAGTTTGGTTTCAGTGAGTGCAGGTAATGTGATGTGGCTTTAGGAGGGGTCGGTGACCCAATTCCAAATAAACAAGGGTAAATGGTGAGCAAATTAAAACATAATTATGCTACTTTGTGACTAAATTTTATTAAAGGAAATTTGCACGACTGTTGCAATTTGTTTGCAGTTATGTCGTATACCACACATGACCTGGTCAGATATGAAACTAGTCACAAAAGTGTTGATGTAGCAGTCCAGACCAGTATGATTCCAACTGTTTGCCATGAGTTGCCATCAGTCACAGCTAAACACTGGCTTTCTCTTGTTCTACGCTGTTTTCTACTAAAGGAAGAGGTTTCATGGGAAAATCTCAAACGAAAACCTCACCGATGATGACCTCACCCATGAAAACCTCATCCATGAAAACCTCACCAATGATGACCTCACCCATGAAAACCTCACCTATGATGACCTCACCCATGAAGGCCTCACCCATGAAGGCCTCACCCATGAAGGCCTCGCCCATGAAGGCCTCGCCCATGAAGGCCTCGCCCATGAAGGCCTCGCCCATGAAGGCCTCGCCCATGAAGGCCTCGCCCATGAAGGCCTCACCCATGAAGGCCTCGCCCATGAAGGCCTCGCCCATGAAGGCCTCACCCATGAAAGGCTCACCCATGAAGACCGCCAGCGGTTCTCCAAATTCCACGGCGAAAGTGATTCCTATTGCCACCCTCACCCCCTACCAGAGCAGGTAGGTTTAAGCATCATTATGATATATTTTTTAGGTTTTTAACGTGTAATTCTGTTTGGGATTCTTAAACACTGAACCTTCCTCACACACATTCCCCCCTCTTTCCCTAACAAACTGCGTATGCATCTATCATTTCACTTTCAGATCATTTCCTCTACTGCTCAGTCATCAGCTAAACTTTTTTTCTCTGATCTTGTGTCTCCGGTTCATTCTTGCTGCCATTTCTCTGCAGCACTTTGAGGCCTGTTTGAAAATGTGTGTTGATGCATGTATGTAGAAGCATTTTTATTTTATTTTTTTGACGAAAGCGTGTGGTTCCGTGGACTCGAGTGTGTGCATGTAATTCAGCCCATTTGCATGGAAATGAAACGAAATGACTGATCTTGCCTCAGAAATTGACATTTTTAAGGCAGGTACTGCTGGGTTTTTATGGTCTGCCGCTGAGGTTTTGATTTTGTTATTTGGCCCGTTGGGAATACATCCAGCCTCGTCTGTCTCCTTTTTCCTTCACTCCTACGTTTACTGCTCCAGGGCTCCATTTTATTGCTGTTTTCCTTCTCTTATTTCTTGTCATTTCATTAAACTTGTGTCTCTGAGCTTAAAGATGACTCCAAAAAAACAAGAGCACAGAATAGCCAGGTGTAGTTACCCAGATTAAAGTAAAGGTACTCTCCATGTTCAGGCTCTGATAACATGGATGTGCTTGAAATTGCAAGCTGTAAAGATAACTGTGCCTCTAGGTGTTGTAATAAACTGATGACTGTTCTAACTTTGATGTCGGGGAGCACCCGTAGTGAGTAAAACAGATGACTTCAGCAGTTCTGCCTCTTCTATGAAGGTTTGGGTCAAAATGAAAGTGGAGTTGTGTACTTGTGTGAGCCGTTTGCATTTCCTTTCCCATTCAGCTGGTTTGGGAGCAAGCTCTAATTTGCTTTTGACTATAAAACTCAGTGCAGCAGTCTTATCCATACCGAGCAGGAAACGGAGCTCACGCTGGCCCGGCGGCTGCTCTCATGATAGGGGATTTAATTGCAGGAAAAACTATGGTATGAATACCCTCCACTGCACAATTATCAGAGCAGTGAAAAGGCTCATAAAGTACAGAGCTTGGATGGTTGTTAAAAACAACAATAAGTGTAAATTCTTCCAGGAAATGGCAGATGTAAAACACCTAGTTTGGTCTTTGAAAGAAGGATTTTTTCTTTTCTTTTACAGAACTTTAGAAAATGCTCAGAAGATCCAGTTTCCTTGGAAATAGTTTTGTTGTCTTCTGTTTCTGAGTGGTGTGTGTTATGAACTGAGCTGGGATGCTCATTAGACAGAAAGCCTGTCTGTTTGGTAACCTTTAAACTGTGACACCCTCTGCGTTGTTTGACTGTCAGTCAAAGAAACGAGTAGAAAATGTTGAAATGTTCCGTATGCATTCACTTAAAGCTTTTATCATACATGTAGTGTTTCGGTTAGTAAACGTTTATTTGTTCAGATTTTTTGTCAAGTATTGGTGTTGTTTTCACTAAAATCAACTGAATCTTGTCTTGCATCAACTTGTACTTTTAGAACACGGAGTCACCATCATGTCTCTGTGTCGTTGATCCCCAGGTGGACCATCAGAGCCAGAGTCACAAATAAATCCAACATCCGTAACTGGAGCAACTCTAGAGGAGAGGGAAAGCTCTTCTCCTTTGAGATAGTGGATGAGAGTGTAAGTAAAGAGGTTTGTCTGTAACGTGTCAACTTACTGTATGTCACACATGAATAGTTTATTTATTTATTGTTTTTGCTTCATCCATGCATTGAAATGTACTGGTCAACAGGGAGAAATCAAGATTACTGCCTTCAACAACGAAGTGGACAAATTTTTCTCTCTAGTGGAGCAAGGCAAGGTGAGCACGCCTCACTCATCCATATCCATACTTTAGGTGATAAGAGCTCAAGAATTATATACAGAAATGATGAGTGTTGAAAGTTTGGCCCATTGGTCAGTTTAACTGCTCAAGCTCTCTAAATCCAGTTTTCACCTTCTTCTGTAAACCAGAAGGAAAAGCTGCAGTATTTTTAAAAGTGCTGGATAGAATCTAGACATTTAATAAACTACATTGAAAGTAAGCTTGATTTAAAATATATATAGTTTTTGTGTCCATATGTCTACTAAGATGTTAGAGAAACAATGCTTTTTTAACCCTCGCTGTTCTTATTTTTATGCCTATGAAGTTTTCTTTTAATTTGGGGTCAATTTGACCCCCTAAGACAGTGCAAGGGTTAAAATTTCATCACAGCTGTTAATTAAAGCTACATAGATAATTTCAAATCAACAGGTTGCATTAACCCACTATTTTACCACTGATCAAACTTCACAGTGAGATGAAGGGGTTATATTATATTATTCACCCTGTGTCCATTTTAAGGTGACTCTGTGTTACTTCATTTAGGCTAATTTCTGATAGCAAACAGGCCTTTTTGTAAGTTCTGTGGTGTCACACTCACAGTAGAAGTAGCTTTTTTGTTTTTTGTGTAGAAACTTCCTTTTGGGGGTGATAAAATCTATCAAAATACAATTCCCTTCAGAGCATGTGGGCATGACCTCACTGGCAGTGCTTTAAATAGCTATAGACATACTGGGGTATTTCCTCCAAACAAACACTGACAGAGTGTTTACAGCCCTGTCTCTCATTTTGACTGGCAGGGAGAAAGTCTGGTGCAACCTCCACATGGGAAAAAAATGGAGTGGGGGAATCATTACAATGACCAATAAACAGGCTTTACTGCAGAAGCAGTAGGTTTTTAATACACTCGGCGGTAGCTTTTGTTGATGGGATCAGCTGTCACCCAGAAGGCGATGATTCATGACCTTGTGCCCGTTTTACCGTCCTTTAGTGAGAAATATAATCCTGCTGGCTCAAGCTTCTGCTCCATAACACTAACCTTTGAACTGGCTTAAGGGATGTAAATCAGATCATATTTACACAACAATAAAATCAGAAGATTTTTTTTTTGCAAAAATACCAAGGAAAAGGTTGAAGCGTATGAGGTGATTATAAAATATCTTGTGAAAATAAGTTAAAACAGAGTAGCTCTTGTAAGGCTTTCCTAAAGCTTTTTCTATTCCTACTATTTTCTACAGCTAGTCTCAGTTCTCCACTTGTTTGATTATTTTCAGCAAACATTAATACTTTATTCTGTACTACCTGTGCTACTTATTTAAAACACTGCTGTGAAAATGTTTCTGATTACCGATTGTCAGATGTTTTAAGTAGAAAACACATCAAAGACGATGAGTCAGAATGTACTATGCAAAGAAAAGCCCATCGCTGTATTTTATACAAAAACTTAAAGATCCCATGTGTTAGAAATAGTGACGTCTAGTGGCTTAAATGCAGATTTCAACTGAGTTATTTCCTTGTGTTTTATAGCAGCCCCAAAACATGTTGGAATAACACTAATGGAGCTGTGAAAAACCCAGAAGGTCTGATCTGAACTCAGCAGCCCCTTTTTAAGACACACTTAAAACTGTGTGATTTATATGAAAACCAAGGAGCCAAAATGCTCGATGTACATTGGGTAAGGTCTGCATCACGACTCAAGGGCACGATGTAGTGATGACAGACGATCTGCGCGACCAACCAGCTCCAGAATTTAGAATAGAAGATGTCCGACACACAGTTTATCCATAGTGTCCTCTGTCATTACAGCTTAATAATTACACTCCATGCCTCATATGATTCCATAATGCAATTCCATTGATTGGCGTCAATTTGATTGGCGCAGAAGCTGCGTAAAGAAGGGTCCATCTTTGTGGACATATTGTTGGACCATTTTCTGAGGATGTCTGTGATTGTGTTAGTGTTGGATTATTTGATCAGGCAGAAGTTAATGAGGTTTTTCTGTTGTCTTTTTTTAAAGGGCATGTTCAAAGTTAATGAAAATGCAGCAAATTGTAAATAAATAAACAGTATTTTCTATTTATAGATACAGATTTATTAACATTATCTTCCAGTAAATCATCCTAAATGTTAAATGTACTTTGATAAACAGGGGAAGTGTCAGGTAGGTGATGAAGATGTAAAGCATTAAGTAGATGCCTTAAAAGGCAAAGCAACAGTTGATGGGAAGTAAAAAAAAACAACTTATTTTAAGATGACATTAATGAGGTTTATGCCTAAATGAATGCTGTTCAGTCTCCTCACCTCAAACTTTTGCATATACCTGTTTACGTATGTGATCACAGACACTACATCTGCTGCTAAACCTCGCGCTCAACTCAAAGTTCTCGGCTACTGAATAACTCGATTAACCCTGCTCATTGTTTTGATTGTCAGACTGGCTCAGGTTTCAGACCCGATTCCAATTTGTGCCCCCTGCCCTCCAAAGATAAAGGAACAAATCTTTATTCCCTTCATGATCTGGGTATTGACAGAACAGCGAGGGGGCGTAACTGGCTCTGAGGAACCAGAGTGCTTTTCACATAAGTTTCATGCTCGTATGTCTGTGTGTGCTAAATGAAAACGGAAGAAAGGCAGGAAGGAATGAAGGAAAAGAAAGATTCACAGAAACAAACCCAGAGGCGGTGAGAGAGAGAGGGGGAGGGGATGGTGGGTGGGTGGGGGGGGATATTGGGGCCTTGGGAGAGTAAATGAAGGAGTGTGCCTGACAGATTGAGTTTAAATTATGCCGTTAAGCAGAGTCCCTCTCAACTGCTGCTTATTTTCTGGTGAATTAGAGAAGTGATGGGGCTGATAGGGACACCACATCTTAGTTTGACCTAAAGGTTTTTTTTTTCTTCCATTCTTATTAAGAGATTTAGGTTGAACAGAGGCTGGAGCGTGGGCTAAATTTCCGTTCTGGGATCAATAACGCAGTCACCAGTTCAATCCACTAGAGTGCCTTAATTTATTTGATTCTGCTTGATTTTAGAGCGCCGGCTCACTTCGCTCTTCTGTTTGTCCTGTAGGTGTACTACATCTCGAAGGCTACGCTGAAGGTGGCCAACAAGCAGTACACGACGCTGAAGCACGACTATGAGATGACCCTCCACACTCATTCGTGTATTGTGCCATGCAAGGACAGTGACGGCGTTCCCACAATGCAGTGTGATTTTGTGCCCATTGAAGAGCTGGAAAACCGAGACAAAGATGCTATTATTGGTAAGAGATAAATAGCAACATTTAAAACTAAAACATTCACTGACGAAATGTTTTCACACTTCATCATTTCTAAAGTTTTATTAATCAAACTGAAAAAACGTGTTTGGTGGATCCTCAAACATCGAGGAGGAATCTGGGCCTAAATTTCAGTTCAGTGTTCCTTTAGTTCATTAAAGTATGAGGGTTTATGCACAGCCTTCATCAGGGCCTGTCTCAACTTTTTATTTTGGAATCTTTGTTCATCTTAGATATTTCTCGACTGGAAAAGAGTAGCTTGCCACCTCCAGGTCAGGAGAGAGATCCTGCCTCAAGTGGGGGAATTTAAGTATCTCGGGGTCTTTTTCATGAGTGAAGGAAGGAGGGAGCAGGAGATCAACAGTGATGAGAACGCTGACCCAGTCTGTAGTAGTGAAGAGGGAGCTGAGCCAGGAAGCAGCGCTCTTGATTTACTGGTTGATCTACGTTCTAATCCCCACCTACGATCATGAGCTTTGGGTAATGATCAAAAAAACAAGATCTTGATCATATTTTCAATAATGATCAATATATTTCTGACTTTGTCGGGGTGTTTTTTTCATATTCAAGCAGACCTGCTTGCCTTTTAGTCCATGTTTACAAGATAAAAGCACACAGACGCATTTAGATCATAAACTGATGTGCATCAAAACCTCATTAAAATACATTTTAACATTTATATAGTTTTTTAAAATAAAATCTGTACATACAGGTTTTATACACTGAACAAAATAAAACTGAGCTCACATAATTTCTACCTCTAAGTGATGATCCACTGAGCGGTTTAACTGGAAACGTGTTTGCGTTGGTTACAGAGGGGCAGCGTTGCATGTCCTCATCTGTCAGCTCTTCGTTTTCTCTCCCCTGCTTCCCCCACACTCTACTCCTTTGTTAAATAGGGGATTATAACATGGTAATGAGAAGCGTCAGCCTGTTCCTGTTGTGATAATGGAGTTCATAGGTGGATGACATCGTCTCAATCATAATAGAATTAAGCAAGGCTGAGAGAACACTGACTGAGAGCAAACGGAGGGATGGGAGCAGGCAGAGGGAGTTTAGAGAAAGGTTAACAGAAAGTTCAGACAGGAGGATGAAGTTGAGAGAAAGGCTGATTTGCACAATCAGTTTTATGATTCGATCCAGTGGTTTTCTTTAATGCACGGCCACTAGTTCTGACACGCTGACAAGATGGTCAGGAAATAAACCAACGCGGATGTGTTACTGAGATTTGAAACACTTATTAGGACACAGAGCTTTTATTCTCCTCTACTTTGTTTATATCATACACTAGCACAATAACATGCATTTATTATGAGTTTAGTTCCTCCTGCAGTTACGACGAGTGAAAAATAGCAGTAGTAACACACAGGGAGGTTTAACAAGCTGAACGCAAGCAGGTGGAAGAAACTGCTGTCTTGTTTACATGAATTTAAACTAATTACAGCCTCATTAAAGTCAGTTTTGCATTTGGATGCGTAATAAAATAGTACACTTGTTGTTGCAGGACTGAATGCAAACATAACTTATTTTCTTGCTTTATATTAATAAAAAGAAGCTGCAGCCTTTAAGTTAACTGAATTTACCATAATAAAAATACATTTTATAAACATGTGCAGGTTTTCACCTCACATCATTTTCTTTTTATTCCTTTGTTTAGTTTTATTTGCCTTCTTTCAGCTCAGCAGCCTCAGCTCTTCAGTAAGTCTGAAGGAAGTTTGAAGGTCTTAAAAGTGACGGAGGACATGAATAAGAAATGAATGTGTTGCTTTTGATTTGGGATAATGGGATGAGAATCAGCCAGCCTGTTGCAACATTTGTGTCAGTCTGCTGTGACTTGGCATTATCAGAAGGGTTTCAGGTCTCATCTGTGTTTGAGCGTGACTCTACTCCGGGGCGTATTGACACTTCCATCATGTAGAGAACTTCCAGAAGCCCTCTGTTTTTTACATCATGTTGTAAACACATTAGTCTGCCTCTCTATGGGTAAAAGTTGTGAATGATTTCTTTCCTGTCTTTAGATGTTATTGGAGTGTGTAAGAGTGCAGAAGATGTTTCCCGTATCACCACTAAAACCAGCAGAGAAGTCTCCAAGAGGGCCCTCAGTCTAATAGATACGACTGGCAAAGAGGTGACAGTCACACTGTGGGGAGAGGAGGTAAGAACTGTAATCTGTCTGACTCTGTCTGAGTGGATTTGTGGTTTAACATGAAAACGTGTAGAGCTGACTGTAATATATCAGGTGTTTTTGGAGGTGTCCATGCATGCATGTTGATCCATCTCCCCGTCGGTGTTCGTGCATACAGAACACTTTTGATTAGAGCTTTCTGGGTTGTAAAATGTGGATTGTTCAAGCCACTCCTGACCTTCAGCACTGCTTTGGGCCAAAGACTCAGATTTGAAACAGAGGGCTAAATACGGTAACTGGAATGAGCACCAAACTGAGCTATTCTTCTCTAAGCTCATTCGATATGTGGGAGCTAATCCTTCCTCTTTGCCAGAGTCTGAAAATGACTTTCAAATTAACTTGTAAGTTATCTAATTATTAAAGCAAACTGCAGCTGATATTACTTTCAGGCATCTCTGAGTTGCAGGTACTCACTAGTAGGACTTTGTTTCTGTTGTCTCCTATTGTCTCCTTTAAATTACAGTTATTGACTTTTTTTCCCTTCCAGGCAGAGAAGTTTGACAGCTCTGGGAAACCTATTGTTGCTATCAAAGGAGCTCGCCTGTCTGATTTTGGGGGCAGATCTCTCTCTGCTTTGTTCAGTTCAACAGTCATGGTCAACCCAGACATACCTGAGGCCTTTCAACTCAGGGCCTGGTGAGTCACGCTGGTGTACACACATTCACACACACATGCAGAATCGTCCTCAAGTTTTAGTCCTGCTGCAGCTCCAAGTTTCAGACGTCACAGTTTCTGTAAACAGACACAAAATATATTCTACTAACAGCCTGTTTCTGCTTTGTATTCACAAAATAAGATCTAAATGCTAAACATAGAACCTGCTCACACACAAACTAATGAGCAAACATAAGCATAAAGCCCTGATTATGAAAAGTCAGGAGACTGGTGGTATGTGCCACCTGAGTCTCAGTGGGACTCTTGACGGGGTTGGATTGAGGGAATAAGAGAAGCAGTTATTTCTGGATCCCAGCTCAGAACCGTATGTGCTCAAAGACACGTTGAGCCGCATCAAACCGGATTCCTATTAGCTCTTCCTGTGGAGGGATTTTGAATTATGACTCATCCACTCATTAAAGCTGTTCCCAAGTCTGGCCACCGGTAAAATATAAATGTGCTGTTTTTATTATTATTTATTTATTGTGCATAAATGTTTTTCAGAGTATTTATAATTGTCTTTTTGTTTCACTTGGAAACACTGAGTTTATTCAAATAGCACACTCTTAAATCCAAAGCTTGATTATGCGGTCATGGTAAAATGGCTGCACACACGCCTTTTAATTTTAGAGTTTTAGGTATCAGGACAAAAATAAGAATGGTTGGCACTTTACCAGGTTCTAAAATGAATCAAATCTAACCTCAAGTGTAGAAAAACATAACAGATTCCACCATGTTGTTATTCATAAAACACAAAATGGAAAAGCTGTTTTAAAAGCTAAATCCACTTCAACAGCTTGTAGAGCCACCTTTAGCATCAGTAGCAGGGATTTAAAACAACTCTTTTTTTTACAATGTTGCTTGAGTTGATTACAGTTTGCAGACCTTTGTTTCTGCTCAGCTCTCCCAAGTTCAGGGTTGAGGTCTGAGTTTTGACCATTGCACCAAATTGATATTTATTTTTCAGTCATTCTGTTGTAGATTCTGTTGTAGATGCTGTGTTTGGGATCATTGTCTTGTTCTATCATCCAGTTTGGTCCAAGCTTCAGCTGTCAGACAGACAGACTCACATCTGACTCTAATACTTGGGTCTACACAGGAGACCATGGCGAACTCTGTGGACTTCAAGGTGCCCAGATCATCAGCTTACTACTTCCATCCTGATATACTGTTTTTTTTTTTTTTTAATCAAACATGACTGTGCATTAGTGCCAACAATCTTTACTTTGGTCTCATCTGTTCAAAGGACTTTGTTCTTGAAGTCTTGTGGTTGATTCAGTACTTTGAAAACCTAAGTCATGCTTCCATGTAGTCCTCCTCCCAATCCATCCATCCGTTTTCTGTAACCGCCTCATCCTTCCCAGAGGGTCGCAGGAGAGCTGGTGCCTAACTCCAGCAGTCAAGGGGCGAGAGGCGAGGGACACCCTGAACAGGTCGCCAGTCCATCGAAGGGCCACATAGAGACGAACGAGACAACCAGTCACACACCCACTCAAACTATGACCAGTTAGCCTAACACTCACATTGTTGGTCTGTGGGAGGAAGTCAGAGTACCCGGAGAGAACCCACGCATGCATGGGGAGAACATGCAAACCCCACGCAGAGAGGCTGCCGAGCCAGGGAGGCGAACCCATGACCTGCTTGCTGCGAGGCAACAGTGCTAACAACTGCGCCACCATGCAGCCCTCCTCCCAATCAAGCCATAATTTTTCAGTCTTTTTCCATTTTTCCTGTTAAAGATCTTTAACCTTTAACCCCTTAAATGAGACCTGTAGAGTTTGAGATGGCGATCTTGGGTTTTTTGTCATTTCCCTGAACATTGCACCGTCTGACATTAGAGGGAATTTGCTGGGGTGGAAGATTGTCAGCTGTCTTAAATGTTGTCCACATGCTTTCCATTCCACATTATTTGGAAATGATCTTTAACTCAGCGTGTGGATGACTAACTGGAATGTAAAGCGCTTTGTAGTCCATGACTTAGACAAGCACTGTACAAATGAAATGAGAGACATTTACATTTAACTCTTCCCAGATTGATGACACTATAGATGGCTTTTCTACTACGTTAACTTGTGTTAACATACAGATGTTTAGATGTGGTCAAACTGATGATAATAGTGAATTAAGTACATTTGATCAGCAGCACCTGGATGCCAGTTTCCCTCTTAAAACCTGTGGAAGCAACAAGGACAGACTCAGATTTTTATGCCGTTTTTTCACTCCTTCAGGCATTAAAAGATATAACTAATTGCTCCGTAAACAGTAACTTTGATCATTTCTGTGGACGCTTTATTGTAAACAGAAGGATCAGGTTTCGTTCCTGCAGGTTGCTCTCTGTCTTCTTAGTCTCTATTCAATACACCATCTCATCCGGATATTCAAGAAGCTAAATAAGTATAAAAAAGGAAAAGAAATACATCAGCCCCCTTCCTTTCATCACAGCTTCTATTTTTCTCTAATCCCCAGCTTTTCCCCCTGATCTCCACTGCTGTTTGATTCTCTCTCCAGTCTACATGCTGACAGCATGAAGTTATTTCTGGAGCAGATAAAGTGTTTACCACTTTCTTTTTAACATTTTAGGTGTGCGTTTTACGAAGACAAAGAGCGTCTGTCTGACTCGCTTTCTGGTGGCAAAGTCGTGCTATTTTGAATTGTTTGGACAAGGCTTGTTTGCATAAAAGAAGGAAACTGATGAATCTGAAAGATGCCTTGATTGGATTGCTCACCCAGAATACAGGGCATGAGTCACATGCATTAGTAATTTTGCATAAAAATTAAGAGTAGATAAACAAAGTGAGATTGCATAGATTTGTAAGAAGGTGGACACGTTTTGCACAGCGTTCCTGTATGTATGTATGTATGTATGTATAAAACTGATTGATCTGGAAATGTATTTGTTCATAATAGATGTTCACGTCAGATCTAATATGTTGTAGAATAATGATCTGATGGCTGCAAATAAGTTAAGGGAATAGGGGAGCTTTTCAGTCATGACTGAGATGGATTTTATGGATAATAATTCAGGCAGAGCAGTAATCATTTCAGTGCTGCACTTTCTACAAAAGAAAAATCCAATTTCTTTAATGCAACACACATTCAAGCCTCACCTTGCATGCTCTTTCATTTTCACACTGGACAGTCCCAGTTAACCAATGTTTATGCTGCACCTAATTACCTCCGTTTGAAAGAAAAATGAGTTGTACTCTCAGGTGTATTCAGCAAATTCTTCTATAAATCCTATATATCACATGTGACTTGTGAAGGTGTTTGTTTTGTATATGAACATGTTCCTGCACAGTTACAACAGTGCATGTTGTTTGCACATATTTATGTATACAGGTATGACCAAGGAGGTTATGCACTGGAGAGCCAGTCACTAACGGAAACCAGGTCAGCCGTCGGTGGATCAACAACAAACTGGAAGACGCTCGGCGACATGAAAAATGACCACATGGGACACAAAGAGAAGGTAGAGTCCACACAGAGCAGGACATTTATATAGAAAGACGGATTAGTAAAAAGCATTATAACCTAAATGGAAGGTATGTTCTTGAAAATGTGTCATTTTTTCTGCTTTTTTAGATTTGTTTGCATATCAAGTGATTCAGTGTTAATTTTAAAAAGCACGTTCATCACTGCACAAACCACAATGAACTTATCTACATTATTCTCAGACATCTTTAGCATTGACTGAAGTTTTAGTTTGACTTACTTTTATTCCAGTCACACAACTTGGGATTTCCAGGAAATTAGATGGAAATTAAACCATGAAGTTTGTTCAGATTTATGTTGATCTCTGATCCAAATTTGTATGAAAATGATGGTTGGTGACGAGCTGATATATCAGTCAGAAAACCCCCTTCTGAAACCGGGAGTTTGCTACCGTTGGAGCACAAGAGCAGCTTTAATACTACAGACTTTTCAGGCGTTTTAAAAGATGCTCAGTAAACACCAGTCCCAGAGAATCCAGAAGTGAGAGCTTTACTGTAATGCACCAGAATCTGCTCCCAAACCAAATAAAATCTATCTTGTTGAAGTTTTACATCATGAAAAGAGCTGCTGCCTTTTTTCTGTCCTCATATCATAAATCTTAAGTTTGAGCTTTTTACGCTGTTGAAATCTTTATTGTTTTTCTCTACAAGTTGCTGTCAAGGGGTAATTTGGTAACGACGATAACAAATAAGTTACTAGCAAAGAATTAAGGCCTTTTAGTTAGATATTTATCTTTTAAACACTCTTCAGTTTGTGAAATATTTTAAATGTTTGCAACCTAAAAGCCTTGCAGCTGTAACAAATATACTAAATAATGCGTAAATTTACATCAAATGTCATGCAGGATCATCAAACTTTAAGTAAATATAGTGAAGCCAGTAAAGTCATTTGAATTATACAGATGTATTTATTTTATTTCTTCAGCCAGGTGAGTCGATTATGAGCCCATTCTCGTTGATGACGATCTGGGAAAGAGGCAGCAGCAATAAATAAAATGGAATAAATAAAAACAAACATAAAAACACTCAAAACATTTAAAGACATAAAGAATGTTCTCACACACAATATTTATAAAGAAATCAAGACAGTCTTTAAGCAGTCAGAAGCACATTGATCAGAAATTATTGATCATTTGTCAGTGTAAACAGCACAGCTCTACTGTAGTCTGTGCATTTCTACATGGATAAGAGCCATACCTCTAATAGTTCAACCATATGAGGGGAAATAGAAACAGGATGCCTCAAACTGAACCGTGCAACATTTTAGGAAATAACATCCATCATGCTTTCAGCCAGAAGAAGAGTGCATCTATGTGCTACTTTCTAAACTTTCCATCTAATTAATTTGGTTCATCTCAGCTTACTCTCCCTCCTTCCTTACATTTAATTGGAAGCAGCTTACGGATAGCTTCCAGATCAATGTCGTTTCTAATGAAAATTTCTAATTATGCGCTGGAGGAAGCCTAAAGGGCATAAAGAGCGAAAGTGATGGAAAATGTGGGTTGGTGATCCTCGAGTGCTAAAGCAAGGCGCTGCCACTTTTAACTTCATGTCCCTTACAAACCTGTGACGGCTGGAAAAAAGATCAAGACTAAAGAAGATACAAGTGAAAATAAAAACCTAAAGGCTTTAAAAGAAATAAGAGTCACAAGAGGTGTTATAAAACTGACAAAGAAAAGTTCACAAACGGATGCAAGGAAAAAAGTTTAGAAATTCTCCTGTTTTACCACTTTTTAAACTTTTCTTTTCTTTTCCCTTCTCCTCTCTCTCTACTCTTACCCCCAGCTGCTTCTGTAATTGAACAGAAAAGGAAGAACATCATTGTCTATCAAATTCCTCTGAGGCGACAGACCAGTTTAGAGTAATAGAACCTGAAATGTTTTAGTTTATAGTTTGAAAAAATCTAATTCTGCATTCTACCTGTTTGTCCTTATCGTTATTCGTGGCTGATTTTGTGTATCAGTGTGTGCAGACATGGGTAAGGGGGTATAAGTGTACTAACCATTTCTAATTAATATGGCTGTGTGTGCGTGTGTGTTGGTGTTTGGGACAAGAATTAAAGTTGGCATGTGCAACTACGTCAATTATGTGAAGTGGATTTTCACTTGGTTGCCCTTCCACATACAAATTTTAATTGCATTTAGGTGCCAGAAGGTGACACAGGGATTTGGTGTGATAAGAATAAAAACTATTTTCAGAATGAGGCGGTTGTGTCAGTCTGTTGGTTAGTGTGCACACGGAGTTTTTGACTGTTTTTGTGTACATTTTTAACTCTTACTGCTCTTGTAGCTTCCCCTTGGTGTTAGAAGGGTAACACATTTGCCCAAAGTTGTTTGTGTACATGCTGGAATACAGAAGAAAAGTCAAAGTCCTAGCATTCCTTTCAACTCAGATAATGTTATGTTGATGATGATGATGAATATCTCAAGATCTTGCAGTTAGCTCTCAGAATATGTGTTCTAACACAACACAGCTCAAAATCTGTAAAACTGACTGAGTTTGTGTTTTTTAAGGTAGCTGTGGAAACTATCTTGAATCGGCTTTAATTAGCTCTAGAAGTTAATTAGTTATAGATGTCCATCCAAAGACTACTTTCTGGGATTTTGATTAAAATCCGCCCAGTGATTTATTTTGCTAACAGACTAAAAGGGCAACTCCAGATGGTTATTGGCAACATTTTAAGTAAAGATGTTGCAAAAAATGTGGCATTGGAGTATGTGTTAATGAAATGCAGTGGTATTTATTGAATGATTTTGGTGTAGATACAGATCCTCCTGTCCTCTAATCTCTTGTTGACCAGCATCAGGACGCTTCAACAAGCCCATTCCACCCACTCACCTACCTCCAGTCTGCCTGAGTCTGCAAAATGTGATGATGCAGGCACGTGAATGAAAGCATGGGAGTGAGGTGCTGAGAGGCGTTTTGCTAACTGGTATAATAACAATCCTCAAAACTAAGAGTTTAGAAGGAGCTCTTGGTGTGTGGCTTGAGTTCTGGTAGATGGATGGGTGAACAGTTTATGAGATTTTGTGTTAGCTTGAGGGAGAAAAAGTGTCATAAGTGTGACTGACAGTAAATGTAGAGGTCGTGGGGGACACAGCATGGCGTCAGCCCCCTCACGAGGGATGCAGCAGACACAATGGCCTTTTCACATTCAATACTCTGAACACTTTACAGAAACCGTGGGTTGGGTAACGAAGGAACAGCGTTGCTCACTCAGTGTGTGATTTTGGCCAGCATCCTAGAAAATCTCTTTGATAGACTCATTTAGGCCAGAAATTAGTAATGAGTCTGGCCCGGCTCTAGCTTGTTGTTCAGTGTGCATTTTAAAGCGTTTAACTCCAAATCCTCCCTGTAATTCCAACATCTTGTTCAAGACCTGTTCTCAAAGGAGCACTCTGGTGACTGCAGGAAGTAGCTGATGTTTACGATTCCTTATATGTACATCACATTCTGGGCACATGCACAAGTTTTCCCCCTCCAGTGAGACACTTCACATCTGTGTGCATTCTTTACATTTATATTTATGGAAATGGAATGGCGTGCGTCTCCACAGGATGAGAGAAATAGCCTTTTCCCTCAAGAATTAGCATTTCTTTCCTTTTTAGCTGTTGATTTTACCAGTGTGAGTTCTGCCGCCTAAGGTGCCAATATCTGTTTAAATTACAGCGCCATCGCTGCATTTTAATTCCATTCTGTTTGACTGTTTACACGCTGACTTGGATTCCTACTAGAACATGTTGAGCTTGTCGTATCTGCGTTGGACATGTGAGTGTTTGGGTTTTTGCATGTAACCCAGCATGTTAGCCGTGTGTACACGTCTGTGTGCTTACACATGTGTGTGTTAGCACTGTTTCTGTGTTAGAGGGAGAAATTCATTTCATCTTGCATCTGTTATGCAAAGTAATCTCAAACTCCCTCTGCTCTCTTTTTTCAAAGACTGTTTGGAAGTCAGATGGAGAGATGTGTAAACGGCATGCATCGACCAGTTGGACAGACTCGTTGACAACACAAGCTTGATCTCAGTTTATTTTTATTTTAATGCATGTTTTTTTTACTATAAGAGGTCTGTTAAAGCTATGTATACTGGAAGCAACACATTTGTTCCGTATTGAAATGAGATATGAGTTTAAAACACTAATAATGAGAATAAAAGAAAAATAATGATACCCTTTATATTTAGATGGGAATGAAGCATTCTCTTAACGGGATATTTTATATATATTTCTGTGCAGAAGTTATAAATAATAACTATGTTACTCATTATGGATAGCTTTGTGAAAGGCCTCAGTTCTGAAAAATAGCTTTAATGAGCTAACATGTTGTCTGAGGGCAGCTCAGACCAAAAGAGAAAAAACTCCACTTACCAAAATGTCATTGTAGTTTATTAACATTATTTAATAAACCTTTACGCTGCCTTTAGTTGAGCTTTATGTGGTTATACATGGAATCCTGGTCATTTACAACCGTTAATATCAACATCAGCAACAAACTGTAGCAGTTCATACAAATCATATTTTATAAACACTGCCTTAAGTTTTGCATTAAACACAGGTTTCTGCTAGATTTGATGCACCACAGTGCTGCATGTTGCTGCTGTCAGTAATGTATATAGTAATATTAAGCATCGTAATTAACCTGTGATGTAAAAGGTTTATAAAATAACGTTGCTGGGGAATTTTGGAGATTGGAGTTGTTTTTGGAAGGCAGCAACACACTTTGGCCCTGGCTGTGTTCGGACTAGTTGTTAGCTCATCAGGACTGTTGGATTTCAACTCTGTTTCTTCTTCTTGTTCAGGAAGCTATCTACAAAGTGTAAGACAGTACTTATTTATAGTTTTTTTTTTTACACAAACATTCATTTAATTCCTATTCACGTTGGTTTAATTTAAATGTTTCTTTACTCAGTGGAACTACATCCCTGTCAGGACCTTTTCGTTAGTTTTTATATTATCAAATTATCATCATTTGAAGTTTTAGGGTCTTGAACGTTGACCGTACAGGTGTCAGTTAGTAGAGCCGGTTGACTTTTACTGTTTCATAAGACGAAAGAGTTTCAAAGTGCTGAAGCTGACGTCACAGCCCACCACTGTTTTTTGATTTTTACTGTGCTGTGGACAAGTGATTACTCACTATGTTCTTGAGGCCTCTGCCACCTGCCATCTTTTTCATCTAGCAAGATGTTGCCTCCTACATAACAAACGCTTTGATGAGAGATCTTGTTCCGCTCCGTTCTGTGAACGCCTTTTAAATTTCTGGTTGTGAAAAGTTTGATTCAGTCTGAGGAAAGTTCACACACTTAATGTACTAGCTTGCCTTAACGTTCCTCTTCTTAAGTGTATCAAATTATTCATGGTCCACAGTCATCTCTCTCTATATATATATGTGTGTGTGTATCATTTTGATGTTTACTTGATAATTTAACACCTACAAATACAGTCTTACACAAGAACCTTCTCTCCGTCTCTAAATGATGCACGCTTTAATTTATGGGTTTTCTTTCTCATTGAAGATGCAACTGAAAACAGTTTTTTTTAGGAGTCTAAGCTTCTCAAAAAGAAATCCACTGGGTATGTTCTGAAATTTTAATGAAACAAGTCAATTATGAGCCAGTCACATGGACCGCTACAGATATTTTCATGTTTTAACATCTGCCAGCACTGCAAGCATCCTGCTAGACATAAACAGGGAAAAATAAACGATCTGAAGCTGAGATGCCATCTCCCACTTCCTCCTTTTTTTCATCTCATATGAATTTACCACACTTTCTTTTTACTCCTTTACACATTAGTGTGTGAGGAAGGGGGGGGGGGCAATGCTTGCAAACAAACAAACATGTGTTTTTTTGTTTTTTATTGTTCAAACTCCCATTTTTTTCTTTTTGTTGTTTTTTTCTTTCAGGCCGAGTATTTCACCTGCATAGCAACAGTGTTGTACATGCGTAAGGAGAATTGTCTGTATCGGGCGTGTCCGACTGCAGACTGCAACAAGAAGGTCATAGATCAGCAGAACGGCACGTACCGCTGTGAGAAGTGCAACAGAGAGTTCCCCAGCTTCAAATACAGACTCCTGCTTTCTGTGAGCTCAGTGCACATACAGTACAGTAAACATCATTAACGCTGCTCAGACCTACAGAAGGAATCTGTTGCCTCTCCATCTTCTCTGTCTGTCTGACTCTCAGGCCAACATAGCAGACTTCTGGGAGAACCAGTGGGTGACGTGCTTCCAGGAGACGGCTGAGGTCCTGCTGGGTTGCAGTGCAGAAGAGCTGGGACAGCTCAAAGAAACGGTGAGACTCTTCTACACACATGGTGCTACTTGAGAGATTTACCAGGAGCTTAAACTTCTTTTAAAGTTTGCAGCAGATTTTGTGTTTATCCTGTATTATTTGTGTGTGTTCCCAAGGATGAAGCTGCGTTCGAGGAAGTCTTCCAGAAAGCCAACTTCTCAACTCACATCTTTAGGAACCGAGTCAAACTGGAGACATATAATGTAAGTGGCAATAAACAGTAACACAATAACATTTCCTACCAGCTGATTGGATCATGTCCAGGGTATAAAATAACAGAATGTAATGATGTGCAGGCGTTTTCTTTTCAGTGACAATATTCAGCCTTAATTTGTGAATGCTTGCCTTATCTCTGTTTTGAACAAACGCACCAGCTTGCATTTTATTTTTACACACCAACAATGGTTCTGGAAAATAGTGTTTTGACAAAACCAGGGTTGCAGACGTGCAGCTTTGTTGTAATGCGATTAAATGATCCCACTTAGAGTTCACAATTGTAAAAAATAATAGGACGAATAAGAAGAAATGTATGCATATCTGAAATTTTTTTATAGAACACAAACCACATTACAGCTGATGTCACTTAACTCGCTTTAGGGTACATAGGTATGGGAGAGTTTCACCAAAGTGACAGAAATAAGGACAAAAGGAAGTGAATGACAAAGAAAAACTCAAATTATTAGCCATTAATTATTATTATCCAGTGTGTGTGTTTACTTTTTCTTACTTTTGTTTTGTAAAAAAAAAACAATAATAATGTAGGCAATATAAAAAAACCCCCACAAGTAAACATGTTCTTTCTTGTGTTCTCTGGGGTTAATTCAGACACATATGTTATGTTAATCTAATTACTAACCGCATAACAAGCATGAAATCGTAAAGCAAAAGTCATTGTCTCTTATCTCACCCTGAACTTCAGTCCCAGAACGAGGAGCCACCAAACAAGATCCATAATTAGTGTATAATCACAAAACACAGTCAGTCACACCACATAAAATCTAGAATCATTTCACTTAGTATCAGATTGGCAAGAGAGTGGTTTTATAGCCAGTGCACTTTGGATAGCAAAAAACAAATACAGCTGTGGATTCATTTCTCTTAATTAGGCTCTAATTAGCATTTAGCTATTGTCTGTCTAAGCCTAATTAGCTTAATTATTCAGAGGCTAATTTGCTACGGGGGGTGCATACAGAGCATCTGAGAGGATGATTGAGATGTCGTTTGAGCTCCTGGCGGTCTGTGGCCTGACCTTAAGAAAAGCTGCGGAGTTTTTCAGCTGCTTCTCAGTTTGGAAAATAATGTCAAACCTTTTCAGGAAGGAGAAAAGTAAAATCTCTAAAGAATTCACGTGTCCTGAAACTGCAGTCTAATTTACCCTCAGTGCTGTCTGAACTGAACTGAATGAGAGTTCCACACATTACAGCTACTTGGTGTTCAGGAGCAAAAAGGTTTAGCGTCTACCTCAGTCAGTGTTTTCATTAAATCATGTTGACGCTTCGCTTTGCAGCACATTTCACACAAACTGGTAATGATCCACGGGCGTCTTGATCCTCAGTGTAAACCACCAAGACTTCTACACACCTAATGATCTAATGCTAAATAAGGATGGAATAAAATTGGATTAAATAGTTTTTACATAAATTGCAGTGAGATTGGACTTGGAACTTTGCACCTTTCAGTTTTGAGAAAAGCCCTGGGATGAAAAGCAAAATGTCTTCAAGAACAAACATATGAAAGCCTAGATTTCTTCGATTTAACTTGCGAACATTCCCCAGTCGTGGTCCTCGGGGTCCACTGTTCTGCATGTTTTAGATGTTTCCGTGCTCCAATGCCCGCGATTCAAATAATTGAATTACCTCCTCAGCATGTTTTCAAGGTCAGCAGAAGCCTGTTAATGGCTCATTTATTTAAATCAGGTGTGTTGAAGCAGGGAAACATTTAAAACATGTGGGGCAGTGAGCCTCGAGGACCAGGACTGGGAAATATTCATGTAATTAATAATAACGATACATTTTTTTAGGTTCGGCCTCAGTAAACTTTCTGAGTGAGTCAAGCCAATTCCACACAGGGACATGGAAACACTCCAGAATGCGTTTAAAACAAACATGCCTGCAACATTTTACCATGAGAGCCAATTTATTAAACAGCAGTTTGTATTTATTAACTGAAAAAGCCCCCTTACACACACAGGGTCTCAGCTCTGTGACTACCATATGATCACTGCTAATTATCTCAAGGAATCAAGTTTAGTAGTACTACCATCTGGTTTTCAACTTGACTGTTTCTGGATATGTGTGTTCATGTAAATGGGCGGAGTTATTGTCCGAGGACCAATCACAGCCAGGAAGCTGGAGGTAGGTGAGGAAAAAATGTTTAAAAAGTTCAAACATTCAAACGTACTGACGGTTTAATGCATATGACTCTGCACAAAGAAGACGCACTCTTTTTATGATTTCACAACTATGACATTTTAAAAAGCTTAGATATGATTAATAAAGAAAAACAATCCTATAGTAGTTCTTGATCTTCTTGCGTCATTTTCTCAATATGCTGCTGAGTGGAAGTCAAACATAAGGGTGCAACGCTGAGAGAGAAAATACAAAGTGACTCTCACTGTTACACTTTGATCACCTTTTTTAAAGAATATTAATTGGTAGAGAGGTGGTGTGCTGTCACGTATGATGTCTAGTTTTATAACCCACGCTGGAGCTGCTTCATTAAGACACTAATCCTGCTTTGTAGAACAGGACGCTGGTGTCTGCTCACTTGGCTCGTACCAACAGGAAGCAGACCTGATTGTCATCATTCACTAAGACTTTGACGGCTGCTTCGTCTCTCTTCCAGAAGTAGCAGACAGAGAGGATCAGATCTCTTATTACTCTTCAACAAGCACCTTAGATTGAGTGATATAATTTTCCCACACTAGAACTGACCTAAACCTACAAGTCTTTTCCAGTCAGAGGAGATGTAAACAGATGTGCATCTACTGCAGGGCCTCCGACATGCGAGTGCATAAATCTGTGCCTGTTGCGTACATCTGTCTGTCTAACGTGAATGAATTGATTTTGTCTCATTGAATGCATGCATTAGTGTCAGAAGCGGACAGTTTTCCTTCCTTTATTTTAACAGACAGGCCATTGAGAGCCAAGTACACACTTAACACTGTCACTTTATATCACCAACAAACCAGACCGCGTCAGCAGAAGTTCGCCTCTTTTTGCTTTTCCACAGGCAGCGGAAAAGCTTAGAGAAAATGTAATATAATTTACATAATCGGGTTGATATATCCAGAGAACATCTCAGCGTGTCACTTACTGCTCTTTTTACTGCGTGTCTCACAATGAGTCATTCTGACGAATTAAAGAAACTTGACAGCGTTCTGCTGATGTTCATATGAAGTCAGACTGATGAGGTGTTTGTGATATTGTGTCAGAGTAACAGCCTGTCACGCAAAACTACTATGGAAATGAAAGGAAACTGCAACATTTTTGCTCAAAATCAGACTTTTTAACCACACAAAATTTAAAGAGGAAACTATTAAGCCCAGAATTGTGAGTAGGACCCATTTTGTTGCCATAAAGCCGGAGCTGAACAGATTGCAGTAAGAATTCTTTTCTGCAGTGAGTTTTCTCCACTTCATTATCCCAGTTTTTCTGCAGGGATCTGGAGTTGTGTAATTACATTGTTTAGCATGCTACAGAATCTCATTACTCCTCGACGAGGTTCAGGCGCACGCTTGAATCAAGTGGTTAGACGTGTGTTGAGTTGTGTGAGGTCGAGCCTGTGTGTGTTTTTGTTCATATTTTGTCGCTGTGCTGACATCCAGATGTTGTGTTGTTGCTTTGGGGAGAATTCCAGATTCACCCCACCATGAAAATGTTGAATGTTTTTAGCTACTTCCCCTGTTATTTAGTTTCATATTTTTTAGTTTTCTATTATGCTGTGCAGTTTTCAGATTGATGAATACTAATAAAGATGTGTAATCCTTCATTTTGAGCAAATATTAAATTACCTGTGCTCAATGAATTTCTAATAATTCATAATTTTTTTAGTCTTTAAACAGTTTTTTCTAATACTTCTAATATTGACTGATGATTATGAGATTTGATTGGATTTTTTTTTTTGTAATTATTTAAACTGCTGTTGCTCAGGTGGTGAATTATTTGTAGAAAGTCATGATTTAGTCTCTCTAATAAGAAATGCAACAAGATGCCTGTAATGGAGGCTAATAGTACAAACTGTTCAGGGTGAACAGCGTCAAAATGTCAGTTCAGTCTATTTATTAGTGTGTATTGTTTTAATTAAGTGCGCAATATATTATTCCCTAAATGTTACAATTAATGCCTGAAAAGTCACATTAGGAGGACTTTTTCTTGCTGACGGAAACAGACTGAACATCCTGTTTTTTTGTTCACTTTTAGAGATGGAAAATGTCACCTTTCACGCTCTATTCCCCCCATAAATTGTAGTCATCATTTTGGTGTTCACAGTTCACAAACTGGAGATCACCTTAGACCCCAGTGGGGTCATTTTCAAATGATATTCTTTCCGTTCTGGTTGGGTTATAATCAAAGGTCTGTTCCTGATACTGTGGTGGGTTTGAGTTCATCGTGTGGGTCCAGATTTTTCTGTTTTCTCTGAGTTGTTTTCAGTCTTAAGTCTGTCATCTATAACTGACTAACATTTGGAGTCTGATTCAAGATGGCCTCCACAGCTAATCTATCAACAAACTCAAAAATGGCTACAACTCAGTCAGTTTTATAGATGCTGAGCTACAGTTTGATGTGAGTTTTTAGAGATCTTGTGATATTGTGTGAAATTGTACATCATTTTGTTTGTCTCTGTACAAGGAATGGACTAAAATAAATAAAAAGCAGCAAGTTCCAAAGAAAAACTTAATCAAATCTTCAAAAAACCAATAAAACTATTGATAAACCAAAAAGACAGTTTGGTTTCTTTGAGGTAAATTATATAGAATACTTTTGCAGAGTACAGAACGTCAGATCTTCCCCCAGTTTAGGTATTTGCTGCCGATTCTAAAATCTCATCTTAACAGGTGGATTTTTTACAACTTAAAGGGACAAACTCAACACTACGTGAGTGGATTTCTCTTAAAAAGCCTAGATTTTCTTATCCAATCCAGTCTGATCCACTTCATTTATGAAGCATATTTAAAACAACAATTATAACGCATATTTAAAAAACATAAAGAGACATTAAACCAAGTTTTAAAAAAGTAACATCCAAATAAATACAATAAAATCCAGATAAATAAGATTAGCACAGCTGATATGTAAGATACAGTAAGTTATATCATTGCTTCAAAAATATCTATAGCTGTACAGAAAGGCATAACATCTGGGACCAAACGTTAACCTGCCTCCTATTCAAACGCATACATTTTACCCAGATTTAGTCAGAATTTATCCTCAGATCTGTCATTCTTTAATTTATAGAACAATCCTAGTAGATTTAAAATCACCGTAAAGGTTAGAAACTTTTCTTTATATCATGTTATTTTAATTAATTTCTGACTTTTCCTTCCTCCTCAGGATGAGTGTCGAGTGAAAGTAACGGTCTTGGAAATCCTTCCTGTGGACCACAGAGCGTACAGCAGGAGGCTCCTCAGCAGCATCTATAAATTGGCTGTCTGAGCTCTGTTTCTGACTGATAATTACACAGATCTGACTGGACGGTGACTGGTGTCAGACTTTTCCCCCCAACTGCAAGATATATCATATCTGACTAAAGCAGCAGAAGAGCAGTAAGTGATTCATGCGAGTTAATGGCATCCAAAGACGGTTGTGTTGTTCATTTTCTCCAGCTGACTCTAACACACGATTGAAATGCGTTTGATGCATGGCATTTTAGTAAAAGCATTTTCAAGTGTAAAGGTTAATTTTACGTTGCTTTGCCGTTTTCTCATCGTGGACATTTAAAGATGGCAGCATTTTTTTTTTATTTGTAAAAGACTTAAAGTCTGTTCTTTAGTCTGCAGCTGCTGTTGATCAGTGATGGTTTTGAGATATGAAAACCTCGACTTTCTTTGCGATTTGAATGTTTTAAGTTTGGCTGTAGTGCATAAAAGTGCACATTTAAGTTGGCTAGTTTGTCCTTTTTTGCCTTTTTGATTTTTGTGTTTGTATTGATTTCTCTAATGTGAAAAGGTATGATGTAAAAAACCAAAGGGATTAAAATAACTTGAAGATCTAATGTTGTCTTTATTACTCATGTTTAAATGGGACTTCTGTTGATCTAATAAAAAACATCCAATCCTATAGTTACTGAATATCTGCTGTTCTTGGCTTCAACTTGATAAAATATTGAAGTGATTCTTAGTGGATTTCACATCTAAAGTCACACAGCTTCAAATTTGTTTCTCTTTTTTTAAACTAAAAACCTGAACGTTATTAAAGTCTCCTCCTGGTTCAAGTAATTCATGTTTTGATTAGTACTGTAGAAAAGTACTTCAACAGGTTTTCAGATTATTTGAAGCCTCAACATTTTCTACCAGACTTTCTGCATACTGTGTAATAACGATGAACTGACATGAACACAGAACAGATACCAAACCACATAAAAAACAAGTTTCAATAATTACAAACCAAACACTATTTACTTTAAATTCAATATAAAATGTAAACATATTTGGTTTAAATTCAAAATTTCTTAGACAGCATTTACACTTCATATCACAAAGATGTGAGATTTTTAGTCTGAATCATAAACATATGAATCTCTCTTTACCTCAGTTGTGCAACGTGAAGCCAAAATATCCAATCTTTAGTCTGTGTTCTCAGGATGTAGGGCTGAAAGTCCCTCCCACTCACAATCATTGTTTTCTAGATATCAAATTATACCTTAATGTTAAAGAAAAATGAATATTTGAACATACAGCCACAAGATAAAAAGTATGCAAAACGATGGGAGGCAACATCATGTGAGGTGTATTTTTATTTTTAAATCAAGAAAATTTCCCCTTTCTTTAGAGAGAACTGAATGCTTATACCACAGCCAGCCACTAGGGGGCGATCTGGTTCCTTTCAGCTTCAACTTATAAATGTTGATGAACAAGCGCCCCCTTGTGGCTGGATCCTAAACTAACTTGCCTAGTTTAGATAAGATTCTGCTGTTGGTTCTTATGAATGAAATGGTTACTGGTGTTAAATACAAATATACTATGTTTCTTCCCATTTTTTTTTTGTTTGTTTTATAATAGCCTTTTAAAATGTACAAAATCCACTGCTGATAAATCAGAAGAGTCACTTGGATGCAGGTATGGCACCTGACCTGTAACTTTAAGGTATCCAAGAACTTATTTAGACCAACTTTTTTCTTTACTGTGGAAATTTTTTCAGGGCAGCACTTAAAAAAGGTGTCTGTCAAACAGAAACAGCCTCATCATGTGACAGGACTGTGGGCGTGGCCGACTTCCTGTCAGCTGTTGGCCACAATGTGGAGCTTTGGAATATTAACATATAACAAATCTATCATATTTGATCAGATTTTTTTAAATTACCTTAATATCTCTACATCTTTTACAGGCTTAGTACTTTCATCAAAATCACTCAGTATCAACTTCTATACATCTTCTGCCCTCTAGTGGAGAATCTAGGGACAGCAGGTGACAATAGGTTTTGTTTATGTTATAAAAAAATACATTTTTAATCCAGTGTCATTACTCCCTAACATTTTCTAGAAGCGTGACATTTATTATCAATGGCTGCGTTTGTTTCTAAACAAACATGTGATAAATTTATTATTTTGTTTCTAAATATTTGCTTTGCGCCATAGTCAAAATCAAATATAGATATTTTTTTCTTTAATATTCCTTAGAATAAAATCTGCAGGTGTCCGTTTAAAAATACGTCTGTGGAATCAGAAATTAATTTGAAACTTAAACCCTTTCTGATGATTGAGTTTTAACGTGTCACTCAATGTGAGGCAGTAGAGGAAATGGTGAGAAAAATGGAAAATAACTTTAAAAAATGATTATCCTTCATGAACTCTTTCTAGGAAGAAATGGTGAGCTGAACTGCTAAAGTGGGCATATCTTCTTGGAAAGGTGAAAACTTAAGTCTATTGAATATGTAGTGTCTCTTTATGTGGTGTGTGTGTGTGTGTGTGTGTATGTGTGTGTGTGTGTGTGTGTGTTAGGTTACAAGGACAGTAAATGGAAATGAGGCTGTGTTATCACAGAGGTCAGAGCCCTGATCACAGTCTATCTGTCCACAGTTCTATCTGGAGACACGCTGTGTTTCAGTCAATCCCTGGCTCATCAGTGTGCTGGAGGACAGATGGGTGTGACTATAGAGAAACCACCATTTTCATGAAAGTGTGAAACACTTGCAAAGTACATTATAGAACCTTTGTATAACCCTGGAATAAAGAACTTTCACTGGTGTAGATTTAATCAGCATCATCCAAGTGTTTTACCTCAACATGTGTTTTTCTAAAGTAGAAAACTTATTACCAAAACCAACTGAGATTTAGATTTGGAATGTGACTGCCCAATAAGATGACCACACTCTGAGGAGAAATCTGTCAGGGATGAAGGTTGAACTGCCTGAAGTAATTCTGACATGTGTTTCAGGAAATTATCCAGCTATGGAAATCAGTACTCTCCATTTTCTTTTTTATAATGTGAGGTTTGATTCCAGAATTAGCTGGTATTTAATTAAATCCATTCTTCTCTTTAATGGGCCACTGGCTGCAACATGAACCCAACGTCTAACTACCTGATCTGAGATGAACATTTAAGGAAAGGTTCTTCTGAAATTCTACAAATATACCTTAAAGGTTTAAGCGCATCCTTTACAAATTTCCATATTGCTTTGATTTTTACTAATCATTCCAATTTAGTTCTCACTTCTTTGAGGCAGAAAGTCATTGTTCTACTATGATGTGATTTAGTGTTTAGAAAGTGTCTTTGGAATTTTGACAAAAGTAATAAATGGAAAATGTACTGAAAATTAACTCTTGCAGATTAAAAAAAAGACAATTATTGACCAGCTTGTTAAAGCTAAAGGCTATAGATCATATCCAAGTCACTTGATGTTGTTGTGTCAACAGCTGATCACATTATTGAGAGGTTTAAAGTCCACCGGACTGAAAACAACCTCCCAGGATGAGACCTTGCAGAAGGAAAACTGATGATATATTGAAAACCAAAAATCCCAGAAAAAAAGTTGAAAAGCTTCAAAAACGACCACGACCAGGACGAAAACCACATTGCTCCTCTTCAATCCGAGATTCAACCATCGACCGGAACCTCTTCTCCAGTACCCTGGAGTAGACCTTTCCAGGGAGGCTGAGGAGTGGGGAGGTTCGCAGCCGAGTGTGAAGCGGCTGGGATGAGGATCAGCACCTCCAAATCTGAGGCCATGGTTCTCGACCGGAAAAAGGTGGATTGCCAACTGCGGGTCGGGAGAGAGGTCCTGCCTCAAGTGGAGGAGTTCAAGTATCTCGGGGTCTTGTTCACGAGTGAGGGAAGGAGGGAGCGGGAGATCGACAGGCGGATTGGGGCAGCGTCTGCAGTGATGCGGACGCTGAACCGGTCTGTTGTGGTGAAGAGGGAGCTGAGCCGGAAAGCGAGGCTCTCGATTTACCGGTCGGTCTACGTCCCAATCCTCACCTATGGTCATGAGCTTTGGGTAATGACCGAAAGAACGAGATCACGGATACAAGCGGCTGAAATGAGTTTCCTCCGCAGGGTGGCCGGGCTCAGCCTTAGGGATAGGGTGAGGAGCTCGGACATCCGGGAGAGACTCGGAGTAGAGTCGCTGCTCCTCCATATCGAAAGGAGCCAGTTGAGGTGGTTCGGGCATCTGGTAAGGATGCCTCCTGGACGCCTCCCTCGGGAGGTGTTCTGGGCATGTCCTGCCGGCAGGAGGCCCCCGGGTCGACCCAGGACAAGCTGGAGGAAATACATCTTCAGTTTGGCCTGGGAACGCCTGGGCGTCCCAGCTGAGGAGCTGGTGGACTTGGCCGGGGAGAAGGTGGCCTGGGCTGCCCGACTTGGAATGCTGCCCCCGCGACCCGGACCCGGATAAGCGGAAGAAGGCGAGGCGAGGCGAGCTTCAAAAAAATTAGAGAACTCCAAGATCAAAGTACACCAGTGTCAGATGATTGTTTGATCCAAGAAGACCAACACCAGCACAATGACCCACACACCCAGCTAAAAACACACATTCTATAAATACAAAAAATCAATTCCAAACAAAAACAGTGCTCGGATGTCACGTTCAAGTTCGTGATGAATAAAACAAGTCAGCCAGAACGCAGCATCCCATCAATGGTTCACATGTTGTGTTTTTCTTTGCATGAACTTAAAAATTCTTCTTTAATCCACAACATGCATCTGTTGGCAGGAAGACGCCTGCGCTCGGTGCTCTGCCAACTCGTCTCTGCAGACCTCAAGTCTTTAATGGACATTTTGAACGAATGTTTCTGTTGAAAGGCTTCAGCGTTATCAAGGGTGCTCGGTGCTCAGCGAGGTTTTCACAGACTCTGGATTTCTGTGGTTGAACGTGTTTAGATCTCAGTTAGGAGAAAAAAAAACACATTTCCATATGCTCCTTGGTTCATTTTACACATTCTGCAGGTGCGTATATTTTAATTTTATCACTGTAAGAGATGTTTCCTCTTTCAATCTGTTATTATTCCTCTGCTTTGTCATCCTACAGCACTGTTTGTTTTGTATGTTTTCATAAAATTATGACTTCTCTTTGAGCTCCTCATTGATTTTTTTTATCCTCTCTCTGCTTGCTCTCATTATTTCCTCTCTTTGCTTCTCCCTTACCCTCCACTAGTTAAATAACTCGCCCCTATTGCCCTCCCTCTCTCTCCATCATGAGCATATTTTGCCTCGGGGCACGAATGTGGTGTTTTTTTCTCTGCCGCTCTTGGAGAGCCAGAGGCCACGCCGACACCAAGGCCAGAGAGCACTGTACGTGTTATGAGCCAGCTCTTATGCATGATAACTCTTCAGATGTAGAATGGACTGAATTTCCACCAGTTTATAACAGCGAGGAACATGAAACAGGATATGTGGATTGTAATGTAAATTTCTGCACAGGGTAATGATATAAAACTGCAGGTGGCTGTAGGTGGCCAGTCCCAGCAGGCACAATAAATGAAATGACAGTAGCATGTTTGTATGATATGAATAACAGGATAAAGATTAAATTAAGAAAACACTCCCAAGGCTATGAGTGGCATCAAATAGTGGCCATTACATGAAATATCCCAGTGGGCTTCATTAAAAAGGAAATGTTGAAGAGCAGCTTGCAGGTTGTGCATTTGAAAATGACAGGAAGTAGTTTTAGAAACGATGTTCGATTACAGCCATGGAGATAAGGAAGAACTAGGAGGAGGATTATGTTACACAGAGATCCAGATTCTATACTGTCTCGTTTGTGTTTGTTTAACTGAATCTCCCTGCTGTCAATCCTTCAGTCCCTTGTTTAATTATGAAAACACCCACCACACTAATGGCGGGGCCCAGCTAGGAGCGTAAAGACAAGCGGCCAAGATAGAACACGTTTAACCAGTTAATGCAAAGGTTTAAGCATCTGAAACAGCTGCCTCAGAATGATGAGTCTGATGTTCGTCTTGAGTTACAGGAAGTTACGATTCAGAGAGAAACCAGGTATCAGGGAGAAATCGGTTTGTGTTGGGAGAAGAATCAGAACTGAGTGAGTCACAAAGATTAGAAACAACAGCAACACTCAGGTTCTTCCATCGAATCCAAATGCAGACATGATCAGGTGTTGTGCTGCACACATCCATGATATTTTTACTGTTCACAGTGAGCTAGCACTGTGTGGACAAAAACGCTAGATTTTACAGTCAGTGTGACTAATTTTTACAGATAAAATGTTTCTATTTCTTCTAAAATAATCACAACATGAAACATAAAAACCCACTAAAGCCTGGGAACTAGTTGGTATGTAGGATTGGACTAAAAATACAACATTCTTTAAGGGGATATGAAAATGTTTTAATTAAATTGAATAATTTAGCACGCTGACATCATCCTGAGCTTTCTTCTATAGCTGTGATTTTTTTGAGAGGTGGCGTACAGATAATCAGTTCATCACAGAGCAAACGCAGGAGATAAACAGCTACAGACTCATCTGTTGTCGATTCAGGATCATCTGTTTACACACGTTTATGAAACTATGAGAAAAAAACTTGATTATATGAAAACCCTGAGAATCAACTTCTTCTGCTTCCCTCTTTTCACGATGATCTGCTGGTTGAGTAAACTGAGTCAGAGCTCTTTACTGGTTCGTATGTAGTGTTGATCATCATGTTTAGCTTCTAGAATTTCTCGGAATCTTTTGCGTTCATATAAAATATTTGCCCCCCGAAGCAATCTGTTTTGAAACTTTGATTTCTCCTTTAAATACAATGCACTCTATGAACAGCCCAGCCTGCACAATGCACCACATAGCTAATACATCTTTAATAAATACACTTACTTGTACGAAACTACAGGAACATAAGTTGGTAAAATGCTTTAAACTTCCACACCAAGAAAAAAGGCAAAGAAAGGTGTTCTGTTTTTGCATTATTCTTTCATAAGGGTCATAATATAATATCAATTAATAATAGCATAAAAATATTAATAATAAGGTATTATTAATGTAATGTTTTTTATTCAAACATCTCAAAATTTCAAACATGCTTTTCTATTTTAATTGACTTCAGTGTGGCTTCAATGAGTTCTAAAGATTAACATGTGCTCTATGCATTTATTGACCTGCCACTGAAGTAAGTAATATTACGGTAACACACAAGTTAGTTATTGAAAAGTAGAATTGTAGAGATGAATGCAGCCACAAACCTCTTTATTACATCTCATTTTATTTGACAGATTTTCTCGTGCACAGTGATGTCGTCAGTCACAGCAAACTAGAAGAACATAAACTTGTTCACAGCTTTCTGCTGGTGGGGTAAAGGATCTCAGCTACTCCTCACATCCTCAAAGTGACACTTAAGTTGTCACAAGTGATGCTCTTGAGCCTCATCTGTGCAAAACATTGATAAAGATATGACAAAATTTTAAATTCATATAATCCCCTCAAGCTTACTTTTTAAATTATAAGCTTTATAATTAAAGTGAGAGTCATTAAAGGAAACGTTCTCTTTTTATTTATCATTGGTCTGACTTCTAGCATCTCCCATGGATGAGATAAGAACTTGTTGCATTTATGATGCTAAGAAAAGCATCAAGAGAGCAGGCAAATCAAGTTCAATAGATTTAAAAAAAAAAACAGAAAAGCACGAGGAGCAAGCATTACTCCAAACACTCTACTATATTTTGTCTATTGAGGCTGCCATCATTGACAAATTGGTGTCTCTGGGCTCTGTTCTGAAGAAGCAGCGGTGCAGAATGCTGCACTCGCACCGTGGCAGCTGACTTTTGGATATTTCTTTGCTGCAGGCTCGAGGCACAATTGAAGAGCTGTTGGAAACGGGGTGTGATTATGACAAATATATTATTAGGATGTGAGAGAGAATTGCCGAAGTTGTCATCAATCACATTTGCTTTTTATTTTTTCTTCCTCCTTTTTTTTTGTGTGTTCGTAGATTGTTCTCTGCAGCGTGGAGCTCAGTTGCTGATACAGTTTGAAGTGGATTTACTGCAAGGCTTTTCTCAGGAGGAAATTCAGACGTTTTTGTTTAAGTCCTGTGAAGGAGTTTAGAATCTCTAAACTTCTATACACTAGTTATTTGATCTAAAAGAACCAGAGGAAAGGAAAGCTTGATTAACCAGCTGAAACTTTTAAAGATATTCACCTGTTTGTTTTATTTTAAATGATCTGGTTTTTATCCCAGACTGTTTGATGAGGCTTTCTACTTCTTGTCCAGTCATTTATTAACGTGGCTCTTTGTTTAAATGACATTTTGAGCCTTTGTGTGTCAGAACGTCGGAGTGGATTCTCCACCATTCAGTCTTTTCTTCGTTTCTGAGGTTATTTTGATTTCCATCCAGGCAGCTGGTTTTTCTCAGACTGTCTGAGTGGTAAAACTGTTTCTAAACAGAAGTGGTGGCCTTCGACATCAGCCATCAAACACTTACAATGCAGCTCAGACGTTCCTCCCACGGCGAGGTTTACAGCCATTCACACCCTGAATCACGTGGCCAGAACATCTCTGCTGGCTGGACCACAATAAATGGATTCTGTGACAAACAATTAGCCTCAATGATTCTGAAAATGGGATCCCATGAGAACATAGATGTCTGAGTGATCCTTCAGTCAATCAGAGGTAAATAATTGATAATAACTTTTCATTTTTGACTCCTAAATCAAACAGAAAGTTTGGTTGTTTGAATTTCCACACCCTTAGGGGTTAAAAAGGTTGTCAGTTGTACCCTCAGCTATGGGTGCATTTGTATTTTGTACCTTTCCATGTTTATGATGTCATACATTTGGAAAGCCTGATTAGTCATCTTTACTATGAAGTGTAGCTTGTAATGGTCATGCATCCATAGAATCATCAACACAGCAAAACACGTTTATAGTGCCCCCCAAAAAAAGTGCTTCCAGGTGTGTTCCAGTCTCAGGTGTATGACCAGCACCTGATTGGCCTCTGGCTGACAGCCTGGGCTGGTGTATCTAAAGTGATCACAAACCCATTTAACCACATTCCTCGACTCCTGGGTGAGAAATGTTCCACAGCAAACTGGTGACCAGCATGAGGAGGAGGAGCCAAGCTGTAGGGACTCCAGGTGGATCTTCTACTGAGGTAGAATGAGACGGCAGGGCGTCCACTAGCGGGTTTGTCCTAAAAACACAAAGCTATCAACGTTAGAGTCCAACAATCAAACGACCCCAAACAATGTATACATACCGTGTTCACATGCACAACGCATGCTCGCCGAGCGAATGCGAAGCGGAAGCAGCAGTTAGTCGGATGTTCTCACGGAGTTTCCTCCCTAAAAGGCTGCATTCCTAGCACCAGACCAGTGGAACGACGGAGCACAGCGCTACCGCCTCTGCTGCACTGTGAGCGGCCTGAGAGGAGAGGATAGTCGGGGGGGGGGTCAGCCATGACTGCTGCACATATAACGCCATTATGAGAAAAACAACATGTCCAGACAAAGTAAGTCGGCCATTGGCACGCAACGCAACGGTGCAATACTGCCACCTACCTCATATACATTTCTTTCTATTTTTGAAGCTTTTGAGAACACGCAAGTAGTGTCAGTTGACGTCACATCCGTAGGACAGCGCGGGAAATTCAGGCCTGAACTGAAGCTCATTGTATAGCTCACAGCCTGTTCAATATGGAACGATACATGGGGTCTCATTCAAACGCTTCATCAGCTACTAACTTAAAAATACTGAACATGCATGACTTCTTTTTAAAAAATGCTGCCCCTAGTCCCTTTAATCATATTAAAAATGCACAATCTATAGGTTGACCTTAAATATTTCACAGACTTGAACTTTTCTCTTTTCTTTTCCTTTAAATTTGTCTTGATTTCGGTATTTAGGTACCTTTTGGTGTTGGGCTCAAATTGTTTTAAACAGTTTAATAAACCCCTTTCATCCAATAGAAGTGTGCTGACATGAACTAATTCTCTATAAATGCCACATGTTTTGGAGTTTATTAAATGCCTCCATCCTATAACTGTTGTTCCTGTGTGATGCACCTGTGGTGTATTTAGGATGAGCCTGTAGATAAAAATCTAAAGCCTCCATCTTCATAACCTTAAATCGGATCACGGTGATGTGACTGCGATAACTCCTGTTGTTTGCTTTGCTTATCTAAAGGATTAGAGACACCCACTGGGACAGCTGCAGGAAAACTTATCCTACTATTCTATTACCACGAAGAAGCAAAGAAGAAATCTGACAGATTCCTTAGAAAAAAGGCGTTATCTACTGAGGGTCTTCCATCATAGGATGAGCTTTAAACTCAGTCAGGTCTCAGCTAATGAGAAAACACAAAACTGTTGCTTCCTAAAACTGAGTGATCCTGTTTTGGTTTTGCAGGCAGAACTGAATCTAAAGCTCATCGAATCAATATTTCTATTTTAAATTAGATAAAATGTCACAGTATTGCTCTGACTAAATGGCAGTATTTAACACCCCATAAACAAAAAAAAGAGAACGTCGATGAAGAGCAGCCAAGTGACCACGCATTTCTTTACTTTGATTAGTTGGGATGAAAGGGAAATGGTCCTAAAAGCATCATTTGATGGTGCGGTTGTCATAGCAACAGGAAATGTAGATCAACAGTCCTGCAAGCAACATTTTAAAGATTCACCAGATAAATGATTTTCAAGTGAAAAGGCATCAATGATCAGAGAAAAACATGCAACTATAAGGAAGAAAAAGGCTGGATGAGAGGCATTTTAACTTTCAGGTGTTCTATAGTACTAGTTTATCATGCACTGATATAAATACAAAAAAAGTTATGCAGATTAGAAGTAAAAAATTTTCTGTGGATTGAGCCTCAGAGGCAGATTTACCAAGCAGCACAAATTAGCTTCTGTTTGGAAATCGTAAGTGGCGCCTGTGGGAGCGCCGCCCTGCATTAGCATGAATGTCATAAGACTTTATTCCTCAACTGAACCACATTCAGACGTGTTGTGTTTTATGGTTCAGGGTCTGAAGAGCAAACACAAGCCAGGACGAACCACGTGGAGCTAAATATCAAATTCAGAGGAGAAGCTTCATCGAAAACACAGACCAGTCTGGAATATCCATCAACATCTATTCTTTAGATGTTTTTTTGCTTTTTACACTTGGAAATGATGTAAATAAAGATGATATTCCATAAACCGATTGTAATCAATTTGTTCAAATAAAAAAACACAAGAAACCTGCAAAACATTTGGTGCAGCAGTCACTGCATTGTGTTTTTAATAGTTTGTTTTCTTCTGCAGCTGCTCTTCTTTTGACCTCCAAACATATTTATACAAATGTAGATTTTTCTCTTTCCGCTCTGCAGCAAATCTGCATCCCCAATGCAGCAACTCTCAGTCACTTAAAACACAAAATAAACTAAAGAGTCACTTTGTTTCAGTAGTGAATCCTGACGCACAGCTCAGTAAATCAGTCTGCATGATTCATTTAAATACTCCTCAACGTTTGTGCAGTAAAAGGAAAAGGCCAATGCATCCATATGCAACAGGAGCAAACACAAAGATCACTGGGACCACTTGATGGTTTCATGCATCATATAACTGCTGTGGCTGAATATTAAACACTGAAGCTAAATCACATCAAAACTGATGCTATGAAAATAAACGTCCTTCTCTTTCTGTCCACCCAAGTCAGAATTTAGTTTTTAGATTCTACAAGAATCTCACTATAGCTCTGAAACCGATCAGCAAACCCCAAGGTAGAAAAACAAGAATTTAAAGAGTTTATTTACTTTTTAGAATCCAAATGAATGTTTATCATCATTCATCAGGACCAGATTGGAGAGCCAAACATTGCCGTGACTTTCTCCTGTCACGTACACAGCAGGAGGGACCCAAAAGCAGGAGGTAGAGACAGTCAAAAAAGGGGGTTTATTACTGAATAAACAAAGGACTGGATGCAAGAGCAGAAACAGACGATCCGACAACTTGGGAGGAGACAGGAGGGTTTAAGTACAAGAGGAACAATCAGGGGAAACACGGGCCAGATGTGAATAATGAGAAGGCAAGAGACACCTGGACATGGAGGACCAAACAGGACACCTAAAACACACAGAGATCATGACACTCTCCAGCTCTTCCTGGGGGTTCCCAAGGCAACGAGACCAGAGAGGATACTTAATCTGTGCAGTGGGACATGCTCAGGAAGGAATAATCAGATGATTGAACCACCTGAGCTGATGAGGAGGAGGAGCAGCTCTACGCTTCCCCCAGCTGACGGAGCTCAGCCCTCTGGTGGAAACCTAAAGATCTCAATCTTTTGGTCATGGTCCAAATCTTGTGGTCGTAACACTCTTATTACTGAAGCCCTAGTCTGTTGGTCCATTCTGTCACTCATGAACAAAACACCAGAGTACGTAAACTCCTCAGCTTGTAGCAGACTCACTCCCACTGCACTGGTAGCATTCCCAGTTCTGCTCTCTGTACTTTATCTTCCTAAAACTGGTCTACAGCGTTTGTCATCCAGCCTGTTGTTGTTACGCTTTAGGTTCAGGTTTTATTATCATACAAAGCATCATCTAAAGCACAAACACACAGTATTGCAAAGTTTATCGAATTGATTTCCCACAACTATAATAAAATGTTATCTGAAGTCACTGAAGTAAATCCAGATTTGCTGTATGAGGATATGATCACTAACACAGTGGTAAAATATGAATTTTTAAACTCACAATCAGTGTAAAGTGAGTTCCTTTTCTCCATAAGGGTGCTTCAGAAGTGGAGGCACAACACTAAAGAGAACAGCTGAGATTTTTCTAACGACAGACGGATCATTTTCATCATGTCATCACGACGTTTGTTGCCGTGGAGTCGGAGTCAACAGATGCAGCATGGTTTCTGTCTCCTGCTCCTCTTTGTGCTTCCAGCTGTGAGCTAATTGGAGAATCATCCAGTTTACACCACAAACATAATTACGCCCCTATGAGAAGTTATGCTGCACATATTGAACCCCAGCATAAAGGGTAAGAAAGCTCTGTGTTTGTTTGTGTACGGATTCATCCCACCGCTCTGGTTCAGAGTTATTGGGAAGATCTTTATAAAAGTCACCAGGCTGTTTAATATTTAATTAAGAACTCAAACGCAAATTAAAGCAGGATTATGTGTGTAAGAAAAAGAGTTAAAAAGGTATTTAAAAGGGCTAACTCGACAGAAAACGTCTGCCTCGTCCTGAGCTTTTAATTTTAGGTATCTGACTCAGACTAAAACAATACAGCTGGAAGCTCATAAATCTCTGCCCCAGAGGGACGGGGCTAATCACAGACGCACCACGTGTCTGCAGCTCGGTTTATTTGGTCGGCTTATCGGTGCAGGGGGGCAGCCAGCAACAATGCAGCAGATCAAATTCCTCAACACACAAACCTACCAACAAAAAGGTGCAGGTTCTGAGGTTAGGCTTTACATTTAGATTCAGAGATCCTGAGGTTCTATTAAACAGAGGATTGGAGAGCAAAGACTATCAGAGGAAGGTCAGTGTGGTAAAAGTTTACACAAAGTATACACCATATATGTACTTTTATGATATTTTTAACTTTTACTTACAATCTGAAGCCAAATTAAAGTATTCTAAATGTGTTTTTCTAGTTTTATGCAGCAATTACACACAAAGATCTCTATTCCAGCTCATCAACCAAAAACCAGAACAACTGATTAGACATTTTTAATGTAGATTGAAAGTATTTGTCTACTGTCAACCTGATTTAAAATTCTAGAGACAATCAGCTGAACTTAACCTTTGAATAGTGTGTGTAGTGAGTGTGATTTGATTAAATGTCAACGAAGACGTGGTTCGTCCCTGTGAAAGACAAGTGGACAATCATTCAGTTTTTTATCATCTCCTTTTGATCCAAACCTCTTGACAGGAGATATTATTTGTTCAGTCAGAGACTAGAATCACTTTAATTTTCCTTTTTTGCATTAATTAAACTTTCTTGTCTTAATCAACACTTTACCTTCATCACACGTTTGTTTTCTCTTCTCACAGACCTCACTGTGCTTTTTAAAAGTTTTATAAAAACTCAAGTTCCTGTGCCGCCCTGAGCTGAGCCTTTTAGTTAATCTGGTTTAGCATCCTGGAGGCTAAGCTGACAAGTTGAGCTGTGAGGATGATCTGACGGACAAGACTGAGGCAGAAAGGAAGACTAAAAACAGGCAAAGCTGGGACCACTCTGGAGGAGTTTGATCAGGGAATGGCAAAGACCCCCCTCCACGTGAAGCAGGGACCTCCACAGGGGCCGAGCAGACGGTTGAGGCTTCTCGGGGTAAGAACCAGGCGAGTACAGGCAAAACCTCCCAGTGTGACCATCAGGAAGTTGAGACCAGCACAGCAGCATCCCCTTCTACATTCCAGGAACCAACTGGGACATCAGCTAAATCAGGAACAGAAACAGAAAACTGCCAACAAGCTCTGGCCAGAAGATCGGAACGTCACCTGAAGGACTTTCTGCAGCCAGAACCAGAGGAGTCTCCGGCTCTGCAGGTGCTTCACAATGGATGAAACCCAGAAATGTAGATGAGGAGCATCCAGAACCCCCTGAAGTCTGATTTCACCAAAACATGTTGCTGAACTGCATGAGGCTGTTAAACCACTCGGGAGCTGCTGGGTAACAGGCAGCATAAAGCCTCCCCCATCCTGGAGGATCTTTCAAACATCTCTTGGACAGATTCTGATGAATATATTCCTGCAGGAAGATAAACAGCTGATGATCTGGGAGCAACAGATCCAGACACCAGAATGCAGACAAATCAGACCCAGAAGTTCAATGTCATAGGGTTGATGGTGACATGTCACGGTGATCTACCCTTCTTTTGTAATGTCCAGTCTGCATGTATTACCAGAAAGCCTGCAATACTGGTCACGGTATTGGGAGCACAGTCCACCAAATGATGTCCTTCTTCTCCAGCAGCTGGTTTCCTAAAGGTACCGTCACAGGATCAAAGCGGTAAATCTAGTGAGCCTGAACTTAGACAAAAGAGTAAAATAAGATTGTGATTCAGGTCTGGAGAGCCAGATCAGTTTGTGACAGACTTCATAAACCTTCTGTCCCTGCAGGCAGATCCATAACAGGTCAAATCGTTCTGCAGCTGGGAGTTGTCAGAATGGAGGATCTAGCAGGCAGAATGTTGGCAAGGAATTAAATTAAATTAAATTAAATTCAGAGAAAACTATACAAGTACATAAAGGACTGAGTCAGGAAAATATCCAGGCTTGTATAGAGAATAATGAAAACTGAGATGATCAATACTGGAAACCCTGTGGCTTTATATTTGCTCTGAGAGAAGAAGGCGATTAGGAAACTGACACCTGTTGTGGAGACTGGAAACCAGAAGAAAACAGAGGAATGTGAAACAATAAAACCAAAAGAGTCGTCTCAAGTAACCAGAGCTGTTATAAAACCTAAAGACATCACATATGATGTAACCTCTAAGGGAAAACGTCACTTTTAGAGTGTCTTAGTTTAGAAACCTCATTAAAAATGTTCAAACTAAGATTTATGTTGAGTCATTTTTATTTCTCCAGCCTCCCTCTTAATCTGGATCCTTCTGTAGCTTTTAATGATTCCCCCTATATGCGTCTTTGCACATTTAAAGCTGCATTATAGTTTTAAAGCCAACAAATAGTTCAAACCTGCTGTAAATAATGTAGATCTTAATCTTGATTTTAATACCATTACAGTAAAACAACTTTAATGTTTGTTCAATAGTTTGAGGCGTCATAACTGATCCTAAGTGACTGAACTTGTTCAACCCTCTAACAGTACCTGCATTCCCTAATCAGCTCCAAACGGAGCATGTTTACATTCTCTCCCCCTCTTTTTCCCTACAACAGCTATTCTCTCTGCTCGCTTTGTCGCCGGTCTAATTAAAAACGCTCTCTCCTTCGTTCTCCTCCGTCTCATTTATCCTGCGCCTCCTGCTAATGAGTTCACCTTCCATTTCACTTAGAAACTAATGAAATGTTCAAATCATTCACAGGGAGATTTGATGTTATTTTTTAAAAGGTGAATTTAAAAAATACGGCTGTTCTTTTTAAAAAAAATGTTATTGCACTACTTTGCGGGTTGCAGTGGATTATTTCCACACAAAGAACTTCCCGTCTGCCAGTGAGCTTTTGGGCTTTAATTGGAGGGAAGGTTATCATGCTTGGGAAGGGGTGTTTCACAGAGGAATAATACCGTATTTCATTACTGATACTCTTGTAGCGAGGGTGTTCTGGAGAACAGGCTTATTATGTTGTCTTAAGACTGCAGGAGGACATCACTCACAATTTATATTGTTCAGCCGTCCAATCCTTTCCAGCACATTTCAGAGGACAAGGCGGTCAGAGAGCTAAAGTGGAGGAAGTGCTGTTTGTGCTGTGCTGCATTCAGGGTCGCAAAAAAGCTAATTAATCAGTGTGGTTGTTAAATGATGGACTCACTGGCAACATGTTGGGAGTAGCATCCATCTATAAGGTGACATACGAGATAAAAAAATATAAATAATCCCTTTTTTTACTCTGCAAAAGGAGTGACACAGCCTTAGTGACCCAGGCAGTTTCTTCCTTTATGAACATGTGAGCGATGAAGGTTCATTTTTTGATCCCAGCAGCTGGTTAGGAGTCGTTATTGAAAAGGTGACTGCAGAGAACTGTGTAATTTTTGTGGAGTCAAAGTGTTAATACTCCACATCAAGAGACTTTGAAGAGTTCACAGAGTTCAAAGTGATATAGAAAGCACTGTCTCTCACAATACCAGGCTGAGTGGGCTGTTAGAAAATGTGTCCAACATGAGGTTATGAATGGAGAAGTTAAATATCTGTAATTGTGCAGCGCTGTGAGGCTTTTTTGGTCTATTTAAAAGTTAATCAGCCACATTGTTGAAGTGATCATCCTAATGCGAAGGTCCGACAGCTCTGACCCGCTGCAGGCATGGAGGGTGAATCTATGGGGGTGTTCTGGTCTGTTTGGTTCCAGGACCTCTGGGTTCTGAGGGCTGATGAACTGGGTCTTTGTGGATCAGACTGGTAAAGATCAGCGTCCTGTGGAGGCAACTGAAATGAGGATGCACCTTCATTATTGATGTTTCAGGTGAGAAACCTCTCATCCATCTTCTTCTCTTTCAGATTTCCTAACACTCATTTCTGCTTGTCTGTACTTCTATGCACGAGCAAAGTGTGGCTCGAGGACCATGTGCGGTCCTTGCATCACCCCCACCCAGTCCACATCTTCAAATAAAACAGAAACAGCAGCTTTTTATTGATAAATCTTTAAACAAGTGAAAACTGTTTATACTGACCATATGTTTCCAGTGTTTTTTATACACATAACTATTTAACAATCATCAAACCAGCAGGAAACACCCTGCATCCATATAGAGAACATGCATTTTGTGCAGAAAGACTGCATTCGGCAATAAAACTTGCAATTGTCTTGCTGCAAGGAAACAATGCTACCAACTGCACATTCTGTCAGTCAATCCTTTTTTATTATTTGGTATGTACTGTATGTTTATTCTTGGGTTTAATTCAATTCTTTAATTTCATGTTTTCTTCATGTGTCATGATCCACGCTCCTCCATGTTTAGTTCTTAGCTCTGGTCTCTGTTGTCTTCCTCCATCCCCCCCTCCTGTCTCCCTTGCCACTCCTCCACAGGTGTTCCTCATTTAGTAATCAAGCCACCTGCTCCTCATTTCCCTGATCACCTTCTTCTATATAAACTCACATTCACTTCAATGTGACCTTTATCTTTTATTATACAGTAGGCGTCCTAATTTTAAAAAAAAAACTTTCTAATTAATAAAGTCAAAACTTGTGGATTGATGAGGAAGGACGAATTATGATGAAGATTTTTGTTGTGGTATTGTATGGAATTTGTAAAAAAACAAACAAAAAAAACAAACAAAATTTCCCATAACACACCAGAGGGATTTTGCTTAACAGCAGCTCTTTGGATCTCTATAGCTCAGCCTTATTAGTAGGAGACAATTTTTCAAGTTTGAAGTCAGTTTAATTTTTTAAAATCTCAATGGGATCTTTTTTTTCTTCTTTTTTGAAACATTTTCTAAAAAAGCCATCAGTTATTACCTGCCTGTTCACTTAATCAAGACAAGGCAGGGATACCAGTTCACTGTGCAGAACCCCAAGTCAAATGTCTATAATAATGCTGCACATGGCATGGTTTTAGAGACACCAGATGTTTCACTATGCTGGACAGAGAAAACCTCCTAAAATCAGTGTTTATGTGACATAAATATTCATTTTATGTTGATAAAACTTTGAACCTAACAGAGCCATTTAAGTTGCATTTCATCTATGAGTCAGAATTCATATATGCAGCACTTTAACTCACAGTTACCGTGTGCATGTCAACATTTCCCTTCAAACGAGTCATTTAGTATAAAAAGGGCTGAGGGCAGGCGTCGGGTTATAGCCCAAAGCACATTATATAAGGGTGTTGGAGTCTATTACTTAGCTGGGTGGTGACGGCTGAAACATCTGTGATATTTAGACACCACCAGGCAGAAGTAGGACACAAAGATAATGTAGGTTAGTATTTATGAGGAAGCTGGACTATCTGTCAGGAGCAATTCACTAGAGACAAAGTTGGTGTGCATTTCCACGTGAACGCACAAAAACCCAAACAGAAAAAGTAAAACCTGAGAGACACTGTATATTTTGTGTCTGCATATATATATATATATATATATATATGTGTGTGTGTGTGTGTGTGGGGGGGGGGGGGGG
>SSNR01000015.1:1062642-1105212 GCA_006937965.1 Callopanchax toddi
GGGTAAATCTACTTGTTGAGTTTTGTTATGGATTAGATGTTTGTGGCTTTGGTTTCCTGTTTCACAAAATCTGTCCTTTAATTTTTCTTTGTTTTCTTTGTCACACGTTTTCTCAGTTTGCTAATTATGTCGCCAGCAGTGGTTTACCTTTAGAACATTGACACAGACTCTTTCCAAAACATGGTGAAAAATAAAAGATCCAGTTGTCAGATTATGGGTGTGTGTTTTTAATATTATTGATTAGCTCAGAGTGAAAAGGGAAAATTAACATTAATCTGATAGAGAGCAGAATCTGAGGACTGGCAGGGTAAAGCTCAGTTTTCTTCCAAATGGGACGGTGCAGCCAGGAAACGAGAAGCTGGCTGGGAACGAGGAGCCAACCCTGGCTGGAAAACAACCCGGACAAATCTGCAACCTGAGACACAACACAGATTTTACTCTACAAAGGGCTGGAGGACAAGGAAGAGTACATAATTGTTTAAAAAAAGATGTCATGTGATTTGTAAATCTGTTTTTGGTTAATTACTATCAGGATTTTGACGCCTTAGCATCCAGTTTAAATTTTCTCTCTGTTTGGACCAGATAGTGGTGCTTAAATGAGTCATAATGAACCATATAACCATGTAATTGTTATTTTATAAGTTTTATTGACCATTTTAACAATTAAAAGCCTGTGCATGTGATCAAGAGTTTTAGGCCAGACCAGAAGCAATAATAAAGTAATAAACTCATCTAATGGAGCTGAACAAAAGTACTGAAGAGTTAATTAATTTTTATCTGAATGTAGCCATGAAAAGCTTTTGTTTCTGAAGGTTTTTTTCAATCTAAACTTTGGTGGAGAAGGAGGTAGTGAATCTTCGAAAGCTTCTCCAGAAGAAGAAGGTTGGAATTCACACTGAGGGATGCTGAGGGAGTGATGCGGTGACACGGATGGGCCGTTGCTCCCCTCCACCCCCACGTCTATTGCTCTTACACTGTTGAAAGTGTCAGTGGCAAAGACAGTTATCTAAGAGTCACAGGAGGAGGCAGAGAAACAGTGGGAGAAGACATGAAGAGGAGAAGGAATGGTGGGAGAAAAAGCCGAGAGCAGAGCTGAAAGAGAAGGAGAAACAGCGAGAAGCGTGATGGTGGGAGGAAGGAGAGGAACAGCGGGAGGGATAAACACTTTGAATGTGAATCATAGGCATCTGGCAGCAAAGGAGAGGGAGGTGGAGACGGAAATGTGAGACATAAGGAGAGGTGACAGAGTTGGGGAGTGGGTGAGTATGACAAAAGTCGACATGATGATGGAGGGAACGAGAAGCGGAGATGGTTTGACGGCGAGGCGAAAAAGCTCGAAGGAACGTATAGGGCTGATGAGCAAAGGGGGAGAAAGGAAAAGGCAAATAGGGAGAAATACAGATGAATCAGAGTGTTTATGTCCTCCAAGCTTTCCTATTTATTTGGTTAGAGATTGTGAGGGTGATGGGCTTTCCCTGCTCGGATGGATCTGAGTGTGTGTTAGATGGGGGAGGCTGAGGGAGGCAGGGAGTGAAAACTGACAAATCATGTCAATTTGCTGTCCTCCCACATAAGCTGCTGACAGCTTCTGTGTCCGGTTAAAAACGACACAGACACACAGTGAGTGCTGGATTCCTTTCTAGGTGTTGTGGAGACAAGTTATTGATAAATTCATAAACATCCTTCTATGATCAGAGGCTTGTGTAAAGAAAGTTAAAGTGTTGTGGCACTCTTCATAACATTCTGGATCCATGCAACTACCACAGCAGAAAATGTTGACGATTAATTTTTGGGTCATTCACAAAATGTTTGGTTATGGCTGATGTGCATAAAAGAATAATTAAACGCTGAATCAAATCGAATCACTTTGCTGAGTAATTTGCTTTAAACAAAAGAAAGCCCATGTGAGCGCTGTTTCTTTCAACAGGACTTTTTAGGTCAAACCCGCTGTAAACAAACCCAGCCAGATTTTGTCATTGTGCTATAAATAAATGTCATCGTGATTCATGATCTAAGTCAGAGCTCCTTAATGAGAGGACCAAAAGATTTCAAGTAGACCAGAAGTTTTATTTTCAGGTCAGGAGGGAGTTTAGATTGTTTTTGTTACAGTGAAAAATGTTTTCTAAAATGTCAGAATACTGAATAAAAAGGGAAGTCATCGACTGTTAACATTACAAAGGCAGCATAAAATGTATAGAAACAAAGGTATACTACAAACCTACAATATCACAAGCAAGAAGATTACTGATGTCATCAGAGTCAAGGAAAATACGACAAGTTTATGAACGAAATCTGAAGACTCGTCTAAAGGACTCCTGATTAGTGAAGGATTGAGACACCACCCTCTGGTATCATGAAAAAGGAGAGTATAAATAATGGAAGAATCCTGGATGTTGGTGGATGAACAAAGGAGACGATGAGGGAGCAGCATGATGAACTGGGTTGATTTGTAAAATCCAGTTTGACTGTAACTGGACCTGTTTTGTGAAGCTTCAGGTGATTATTTTAAGCTGTGAACTGGTATTTTATAAATAAATAGAACTGAAGTGGGCTGAATCAGATTGATTTATTGTCATCTTGACTTTGAGGCTGCTGCTGGATGGATGACAGGTTCCCTTATGGAGGCTGCTGATTTAACTAGGTGTTAACTTTAAGTGGAGGAGTTAAGGTATCTTGTTCCTGAGTAGTGGTGGGATGGAGTGAGAGATGGAACAACAGATTAGGGACTTGTCTTGAGGGTGTTTTCTGGTTTGTGGTGGTAAAGAGAGGGTGAGCCGAAAGGATTTGATCATAACTGAAAGAACAAGATCCCAAATACAAGTGTCTGAAAGGAGCTTCCTTTACAGAGTGGCTAGGCCCTGCCTTAGAGGTAAGGTGAGAAGCTCTATCATCCAAGCAGAGCTCAGCTCATCCTCATTGAATAGAGTCAGCTGAGGAGGTTTGGGATGCCTCCTGGTTGCAGTCTTCTGGAGGTTTTCTAGGCACTGAGAGGAGACTCAGAACTTGCTGGAGGGATTATACATCCTCTTTAGTCTGGGAACCCCGTAAAATCCACAAGGAGGATCTGGAGAGTGTTGCTGGACAGAAGGACGTCCTGTTTGCCTGTTTAGGCTGTGTTTAGTAACTTTACTTCTATCCAGACCAGTAACCTAACCAAGCTGTTTTTCATACTAACAGGTAAACTCTTTGCGACTGTCCTTACATGAGATTGACAACAAAATCAAATGTTTAAAAGTCCTCAGGTTCAGACTTAAAAGACATTCACCTGAACAAAATAGTATTTTTAAATTGGCTCCTTTCACTTGGGTTTGGGACCCAGAGACAGAGTCATAAAGACATATATTAAACCGTGATGGATCAGGGGATCTGCAGCAGAAGTCAGATAATCAGTGTGAGGTTTTGAAAAGGAGACAACGGTAAGGACAAGAACGACAAGGAGCTGCTTTTGTTCCTCCTTTATTTTCTGCTCCTGATTTGTTTCTCTCTCTCTCCGTCAGCCTGCTGTTAGGTGAACACTAAAATCATTCACTTTGTCTCACTGACACACACACACACACACACACACACACACACACACAGCTCAAGGCACAAGCCACCTACACTTAAGTTATTGTTCTTTCTCTCTCTCATTGTGGGTTTAATTTTCCAAGCACTTGGGGTTTTGATTAATAAAGGAAACAGACGACTTTTGTGAAAGCGTTCCATCAAGAACTATTAGGAACTGCTCCTTTTTCTCCCTCTACGACAAATAATGACCAACATTAAGTCTTCTCATGCTGTCACATCCCAAAAGATGGTGCAGCGAACAAGTCCAATTAATCTTCTGTTGAATGAACTCAATAAATTAATAACCACATAGTGTCACTCCCGCAAGACCCGTCCTGCACTATAAGGTTGTTATTTTCGACGTCCTGCTTATAGAATGAATGTTACATAAAGCCATCTGTTGTCAGTCATACACAGCAAACTACCAATTGTGTGGGATGATGAAATCCCTGAGCACCAAAGGCAAGGACACGGCGGCACAGATGCAGCTGAAACAAATGATGCAAATCGTTTTTGAAATAAATAGTTTTGAACTAAAATATGCTCTCGACTACATGTGATGTCTGAAACGCAATGTCGTTTTTGGGGTTAAGAGAGGGGGGACGTATATGCGCCATCGCAGCCGGCTTCTGAGGAAATTGATCAAAATTGAGGCGTGCAGAGTGTGAACCTGCACTCCGGGCTAAGAGGATTACAGCCGAACATCATCCGCCGTCTGTGGCCTGACAAAAGTTCTGTTTTATTTTAAGAAGGACGGTCTCTGCTCTGTTTGTCCTGCGGTCAGAATGGATCTGTCGTACATTGCTCTGGTGAACTTTGTGAACTCTCCACCATTAACAGCTGCAGACTCACTGAAGGTTTCTGTATTTTGTCTTTTATTCCACTCATGGTTATGCTCTAAGAGTTGGAGGACTAAAACTCCAACTACCTGCTGACAATGATTCATAATTGTTCCCAACTTTTGGAGGATTGGACTATATGGCGCCTTTGCTCCATACGACCAAAAATTGACCACTTCTGTAGTGGGACAGGAACTTCTAACAGAAGAGGGTCTGCCTTTTAGTTAAAGAGGGCCTGAAAACTAAAGATGAAACAAATGCTGCAATTAAAGCTGATAAGCATCCAGAACCTGAAAAAAAATCAGAATAATACGTCCTTCTTACCTTCTGTGATTAAAGCCAAATTTTAAAGAGCATATTTTAAGTTAGACACTCCCTTAAACGAATGTTTAGAGAAATATAATAGAAACTTTTTCTGAATAAAAATTTACACAAATTCAGCTTATTTAGGCTCTTGGATTCGTTTTTGTGAGAATTGTCAATTTTTTCACCAAACCGGAAGTGACGACAGTTCAGGGAGACCGTTCGTTCTCTATATAGAAAACTGATCCACTATTCACTACTTGTGACGAGCAAAACAAACCCCCAGAGTGCCGTTATTTTATTACTTTATTACTATAGTGAGCAGTTATTAAGATAAAAAAAAAAAAAGATAAAAACAATCAGTCCTGTAAGGCTGTACCCTGTCGGTCCAGCTGTAGACCGTGACCCACCTCCTCACTCGGGTCTGGGTAAAATACCAGCGTTTAGCACCAGGTTTTGATCATCAGAGCTCCAAACATTGAGCTGCGTTCAGGTGGATTGTTAAGAAATGAAAGGGTTTATAAAAAGTTTCACAGGATACAGCTAAACGGTTCGAGGCTGACCGAAACAGTGTCGGGTCAGGCTGGAAACCCCGCCGTGAAGCCCCTCTTGGTAGCCCCGCTGGGAACGGGAAGCCCCTCTTGGTAGCCCCGCTGGGAACGGGAATCCCCTCTGGAGAGCATCGCGGCATGGATTTACTGTACCCCGCCAGCCAGGTGAGGGTCAGACACCTGAAGGAAATGCTCTCATGAAATCGCGGACCGGTACCGGATTACGACCCACCACGAACCGTACCAAACCTGGCATGGAAACGAGACTCAAGTCTCCCCGTTAGCTCCTGTTAGCTGCTGTGTGCTAACAGCGGTTCCGGTGAATGGATCGAAGTAACGGCGCCTGTTTAGAGTCACACTGAATGTTTTTCGCCGGTATGTGGGACTCCATCACATCCAGTCCTGGACTAGACCAGGACCGCCGGGGTTTTTCGTCTCCAAACAGAAGTCACCGTACCGGTAAGGAAGCCGTCCCGTTGTTGACTCAGTGTCCTGACAGACTGGCGATTGGCATTCATAAACATAATAATTTAGCATTTTTTATTAAAATGAATTCACACCGACTTGATTAAAGAGCGCTCTAACCTAAAACTAACAACTCATCGCCGACAGCGAGCAGGCAGCTGGCAGACTAGAGCGGTGCCAGTCTGAGATGTTAAAGTAGTTTAGCTTTAAAAAATCTAACACAATGATTAAAACAAGCATCTGTTACACAAACTCCACACAACAAAGGGCTCAAATGATCATATTTATGGGATTATTGATCGTACAGAGTGTTAAATTANCTGATAACTAATCACTATTCACTGATCACTAATCACTGATCACTATTCACTGATCACTATTCACTGATCACTAATCACTATTCACTGATCACTAATCACTGATCACTTTTCACTGATCACTAATCACTATTCACTGATCACTGATCACTATTCACTGATCACTATTCACGGATCACTAATCACTGATCACTATTCACTGATCACTATTCACTGATCACTATTCACTGATCACTGATCACTATTCACTGATCACTATTCACTGATCACTATTCACTGATCACTAATCACTGATAACTAATCACTATTCACTGATCACTAATCACTGATCACTATTCACTGATCACTGATCACTAATCACTGATCACTATTCACTGATCACTGATCACTATTCACTGATCACTAATCACTATTCACTCTTCACTGATCACTGATCAATATTCACTGATCACTATTCACTGATCACTATTCACGGATCACTAATCACTGATCACTAATCACTGATTACTATTCACTGATCACTAATCACTGATCACTAATCACTGATCACTATTCACTGATCACTGATCACTAATCACTGATCACTATTCACTATTCACTGATCACAATTCACTGATCACTAATCACTAATCACTAATCACTGATCACTATTCACTGATCACTATTCACTGATCACTAATCACTGATCACTAATCACTATTCACTGATCACTAATCACTGATCACTAATCACTGATCACTATTCACTGATCACTATTCACTGATCACTGATCACTATTCACTGATCAATAATCACTGATCACTAATCACTGATCGCTATTCACTGATCGCTAATCACTATTCACTGATCACTATTCACTGATCACTATTCACTGATCACTAATCACTGATCACTATTCACTGATCACTAATCACTGATCACTAATCACTGATCACTGATCACTAATCAGTGATCACTAATCACTAATCACTGATCACTGATCACTATTCACTGATCACTAATCACTGATCACTATTCACTAATCACTGATCACTATTCACTGATAACTGATCACTAATCACTGATCACTAATCACTATTCGCTGATCACTGATCACTAATCACTAATTACTGATCACTATTCACTGATCACTAATCACTGTTCACTATTCACTGATCACTGATCATTATTCACTAATCACTAATCACTATTCACTGATCACTAATCACTGATCACTAATCACTGATCACTATTCACTGATCACTAATCACTGATCACTATTCACTGATCACTAATCACTGATCACTATTCACTGNNNNCAGCTAAACGGTTCGAGGCTGACCGAAACAGTGTCGGGTCAGGCTGGAAACCCCGCCGTGAAGCCCCTCTTGGTAGCCCCGCTGGGAACGGGAAGCCCCTCTTGGTAGCCCCGCTGGGAACGGGAATCCCCTCTGGAGAGCATCGCGGCATGGATTTACTGTACCCCGCCAGCCAGGTGAGGGTCAGACACCTGAAGGAAATGCTCTCATGAAATCGCGGACCGGTACCGGATTACGACCCACCACGAACCGTACCAAACCTGGCATGGAAACAAGACTCAAGTCTCCCCATTAGCTCCTGTTAGCTGCTGCATGCTAACAGCGGTTAGCTCTTGTTAGCTGCTGTGTGCTAACAGCGGTTCCGGTGAATGGATCGAAGTAACGGCGCCTGTTTAGAGTCACACTGGATGTTTTTCGTCGGTATGTGGGACTCCATCACATCCAGTCCTGGACTAGACCAGGACCGCCGGAGTTTTTCGTCTCCAAACAGAAGTCACCGTACCGGTAAGGAAGCCGTCTCGTTGTTGACTCAGTGTCCTGACAGACTGGCGATTGGCATTCACAAATATAATAATTTAGCATTTTTGATTAAAATGAATTCACACCGACTCGATTAAAGAGCGCTCTAACCTAAAACTAACAACTCATCGCTGACAGCGAGCAGGCAGCTGGCAGACTAGAGCGGTGCCAGTCTGAGATGTTAAAGTAGTTTAGCTTTAAAAAATCTACACAATGATTAAAACAAGCATCTGTTACACAAACTCCACACAACAAAGGGCTCAAATGATCATATTTATGGGAATATTGATCGTACAGAGTGTTAAATTATCCTACAAATACTTTATTTATCTACATCTGACAACACTGTAAGCAGCGCCACCTAGCTAGGAGCTCCCTTAGCTGACGTCACAGGTCCACATATGAAAAAAAAAGCGTTTTTAGAAGCTTTGCAAAAAGGGGCACTTTGGACTAGAAAAATGGTTTTAAAAAATGTATTGTAAAACAAAATACCCTCAATAAACATTTCAAATAGTATTTTTGGACAGAGTTTTATCAGAATAATAAAAAAAAAAGAACTTAATATATGCTCTTTAAGTAATATTAGTTGTTAAATTCACCTAAAGCAGAGGTTTTCACTTGTACCATCTCTACAATATCGTCAATATTAGTCAGCAGTTGCTAATCCTATAGTTTTATAGTGAACATAAATCGTGTTTTCTCATCTTCAGCTCATACAAGAAAATCTGCCAACATCCATCAGGTTCCTCCCACAACTTTGTGTCAAAACCTAAGATCTACAGACTAAAAATATTCACTTGATTAGACATTATTGTGTTTTAGACATATTTAAACATCACCGTCCACTTAAGGTTTGGTGATTCATGTCGTCACAGGACAAAGAGCTCATTAGCTCAACAATGGTTTCTGATTAGTAAAACTAAAGTATAAAAAGTATAAATGCAACTTCTCTAAAGTAAAAGATGCCAGGAAATAAAGCATTTTACAACAAAATATGAAATCAAATGGTCTCATCTTCACGTTCTGTTGGTGTCAGTGACAGCCGTTGGATGGAGATCCAGTTCAGATATTTTCCAGGAACAACAGCTCACTGCTGAAGCAGCTGCTGGGGTCCCACGTGTTATCAGGAAGACTGTAAATGATCATCACTCACGTCAGCCTGGGACTCAGGTTGTAGAGGTGTTGAACATCGTCACAGATCTGCATCTCTGTGAGGTGGAGGGGCGGATCTGCAGATGATGTCCTCAAAGCTCTGGAGGAGGGAATGGGGGAGGAAACGTGAGCAGAACTGAATCCGTTCCAATAAAATCTAAACGTTTGTCTTCTAATCATCTCTACATTCATATTATCTTCTCTGACCTGAGGTTTTTATCAGGTCTGCATCTAAATCAGAGACAGGCCATGAGAGGTGCATGATGCTAGGATGCTATGGTATTAGCTTGTAAGGTCAATGTGTTGATATAAAGTTATTTTAGTTAGTGTCATACTGTATGAAGTCTGATGTGTGCACGTTTTAAAGACCATGCATGTCTTTATTTCTTCATCTTTTCACCCAGAACAAGTGTTCACATCAACATTTTCTCTACATTGTTCCCATTCACCCAGACTCTGCTGCATATTCCAGCTGAACATAATGACTTTATGAGACATCTTTCTTTACTGTCCTTCTTATCATAATTACATCTTAGCTGCTGCTGCTCAGCTAGAGCTGCAGTCTTTGTCAGCCTGCATGTACTGATGGTCATCTCCTTATCTGGGTCTGATCCATACTGTGATATTTTAAAGTTTTATGTATGTGAATATATTATGTGTAGTAAATATTATCAGCTGCTTGTTTTATATTTATTCACAACAGCTTCCCTACAGCCCTTGAATGAGTCCACAGGATTTGTGCTGTTTCTAATGGATCTCAGATTATGTTTATCATCACGCTGAGCTGAACTTAGTGATGAATGATGAAATTAGATCTGAGGTATTGGCTCTGTTATTACATGTGAGTTCCAGGAATCTCCTATAGGAACTGTTTTAATCAATCAAAGCTCTGATTAAAAAAAATCTTAGGAGAGAAGGATAAACTTTTTTTTTTTTAATCAGTTTTTATTTGAATTCTAAACTTCTCAGAAAAGACTTTCCTGAGAAAATTGTACTTTTTTAGATTTGATCCTGTAGCATGTACTGTATGTGTCTGTTGTTAACAAGACATTTCAGAAATGCTGTTGTCTACATCCATCACATGCTAGTTTGAGGAGCATGCCTTGAAACTTCCAGCCATGTTTCAGGACAGTGAAAGACGGCTGAAGAAAAGTTCGCCTGATGTTGAATAATTATAGACACCGGATCAAATCTGAACCCCAACTTTAAGATCAATCTGTTAGTAGTGTTGGGGGTGACTCCCAGCTAAGTATTACCACATGAAATTTTAGTTCAACATCTGTAAAACTGTCATTTAAAAAAAAAATCATTTACTGTATGACTCAGTTATGAATGTACATCCACTTGAGATTCATAGAGGTTCATTAAAATTCATCCAGTGGCTCAGCCCTGGTGATGAAATGCTTGATTGTGTCCGTGAGGTTTCTTGCAGCTTGTTCTCTCGTGTTGTGAGACATGAGGACTTGAGTTTTCAGGAAGTGCACAGAATTAACTTCATTCTTGTTCTTGCAACAAAAACATTTGGTTGCTTCTTGTGGTGTATTTAAAAGCCATTAGAACTGATGATTGTTGCATTAAAGTCGTTCATTTTTCAGGAAACACAAGTAACGTTAACCACCATTAAACCCTGTTAAAGCATTTATTTGGCTAGAATCAGTTTATAAAACTGAATATAAACTTTTCTTATTTATAACATTGATTCTGGATTCTAAAACATTTATTAACAGCACAGCAACAAACACAACATTACAGTTTAATCACTGCTTTTAGAACAGATAGTGATGGAATATGCAGCATTTTCAAATGTCAGTTCTCAGTTTTCAGTGTTTTAAAAGTGGTAAAAACTTTAAAATGTCAAGTAAGTAAGGATGTTTGCTAATTATTTTATGCCAAAAAAATATGTTTTTTTTTTTTTTTCTTGATCAAACAAGTACTTTCCAGTTAAAGTTAAAATTGATTTGGGGCAAAAAAAATAATTACAAAAAAAATGAATGAATGAATAAAACATTTATTACACATCACCACAAACACACCACCCCCTCTGTGAAGCATGGCGGTGGCAGCATCATGCTGTGGGGGTGCTTCTCAGCAGCAGGTCCTGGAAGGGTCGTAAATGTAGAAGGTAAAAGGAATGCAGCAGAATATAGAGAAATCCTGGAGAACAGTTTGATTCCATCAGCAAGAGAACTTGGGAGAAGATTCATTTCCAGCAGCACAATGACCTGAAGCGTCCAGCTGTACAGAAGTGGTTTGAAAATAACAAGAGGAGAGGCTGAGTCAAAAGTCCAGATCTCATTCAAATAGAGAATTTCACACCTGAACGCCATGCTACCTAACAGAGCTGGAACTGTTTGGCAAGAAGAAAGAAGCAGAACTAGATGTGCAGCATGCTGTGATTACAGCCAAAATAACATCTACTAAATACTGACTTTAAGAGAGTGATTATTTATGCAGTTGTTTATTTAATGTTATATATTTTAATTTAACTGTCATTATTTTATAGAAATCAGTTTTCACTTTGACATTAAAGGTTATCAAAGATGCCAGGTAATGCTGCTCATGATTGATTAGCAAAAACATTAAAATGGTAAAAAGGAGGTGAATACTTTTTAAAGGAGCTGTATTTCCTGTAACTGTTACAGAAAATTCAGATTTTACAGCTTAAACCAATCTACTATAGATTAGTTTAAGTTGTTTACTTTGAACATCTTCCAGGGTGCATATTCTTTATATTTTAAGAAATGTGTGTGTGTGTTTTTTTAAAAGATGCTTGTTTGATCACTATAAAAGCTAAACTGTATCTATTTTCAGTATTCAGTCAGTCAGTTTCTGGTTTTCTTCCAGCTGCTGTTGTTCAGTTTCACTGGAGAAATGAGAGTTTTCCAGGTCATCTGTCTTACATAAATGTAAATTAACGGATTATTGACTCTTCAGAGAAGCATCTCATTCACATGGATCACTAAACTTTTATGATCATTTTACACCCACCACTGTTAAATGTTAATGGAGCATAAACTGTTTTTTATGACTGGATGTTAGTAAAAATGACCTGGCTTGTGTTTTTTCTTGATGTTTTTAAGAAGCACAGGTAACAACCACATGCAACATGTCTGTTGTTTTTTTTTACTCTGATTTTCTTCACAACAAAACAGATCTATGGCTTCTGACTTTTCCAGGGCAGAGAGACTTTTATGAACTAACCCTCTGATCTGATCCAGTTTACTTCCATCATCATTTCTCCTACAGTTACAATTTATTCAAACCTGCAGCCAAAAGCCACTACAACTGATTATCAATGTAACATATCTTGACGCTTATGTTGAAGACCTTTTATGGAATTTTATTTTTTTCATTTATTTCAAGAATTTGAAGACATTTATTTATTACCAGAAGCCTTGTGTCTCTTTTATCCTGTTGTCCTGGATCAAAAGTGTTTTTAACCCTTTAAAGAGCTGAAATATTTCAAGGGTCAATCTTTGAGTGGTGTTGGGGGGCAGTAAAAGGGCATTTTTAGTATGTAATTGTTTACTTTTTTATAGTTTTTATTTATTTTTTAAACTTTTTTACCTTCTTTACTTCCAACATTTTCTTACTTTCGTTTATTTCTACTTTTCTTTTACCTTGATATTATATGAACTTTTTCAATTTTTTACATAATAATATATATTTTTTCCACATTTAAGATAATAATAACTTTTAATAAATGTAAAGCTTTATTTTTAAGCCATTGATTTTTGTTGTATTTATCGTTTCTTTTTTTTTTTACTTTACACTTTTAAGACTTTTTTTAAACTTTCCAAAAAAGTTTCAGATTTTGTTTGCTTTTCAAGGTATGTGATCACATGAGGTCTATTCAACTTAATCAATCTGTCACTTTGTTTTAGCAAAGCAAGTCTTAATACTTTAGGCTCATGCACAAAAAAAGAAAAGAAATCTTGTTTGGAAATACTTTATTTTGAAACATTCACAACAAAAATTGTAAACGGCTTGTTTTTTCGTGGTTTATTGCAAAGGTTGAGAGAGATTAAAACCTTTTTTTTCTTCGATCAAACACACCTTAGTACATTCATCAGGATATCTGATGTATTATTTGGGTGTGATGTATTACCTGGATCTAAGGAACAGTCTTACACCAGTCCCTTTTACTGCACTTTCAAAACCACAACCTTAAACCTAAACTCTCTTACAGATGATGGAAACCAGACACTGAGAAGCTGATGTTCCATCTTCATGAGCCAGCTTGCTGCCTGCATACACCTGATGAAGAATAATGAATCTTACCTCAATGCTTCAAGCTTTGTGCCAACGTTGCACAGCATAGACAAGGACATGCGGTAACAAGCCAAAGCCAGCTTTTTGAATAGTTTACATAACCTTGAAAAAGGCTCAGCTGAATTCTCTCCATCACTGTTCCTTCAGAGCCAGAGCTACACTCACTCCATTCCTCTTCCCACTCTGGAAATCACAGGGCACGTCTCCAAGCCTCCAGTCTTACAGCCAAATGTCCATCTCACAAAAAAAGCAACAAAACTAGGAGATTGACAGGGCCATACATTTAAATCCTGCCCTCCAGCGCTGACACCCAATGTAAACATCCTAACACACCAACCTGTGTGTCCGAGTTGTTTATTGTCTGGTCAGTTCCGAGCCAGCGAGGGGCAGAAGTTCATCCGTCTGCTCTGCACTCATTCAAAAATATTGATGATGGTGTTGAGAGTAAAGCCTCAGCTCAGCCACAGGGTGATAAAAATACACGTGTTCGCTTTTGCACCCAGCTCTGATGGATGCAGGTTTAACAGATAAAAACAGCCACAAATCCTCGATCTGTGTCGCCGTCTGTGGGTTACAGTGCAGTAAAGTAGGACATGAAAGTTAATGGCACAGTTTGAAGCCGAAATGCTGGCCGACGTGTATTGTTTAGAGTATGGGCTGTTTGTATCACAAATTTTAGTTGAAAATCTATTAAACTATTGTTGTGTTTGTTAAGGTGGATCAGCTGTGATGGTCATTTTTAGTTGAACTGATTCCTAAAGTTAATCAGGTGTAGAATCAAAGACTCCTTTATTAAAATCCATCAAGCGGCTTACGAGATGCTTAGGTGGAAACGATTTAAAGAGACAAAAACACTGACTCTGAAAGGTTTCTGTGGTTAATGCAAAGTTTTGACTCGAAGCCACAGCTGTGTAGGCTGATGGCTTTATGTCTGTATGGTTTCCACTGAGTTTTTCCTGATGTGAACCAGATATTTGTTCATAATGAGTGTAATGTAGCCTGATGGAGTTACGTTAGCCAGAAAATGGCTGGTGTTAAATGGTGCTTAAAGGAAGGCTCTGTGAGGAATGGGAGCCGGTGCGTGATGCAAGCAGCGTGCTCGGATGGTGATGTGAATGATAATAAAATCATCTAGTTGAAAAGTTCCTCCTGCATTCTTCCTGGTGGGCAGAGGAAAAGCGCTGCGTGCATCATTTTGCAGGAAACATTAAAACATAAACACTAAAAAAGTCCAAGTTTGAAAGTCTGCCTCTTTCACAAAGTTAAGTTTTGGGATTGTTTCTTTTCTTTCTCTCTCTCCAGCTCTTTCCTGCTTTTGATTTGCTGAGTCTCAACTCTTGTGAGATTCACACAGAGAAATCAATTTAGCCCGGCCTCTTTGCCTTTGGAAGGGAACACAGGCATTTATAAATATTCACATGCGGCTATTTCAGATACTCAGCTTAGGGACTGGATGAGCTGTTCCTCTGTTTGATCACAGAGACTGCATACATGCGTCTCTGGATGATTTCTCACTTTCCCCATGCATCTTTCTCTTCTTTAAAAATGTCTTTCTGTAAACTCTCACTTTTATCTGTCTGACTTTAACAGCATCTTTCATGTCCTTTGATTTCTTTTTTCCTCCTGTCACCTTCCCTTTATGTCTTTTTCCTCTACGTTCTTTTTTATGCATTTATTCTTTCCCCCTTATCATTAGCTCTTCCTCTCCTCTCCTTGTTGTTCCTTTTCTTTTTACTTAGTTTTTGCATTCTTCCTCATATTTCTTATTTCACAGTTTACTGCTATTTGTCCTCCTCTTTATCATTATTCCTTTTTTGCTACAGCTTTATTTTTTTATGTGTTTTGTTTTCATAATTACTTTTTCTTTCTTCCTTTTTGATTTCTGCCTTTGATGTTTGTCTTTTTTTTTTTTACTATTCTCAGTAAAGTTCTGGAAATATTTGGATCATAATTAAATAATTTGAACCAAATGAAAGTCATAGCAAAGTTCTACCTTCATATGTTCTCATCCAAACTTCAGGGGTTAGGATTACTGTGATTTAAGGTGTTTAAAATTTAATTTTAGAAGTGATTTTAAAGAATTCCTTTTGCATAGGAAGCTGTTAGGTCAGTAAAAGTAAATGTAGTTATTCTTAAATTTTTAAGTAAATCCTACAAATCCAAAAAGTGCTGCTATCAGAAATAAACTAGAGCTATAAATCGACCATTAAGAGAGGAATTTAGATCAAATGTCTTAGGTGGAGCATGATCCTGATCCTTATGGTCAAGTTTTCAGTTTTCATTCATCTCTGTCTACTAGTTCATACAGTGCATTTGTTAACATGAAGTATGCACACACATCATGACAGATACAGATGGACAGTGACCTACAGACTACAGATCTAAAGGTGGAAGTGAAATATTGTGCAGCAGCATTGAGATGTGAAACCGACTGTTGTTGTTGTTTGCCTTCTAAAAACAGAAAGGTTAGAAATCTTTGGGGATTCACAGCAAATATTTAGCGCTTTATTAACAACTCAGCTGATGATGGTTTACGTCCACTTCAGAGATAAACGCAGTGAATTGTTCTTTGTTAAACAGATGGTAAAAGCACACACTGGCGTATATATTACTCCATGAAGTCTTTGTTTTGAACCTCGTCCTTTACCCATGAGACGTCCGTTTCAGAGTCAGCTGCATATTTTATGAAACTCCCTGAACTGACTGACAGCAAAGCTCTGAGCACTAATTTAAACACTGATCTTCATTGTGCACGGTGCCTCCACACTGGATGAACTCTTGTAAACTGCACACCCAGGCCTCGTTTGGGACGTGCACATAATCAGGGAGCGTACACAACCAGGGGGCGGTTGCTGCTGCTGCAGCCTCCTGTGTTAGGCCAACTCCCTCTCCTCCCCTCCGGCTGCTGCTGCTGGTCTGTTGTGAGCTGATAACTGCATCCTGGATTTCTTCAGCAGATATCTCCACCCGTCTGCCTTTAAAATCCTTACTCATTCTCTTTCTCTCCCTATTGTCAGCTTTGTTTTACAAACAGAGCCGTGATACTTTCTCAGAGGCACACCTCTCCACCCACACCCTCACACACACACACACACACATGCACCTCTGATCGGCTGTCAGACTGGATGTACCATGACAGCAGGCATACACAAACACACACACAAATACAAACCTTGTGAAAACAATCACAGCAGACATCGAACATGGTGGAGCTCCGAGTGACCTCACCTTGACCTGACACAAGACACCTCCCCCCTCATCCTCGCGGCTGATACACCCCGACAGGTGTGTGTTTGTGTGTGAATTGTGTGCTGACAGACACTTTGATGCATATTTTATACGAGGCTGCTGAGTGTGTGAGTGAATCTAGGACATGACGGGGGCAAAATACATCCTGGTTAAATGTGGGTGTGTTCCTCTCCCTGCAGCAGATGAATGCACAGATTCAATTAGCCTTCTTTTTCCCACCGTCTGTTACTTTTTGACCATTTTCTTTCGCTTTTCACTGCCTTATCATACAGCCTCAGGGCTCATTTGGAGGTATGTCTATTAACCACACACAGACAGATGTGCACGCTTCCATTAACAAAGGGAGGCAAACAAACAGCCGTTTGAGGACACTATCCGTTTAATGTTATTTATAAACAGCTTTTCAGTCTGGCATTGTTCGATAACCACATAGAAAACATTTGGGCTGCACAACAAAAGAGAGGAGAGGAGGGAAAAGATGCAGAAATGTGCAGGAAAAGAGCAGAAGTGGACAGACAAGGGGAGGAGAGAGATGGAGGGAGGGGAAGACGGAGAGGGCAGTGCGAGGTGCTGCTTATCTTGAATGAGTCAGCAAAACAAAACAAAAAAACAGACAGAAAACTGAAACAAATATACAAATATAAAAAAAAATAAGAAAGTTCCAGCCTCAAGCTCCTTGTTCATTTTTCATAGGAACAACTGAAACACAACAGAGAGCCAGTTTCTCCAAGTTTTCTCTTTCTTTTTCTCTTTTTTCATTTTTTTTTAATATATAAAAGTCATTCTCACAGGAATAAACAGACACAATTTACATCACCTCTTGGTTTTACAGCAGCACAAACAAGTTCACCGGTTGGGATCTCTAATCCTACTTGTCGGGACGACGACACCAGTGACAGGCTTCTGAATGTTGCCAATATTTTAGATAGATAGACACGGAAAGAGGCGTGGGACCCAGCGGGGAATGCACACAATCTGGATGCAGGGTCTCCTCTCTGGGATTCTCATACAAACCAGTTGGTTTTAGGTAGTCAGCAAACCAGACTCATCGTTTTTGTGCTTTTTTTTCTCAGCCTGTAATGATTGTAGGTATTTTAGCTTAGTCGTTGTTTAAAGACAGGTGTCATGACCTTGTTGTGCTGTATGAAGTAAATAAACCTTCACCTTGACTGGTTAAGGTGTTCAGATAACCCGTTTGCATCTGTACAAGACTCACTTATTGGAATTGAGCACTTAAGACTTTGGGCAAGTTGCACTGGGAAAAAAAAGTGACGTCAAAAGGCAAAGTCGAGAGAGAGAGAGTGTGTCTGTGCTTCTTGGCTCTGGGATTAGAAGACCCTGGATTAAGTGGGGTTAGGAAGGTGGTTGATCGGGATTTGTCAGGGGGATGAGCATGCTCCAACTCCTCCAGTTTAAGAGGGGCGCCATACCCCTGCAGTCCTCTTTGTCCTTGTGAATTCATGAAGACGAGCCCCCCTTTAAAGGGGGGGGGCAGTGGGACTTTCTCTCCTCAGACCTAGCAGCAATCAAATCCAACTCCTCAGTCGGGCTTGCAAATCAACAAGTTCATCTGTTGTGGAGCAGAAAACACTTCAAAAAAGAGGAAGAAAGAGGTTTTAGCAGTTTTTTTAATCTCCTTTTTCCTCTTCTGATTCACTTTTTAGTTCGTGAAACCTTCTTTGTTTATGGATTGAGTTTGAACGGTACAGAGGAAAGTGCATATCAGTTTGAGTGAATCCGTAGTTTTGTGAGCTTTTCCTCGGCCTGCAGATACGAAGCCTACATTTCCCAATGAAGTTGAGAAGTGAATGAAATAGTCTCTTGCCTCTAGAGTTTGTTCTTATTGGAAAATGGCTCCCTTTAGGCACTCTTGCTGTCTAGCTTCAGTCTACCCGCATGGCTTTAGTGTTTTTTATTACTATTTTTTTGTGTTTCAGTTTTTTTTTTCCAGTTACACCCACAGTCATACAAACAGATGCACAGAAATCTTTTACACTGAATGGGACCGGCTGGCTTTTAGAACGATGGGTTGGTTCTGAATGGCTTTTAAGTTGGGATGCAAAGGCAAGGACAAATGATAGCTTTAAACAGAACTGGTTTGAAGAATTGGCAGTTATATTGTCGTGTCACAATTTCAGTGGCATGCTTTTTAAGATGCCAAGGACACAGCTGTGCATTAAAACTGCCGTGAGACGTGGGAGTAAAGCCAATGTATCAGCAGATTGATAGTGATTACAGCTATTATCGCTAGAACTCTTCACAATGACACATTTCGCTGCCACTTTGCGTCTGCGGTACTTTGTTTCTTGATCTTAAGGTGCTGTTGAGCGAGCAGAAGGACAGCTGTAAACGACTGTCTCAGTGTGAGTGGCAGATCAAGGCTGTGCTTGCCGAGTGCTACTGAGTCAAGAGGGTTAACTGCTTTGATACTTACACTGTGTGCTCTGGCTGTTATTAGAATGAATTATCGGCTCATTATTTCATGAGGCTGTACAGTTTTGTGAGTACATAAATTCAGTGAAGCAACTGACGCCAAAGAGACAAAAAGTTTCCCTGTTGTTTCCCTTGCTGACATCATGAAAACAATGGGATTCATTTTTCTCCCTGACTTCCGTCTATTATATGGATCCCTGCAAAAGGTACCACAGGAATACTCAAAGTCCCGACTACACGGTCATGTTCACACTCAGTTATCCATACGTGTCTCCTTAAAATGCCAGGACAGGGTGTTTCAGGAGAATGAATTGTAAAGTTGCACCACAAGCACAAACAAAAGTCTGCCTTCTGTGTCAGCGTAGGATCACAAAATATATAGACAGAAGCAGAGCTGATGAGAAACAAGAAATAAAATCTGCTGAGTGGGACCCTGCTGTGTTATTAGCCCTCTGGACCCCACTTGGTGGACCAACTGAAGTTCTGGGGATGCACTTGTTTCTCCTCCTCGCAGTTGCAGACATGTCATATTTACCACCATCTGGAGAATAGTCTTTCTCACCCCCCTCCAGAAGTACCTGTACCTCATTGAGCCCCCCTTTTGCCTTGCGACCCCGACGGGTGCAGTTTTTGCGGCTGCCCTTGGGTGGCCGTGGCAACGGTGAGGGTGAGGGCAAACTGTACTGGTCCCCGTGTGGCAGATAGGGTCGCTGATGATGGTTGTGACGGTTCCTGTGACGATTCAGGTGGTTTAAAGACTCCCCGTGCTCCATCTCCCCACCTGGGGCGCCACGTCCGTGACCCTCGCTCGACAAGCAACTGGGAAGCTCCTCTTTCTTCAGCGTCTTCATGTCCCTGCCGGCCAGCTCCGGTGGCAAAACACAAACCAGAGAAGAGGTGGAGCCTCTGAACCTTCGTAGCCAATCCCAAAGTGACAGGGCCTTGCAGTCACACTCCCAGGGGTTGTCGTTGAGACGCAGGTACTCCAGAGCTGGCAGCAGAGTCAGGGTTGAACCAGACAGCTCGGTGAGGGAGTTATTAAACAGGTAGAGGGTGGTGAGACGTCTTAAGTCATGGAAAGCCTGGCGATCGACCCACTGGATTCGGTTCTGGTGCAGGAGGAGACGATCCAAGACCCCCAGGCCTCGGAAAGTGTTCTGGCGAAGACTCCACAGTCGGTTTCCATGCAGGAAGAGATGACTGAGGTTCAGGAGGTCAATGAACAGGTCATCTTCTAGGAACTCTAACTGGTTGTCCTGAAAAAATAGAAAAAATAAGTTGCAGCTAATTCATTGTCATAATTATACAATCACTGTTCTTGTGAAGCTGAGATTTAAATGACTTTTTAATCAGGGTTTGACTTCATAATCTCACCTTCACTGACTGATGATGGTTCTTTCACACCAGTCTGACACATTGTGCCACAAACATCACAATATTTACGTTTTAAAGCCCATAAACCAGATCTGTTGCCTCTCATGGACACAAGGATTACACTCACAAAGTTATACACTGTAAATTCCAGGAAAAGCTTAACTATGCAAGCCAGCTGGATTATCTGTAATCAGTATAGCTCTCAGAGGGAAGAAAATATGCTGAGCTGTGTTAGAGGTCACCAAAAAAAAAAAAAAGATGTACGGAATCTTTTTATGCGTTGATGGTTGGGGAGTCGACTAAAGTTGGGGTAGGGAGGGAAATATCACATCAATTGATGCTACTTCTAAATCTATTATTATGGTGAGTTTGTTACTGACAGTGCAAAATTGCAGTTTTATGCAATAAACCAGGGGTCACTAACAGGCGGACCACGGTCCGGATCCGGACCCAGAGCCGGCTCTGTCTGGACCCAGCAAATCCAGACCCGGTCCCTGGTCCATAAGGAGCAGGTGTGTCTGAGGAGACACGCGAGCGCTAATGAGCAGGTTCGTTGCTCACTCGGAACCCGCGGAACTCGCCCTCCCCCTGCGTACATGGTTCGGAACTCAGTCCCGGACCGGAGTCCTGGAGGCGAAGCCGAGCGCCAAGTGAGTGGCGCACCGCGGCAACTCCTTTAGTTCGCTAAGCTACCCCTACACCACGGTCGGGCAGCCCCTCTCGCAGCTTCAGAAAGAGATCTACTGCTGCAGAAAGGCGCCACGCACACTAGTGATGCGCGGGTCAGGGTTTTTATTGACCCGTGGGTTCTGCACATTTGAAAACTTCTGACCCGCCCCAAACCGCCCCGCATCGCTGCGTCTATTTTTAGAACCTGCCCCGTTCCGTCTCATTAAAAACACGTTATAATGACTGAAAGCCTTTTATTTAGTCTGACGTCTCCAAAATAAAAAGTTTTTTTAACCGTCTCTAAAACGTGCTTATGCAAAGTTTGCAGAGTACATAATTTCTCCGTTTTCTTTTATAAATCCTAAAGTTTGCGGAGAAAGTGACTCCCTTTCCGACCCGTTTTTGTTTTATAAATTTTATATAAAATATAACAAATTCTAAACATATATATTTATTTTATAAGTTTTATAAATGAGGCCACAGCGGTCGCAGAGCGAGAACCGGACGTCTCTCAGCGTCATTACACCTGCAGACGCTCACACGCACGCACAGACACACACACACACACACACACACACACACACACACACACACACACACACAATAACGGATAATGTAGCTGGAGGTATGTATTTCTTGGCTGATCTGGGAGCGCCTGTGTGCGTCGCACACAGCACCCTCACCCGCTGCAGAATTCTTCAAATTGGTTAAAGGACTAGGAAAGAGGTCGTGCACTCATGCACCGGGTAGAGATGCTGGAGAGGAGAAGAAAGGAGGAGAGGAGAAGAAAGGAGGAGAGGAGAAGAAAGGAGGAGAGGAGAAGAAAGGAGGAGAGGAGAAGAAAGGAGGAGAGGAGGAGAAGCTCAGAGCAGGTAGACGAGCAATGATCCACCAGGCCATTGTCAGTAATCAGTTCATTCTGGTCAAAAACTGGACCAGAGTGTCAAAATAATGTTGACTTTTCTGCATCTGAACAGCAGAAGAAAAAAAAAACATTTTTCTCAAAAATTTACTTCAACCACAAACTAATTAATGGGGATCTTGTGCTCAGAGAATATATGTTTAAGTATTTAAATATAAATAAAAATAATTATCTATCCATCCATCCATCTCCAAATAATTATTTATATATAAAAATACACACATAAACACATACACACACACACATATATATATATACACACACACACACACACATATATGTGTGTGTAAGCAGGTTTAGGTGGCGCTGCCCCCGGACCGAGGACCAGGTCGCGAATGCTGATCTGGACCTTTGGCATATTTAGTTGAAGACCCCTGCAATAAACTATCCAATCACCTGCAGGTACAGATACTGGAGATTATTCAGGTTTGCAAAGATCCCAGGAGGCAGGCTGATCAGGCCACAGTGGTACAGGTGCAGGGCGTGTAGCCGACCCAAACCCTGGAATGTGTCCGACGCGATGGCCTTTAGGTGCTTGTTGTCCCCCAGGTCAAGCTCCTCCAGCCGGTCGAAGCCATGGAAGGTGGATGGCTGAATGTAGGAGATGTTGTTGGAGTAAAGCCACAGCATGGTGGTGGTGGGTGAGAAGTGGCCGCGAAGGAGCCGCTGGATCTTGTTGTTCTGCAAGAAGACACGCTCACTCTGAGCTGGGATGCCCTCAGGCACTGCATGGAAGTTGTGGGCCTGACAGGAAACGGTGCTAGGTGAAGTGTAGCAGATGCAGTCGCGGGGGCAGGGCAGAGAGAGATCCAGGCCACACAGCACCAGCAGTAACTCCACCCCGCCATAACCTGAGTGAAGACAGACGGGAAAGAAAGGAGTTAGAGCAAGAAAACCCTTCTTAAATAAAACAATTATCTCAGATTACAACTGAAATGATCCACTACAAAAACGATTTAATACACTCTAAACTCAGAAGACCTTTTTATTCATGTTTTCTTCACCCCAACATCCCTTCAAAAACCACACATTTCTCTAGAAAACACAAAAGTACTTTTGATATCTTTTACTTTGTGACAGTGTTATCAGAGGTGTGCACATCTTTATTTTTGGTGTTCCTTCCAACCGTCCTGCCAACACGCTGCGCCCACAGACACGCGCTGCAACCTATCATGCGCGGTCTTATATCCTTTGGTTATCCTCTGAAGGTGACAGAAAATCGATGTTTCTCCTGCTTACAAGAGGACGCGCAGCACACCTGTAATTCGCTCCCACAATAAGGGAAAGCCAAGAAGTGGGGGGAGGGGGGAGAGAGGAATCATCTGCAGCAGGTCTGTGAAGTGGGTATTACTTTTCGTGTTATCAGATTCACCTCAACTCACTCCCATTCATTTATTTATTTATTTGACTTTTTTTTTTCTTTCTTATTCCTGGCTTGAATCATCCCAGTGTTTGATGTGTTTTAGGGCTAGAAAGAAACAGAGAAAAACCTAGAAACAAAAGAGCAGAGTAGAGCTGCAGGTGGAGACTTTAGTCAGAATAACAGGTCGAGCATTGCATAATATCAATGAGCATCCTTGTGAATATGGAAAGACACATGTCAGTGAAGTGGACAGATGTGATTGACACATGTCGGGCTGTACTGGGGCTGCTCGGCTCTAAAATGTCATCAGAGGACACCGGGAGTGTCGTCCCCTGTCTGCGTGACCTGGCGTGACCGCTAACATATTGCGCGAGTCGGTGTTCGTCAGCGAGTCCGTCTCCTTTCATGTGGCGAGGCATATGTTGCATCTGACAAGCATGACCTTTTCTTCAAAAGGAAAAAAGAACAATAACTCTAGACATCCTCACAGTATTTATTTTTATTATTTTTTTAAACTAATCTTACTTTTATGCTGTGCAGAACTTTATTATTGTATGAAATCACAAAAATTCAAATAATAAGACTGGTGGTTTTGCATGCTTTATCATTAAATGTTGCTTTTTAATGAAATATTAAAAATAGTAATGTGTTAGAGGCAATTTAATGATTTTAATTTGGGATGTATTTTTATAATAAGTCAGTATTTGATATGTTAATGAGGTTAATTGATATAATATTCAATTAGGTTCACTACAACCTGGTGGGCATTTGATTTAACATGATCATTATTATAATACATATATTTATAATTATATATTATCATATATATATAGAGAGAGAGAGAAAAATGCAAGACAACTAAAGGTTGAGGATTCCTTGAAAGAATAAGCATTACGCCTGCTACCTTTCATAATAGAGTTTTAAAATATGATCATTTGATGATTAAAAATGATGGATAAATAGATATTTTGTTTATGCACTAAAGGTTACACACAGCCTCACAAGATCTGTGAGCACTGAGTGACTCTTAGATACCATCACACCTAATTTCATCCTGATATCTGTAAATCTGGTCGAGTTCGAGTCATTTATTATGTTTGCTAACATCAAATGGTGGCCATCTTGAATCAGATTGACTCCCAAATGAACCTCTAGTCTAGTGATTAAATTCTGAGAGTTTCATTCATGTTCTTTGAATGGTTCTTGAAATATTTTGCTAACAGACAAACAACCTGTAATCCTGTAAACATCGTTTAGCTTTATTGGCTAACGGAAAAGTAAAGAAAATATTAAATTTCGTTATTTATGAATTAAAGAAATTGTTGGAGGAAATCAGACGATTTTTTCACACACACACACACACACACACACACACACACACACACACACACACACACACACACACACACACACACACACACACACACACACACACACACACACACACACACACACACACACACACATCCTCTCTTCCTCTGACTTCCTTTCTTGTATTGCTTTCACACGGATTCTTTCAGAGCCTGCAGGCCTGATTGGTCAACTCTTACTGCTCTAAGCTGTAACACACAGCAGGTATTCAGTCCTGCAGGGAATCATAATGATTTTATCTCTCTGTTCTTTCCCTTCTTTCCCTCTCCTCCTTTGCATTATCAGATCATCTGTGTCGCTCGGTTCGCCTCATGATTCTCAGAGATCTTGCAGCCCTATCTCCACGCTCCGGCCCACCTGCGGTGCCTGTTAATGAGGTGTAAAGCAGCACTTCATGCATTAGGTTGTGTGAACTATATGTTTTGTTTACATATGTTTTTAAGATTCAAACTGAGAACCACTCCACTGAATTGCAATGTATTTTATAGAGTAATAGCTGCTTTAATTGTTTAATTTGAGTTGTTTTTTAATCATAAATGTTAAAGTCTCTGGGTAACAAAAAACAACTGGAGATCTCCTGCTGATATGAGTTTACAGTAGAATAATGAACTAACCAAATAACATCCTCTGTATTTTTTTTACACAAATTGCCTCCTTGACACATGCTTAGAATAGCGCTCCTGGCATTAGTTTGCATTTCCAATTGCTTTCGGTCCCTCGTTGCCTTTTGTTTACCCCTGCAGTCTTTCATTTTTTAACTCTCATCGCTCAACATTCCATATGAAATCCTCCTCACTCCGTCTGTTCTGTCAAATCATATCTGCCATCTTTCTGCCTTTTTTTATTCACACCCTCCACTGTAGATATTTGCCATTTGAAAGTGTGCTTTAAAGATATTTCTTTTTTACTTATTTCTTTTAAACAAATGGGTCTATTACTTTCAACAGACACCTTCCTGTCTCATCCATTTGTCATTTGTCTTGTCGAACACATTATTTCTGCATATATCACTGATGCTAAATTGACAAATGTTTTAAAAAAATCTGTAAGATAAAAACTGAAAATGGGTCCCACAGACTCGAACACCATAACTGTACAATTAGCCAAGGCATCAGGCTGGCATTGAAACTCAAATGAAAGGAAATAGAGAGCTCTGAGGTCTAAATAAATCTTTTTCATGGATTCTTTTCTAAGATGCTACAGTTGACTCAAGGTTAGCTCCCACTGGTTTGTGCAAAAAGGTGAATGTCTAATAAAATACAGCTTTAAGGCTCATATCTTAAGGAATATTTTAAGAGTCAGGTGTCTTGTTTAAAACTGAGACTATTTGAGGCAGAGTGTTCATATCAGACCATGAAGGAATAGCTCTGTTTGTCTCCTTTGTTGAGTCTTTTTAAGTCTTTCCAATGTCTGTCCACAAAGCTTATAACTTCCCTTAAAAAAAAATAAAAACACTTGGGGGGGGGGGGGGGGGGGGGGAATAATCTGCTGCTCTAACAGCTTTCCCACTTCTGGGAAAGCTTTTCATAAGAACTTTGAGCCTGGCTGCAGGGATTTGCATTAGTGAGGTTGGACACTTACGCTGGCTGTTCCTATCTGGCTTGCAGGCATATTTCCATTTCATCCCACAGGTGTTGGATGAGGTCAGAGCCTCTGATCAGACGAGCTCCTCTGCATCAACCCGTTTCCTTGTGGACATTACTGCATTAACTGAAGACCAGACCTCACTGAAACCCTTTAGAATACTTTGTCTTAGGGAATCTTGTTTATTATTTGTGGCGACGACGTTAGCTGTGACCTTCGCCTGTTAGCTTTCTCTTTGATCCGATCTTTGCTCGGTAGTTACCGTATTGTGATTCAACTCGTGCTGGACATGGAGTCACTGCTGGTGTGCAGAGGTTGGACTCGACACTTTGCTCTGGGTTTTTCATCATCACAACTGGACACAACTGAGACAGAATCAGCAAATGCTCAGTTAACCTCTTCTTACAATGCATCCAAAGAACCCAACGCCAGGAATGGCTGCCTAAAGCTGCAGGCTCCATTTTCTAAAAGTCTGAATTTAAAATATAGCATATATTTTAGAAAGCTGAGTTCCCTTCTCTCATCTACGGAGCCTAAATGGTTACAAGCAAAAACTTTTCTCATCTCTAAGATAAAGCTCATAAAAGGAAGCATAGATTTTTACTGTTTGATGCCATGAATGTAATTCTTTTAGGTGTTTTCAACAAGTAAAATCACATTTTCATATTGTATTGAAATAAAATCAACTGGAATGGAAATGTAATTTATCTAAAAACTCTTTAGAAAATGTTTTTTTTTATTTATTTTATTTCATGTTGGTTTCATGTTTTCGGTTCATTGCTTTCTATTGGAGCGGTTCGTCACTCATTCAAAGAAATCAGCTGTGTTCAAGCAGGGAGAGATGGGAAAAAAGCAGGAATTTAAACACTCCTGCACTAGCACAACAGCTAGCCACATTGGGTTAGCCTAACCCTCGTGAGATATGTGACTTTATGAGACTTCAGGGCACCGGACCGGAGACTCAGAAGTTGCTAACGCGGTATTCTGGACACAAGCAGCAGATGGGGCTGAGTGACTTTTCATTAACCTGTAAAGGGTCATATTAGCACAGACTGGCTCAAGAAAAAGACTTAAAAATATGAAAAAGTTATATAGTGTGCCTTTAAGGAATCTTAAAACTTGTGACTTGTGTCCAGCTAGAGAAACAGTGTTGAGCCATTGTGGTTAAAAGCTGCCACAACACACAAATAAAACATATTAACTTCACCTACGACTCCAACATGTCTGGTGGAAGTTTCGTGCACAACACTCTTCATTAGTAGAGGCCAAAGTGTCGTTAAAATCACTTAAATCTGCGTGGTGGTAAAAATAATGGAGGTGTATTTTATTTTGATGCGTCAGATGTGTTTGGCCTTCATTCTGCCATTTTTATTCTCTTAAACTTAAAGAAACCAGTAGAGTTGAGCCTTTGAAACAGCTGCATGTCATTTGGAAGACAAAATGAATGATTGCAAAGAGGAATTTGACAAACTAATTTTAATAGAATCCTCATTTTGTAGATGACTTCTGTTAGTAATCATTTGGAGCTGCTGCCTGATTTGGATTGGTCTGAGTTCTGATCAGATTTTGTATTTAGTTTTCGTTATTGCCAATTTTATTTCCTGTTTCATAAATTTTTTCATCTTTTATTTTGTTTGTTTCAGTCTGTATTGCTTTGCTTTCCTGTCACACCTGATTTCAATTTCTGATTATTAGCTCTCCATGTCTCATTTTCCCCTCAGTGTCTACAAACGTCTCAGGTTTCTTTGTCCATTGTCAGATTTTTGTCATTTCCTTTGTCAGTTCTGCCCTCTCTTTAGCCCAGTTCTGTGCCTGGCTTTGGTTCTGTCAACTTCTAATCCTCCTGCTTTAGCAGTGCCCTTGGCTGGATTTTACCACCTGCCTCCTGCTTCTGAGTCTTGCATTCGGATCCTCCTCTTCTTTAACTATAGATCACAACAAACATTTCAAAACTAATCTGGGAGAGGTGCAAAAGTTGTGTGATGCAACAATAAAACAACACCCTGATCACAATCAGGTCGAGCAGAAACCAGGGCTGTCAAGTCATGAAAATGTATTACCTTAGAGTTGCAGTTAACATTAAAAAAATCATTAACTTTGATAGAAATTCCAAAAACACGATCAGGTAAAATGATTTATCACAAAAACAGGGAGAAGCATCTTGTTTTTAGACCTGCTGCTGTGAATATCTTCAATTCCAACAATTTATAAAGAAGTGATGTAACTCAGTGGTAAACAGTCTGTCAGTAAATGAATATTTCTAGATTCAGACTTTTCTACTGCATTACATTGTTTTTCCAACTCTTTGTGGCTTTGCTGTCATTTTTTGGGGAGAATAATTTATCAGAAGTGTTCAGCTTTTAAATCAGTTTGACTGGATCTCCATCACACAGGTCACAATATCCTTTTTAACCTTGATGAGTTGAATCCATTTAATGTATTCCAGTACGTGATAGCCCTTTTTTTTTTAAGCAAAGCTCTCTCAGCCTCTTGTTCGCTCCATCTGTGAGTCGGCTTCCCTCCGCTTGTTTGTCTAAATTCTCATCTTAGCTTCCCCGGTTAGATATTTGCCAAAAGCTTCATCAAGCACAGCCAGGGTTCAATTACAAGAACCATTTCTTTCACTTGCTCTCATTCTTATTCTTCCACACCAGTCATTATGTGCACGCACACAAAGAAAAATAAAAATCAGCACAAGCACACACGCTGCTTGTCAGGCTATCATCACAACTGCCTTCCAAGAACAGCTTGGCATCTGCAGGAGACACCTGCCACTCATTCTGGCAAGCACAAGGAGAAAGTAAGAGAAGTAAGGAAAAGCAGCGAGGGGGAGAGAGAGTAGGAACAGGCAAAATCCTACTCAAAGGGAATGAGGAACTCTTACAGCGTGAAAGTTGAGACAGGAGGAGAAAGGCACAATGTGACGGTGTGGGAGGGAAAGAGAGGGTTGCTGGTGAGGCTGTAGCTAAAAAAGGATGATGGGGATGACAGGGATCTAGTGTGAAGCTTAGACCATTATACAGGTAGGTGTGTGAACGTCTGCCTGCTCGGCACACAACGCAACTGTGACTTCCATCGAATTGCCATCTAATTCTGTGACCTTCTCTGAGGTGACTCAGATAAACACCTGCCAGGAGATTACAAATAACACATCGGCGCGACGGCGGGAAAGAAAGCATTTAGTCAGACGTGAAACACGCGTTCTCCAGCTGCAGGCGAGCTGCAGGAGTAGACAACAAACGGTAATTAGCAACAGCTTCAGGGTTTAAAAAATACCAAGACAAACAGCGAGAAAAAAAAAGGTTATAAATAAGAGTTAAAATCCCCCCCAAATGGTAAAAAGGCAGAGAGAACGCTGGGCTGCAAGAGAGGGAGGGCTGCAGCTAGTTCAGACACTCAATATAGATGCTGCTCCTCTCTTGTTAGCGCTTGATTTAGCTTAGCATAATCCCTAAGATCATTTAGCATTGCTCATTCAAATGATGATAAATCTCTAGCAGAGTTAATGAGAGATTTAAATGGCACCATTGCTTCAATGACACAGCTGACGAAAAAAAAACCTCTGCAGCAAATAATCCTCCCCTCTCATGTAATATACGACATAAGCATTACATCCATCTTCATATTGGAGACAAATCAGGTCAACGCCACCAGCTCTGCATCGCTGATTCGTTTGGGTCAAGGAATTTTGTACTGTTGGAAAGTTTTTCTCACTCCTTTGACCCCAAACAAAAACACTCCCCAAGTTTGGCAGCAAATTACTCACTGATGGGGTAAATTTGAACTAATGACGGGTTTCTTCATTCCACCAGCTTGTCTTTGTTTTTACTGCACTCAGCCTCAAAGAGCATCCTAGAAGTTAAAGTCGCTTAAGGGGCAAATGTTTTACATTTTACACTTTAACTCTGACAGAAATGAACATTTGCCAAACAAATTTTTGGAAAAAAACGGATATCTGATGGATTTAAAAACAAAATGTCTTATTAAAGTCAAAACCAGGGATTGATTGCATAAACGTGTTTTTATTTATAAGCAAATAACCAAAAGCTGTATGTCATGAATTGAAATAACCATTTTAAATGTTGAAACAAAGTTTTCAAACTGGTTTAAAAAATGCAGAGTGTTTGTGAGATCCTAATGTGAAAGAGCAGGCAGTCCCAGCTAAAGTGAAAACTGATGTTAGAGCTTTAATCTGCTCCTGCAGAAACTGTTCACTGGGCCTACGTGACCTCTGGAGTGTGAAGTTAAAAGAACAGAGTGAAAAGAAGCCCATTTAATAATTAATATTCAGAGAAGTCATGAAAAAAAAACTATAATTAAACTGGAAACCAGTTCTAGGTTACTTTTACTGAGCTTTGATAAAGATGTGAATTGCTTTAACAACCCCACTCTAAGAGGAGAGGTCGTTTATCTGTCAAACATAAAGGTTGGGTCAAAAATCCCCCTGAGCTTTATTTAGAACAGGTGAAGTTTCCAGTGAGCTAATGACACTTTGAAGCCGGTCTAAAAATGGCCACTTGTTCAGGTTGAAAACTTGTTTTATCGTCTTTGATTTGACGGTATATCATTAAAGCAGCCCAGACGGCCTTCAGATTATCAGGATACGTTTTATCTTGGTTGTCTTGACTTTCATTGTTATCTCCTTGTATTTTGCATTGTATTATTCTGGTATTTCCCCCAGTATTCCTCACACTCCCAGCTCCACTCACACCTGTGTTTCATCTGCAGTCACTCCCCCAGTACCCCTGGTTTTCCTTCCACTCACAGACACTTCTGATGCCACGCCTGTCTCTGTTCATAGTTTGGATTTCTGTATTAAAATCCCAGTGTTGTTGTTGAACTTCCCTTCATGCATTTGGGTCTAGTTTCTAATAATTGTCCACCCCATCATGAGATGTGACTCTAATTAAATAATTTACCCTAATAATAGCATAAGAACTTAGAACGAATTCTTGAAGCTCCCCACATGTTAGCTGGGTAGAAAACCCACTCAGTGTGAAAACGAAGGGAGGGGGGTGTCAAATATCAGAGTGAATATTAAGATAGAAAGAAGATTAAAAAGAGAGGGATAAATAAATGTGAAATCTCAATGTTATTGACAACAGAAAGCCCTGTTTATGTATTTATGCTAAAGACTTTGCTTTTGCTCCTCCACTGCACTTTGATTGATTTATACTCTTCAACATTTCAAAGCAGATCAGGAACGTATCATTTCGCCACTTCCTTTCAGCTCTCCCATAAATGTAGCCAAAGGCTCAAGTGTTGTTAAGCTAGGGATTAGTTTGGGCTTCAAGACCCTTAGTTATGTAAAGGAGCGACACAATCAAGAACATTTGAACAAGCAGAAGTGAACAAAGTAAACAAGGGTCAGCGCTCAGCTGTTGAGGGCATGATTATGATTTGAACAAGCAGAAGAGAAATGTCAAGAAAATTGGCTTAACTCAAATCACACACTGATTTCCTACTTAAGACTTAATTATCCTGAACCCAGGCAGTGAATGAAGGGTGAATCTCTTAAATGCTTCCTGTGCGAAGCACAAGCATAAAGGCCCCCTTCACACAGGATGAAGACCCTGCTATGCGGTGAGGAATCAACCAGCAGGTGGATGAGCTTCACAGGGTCTCAACAGCCTCAAGAGCATAGGGTCTCTATTACGTGTGATAACGCAAGATAGGGTAACAATGGGTTTGAGTATGCAAAAAAATGTTGATATTGAGGTTCTGGAGGAAGCGTGGCAGCATTTACATGACGTGGATTGCTCCAGCATCAAGCATCTTCCAGCTGCATCTTGACTCGTTCCACAAGTCGTGTTTGGGACATGCAGTCGTGGTTGTAGTGAGGGGGCACAAGAGCACCTCACAAATGCAGAAATAAACTAATTTGGTGAGCACTAACAGCTTACCAGCCCCATAACTGCTTCACCCTGAAGAAGGCTTTCCTAATTAGCTGCGATCCAGCTACATTCTAATGAGTTGTGTACGATGGTGAACATTTTGAGGCTTTAATGTAGTGTGAAGGACTCTTATGTCATTTACAGCACTGTGACAGTAACAGCTTTCTTCTGCCACACCCCTAGACGTACTTTGCTAGTAGTAAAGTTTTTAAACAAGCTGGATACTTTTTAAGTAATCATTTTAAGAAAGACGACTTGAGGATCTTTTAGTGTGATTTTGTCTTCATGCATTTCATTTTGAAATAACAGCAGTGGTCAGTGGGACATGATGAAACCAATCAAATACAATTTTTGAAAAGGCTGAAAAGGCTTTAGTGCACTATGCAGGGAGCAAAGTGCACAAAGCAATAAGATGAATATTATTAAATATCCTTTCATTCCATGTTTTCCCAAAGTTGAGTCTTGTCTGCACCCTGGTTTGGTGAGAGAATGTCGTGTTTAGTAAAGGAGCGGATTTCTATTCATGTTGTTCTCAGTGGTTGGCGTCTTCCTTATTGCATCTCTTTATTAGGGTCTTTGAACACAACCAGGCTGCGTCCATCCAGGAAAAAAGGAGGAACAAATCGGAGCCGATGTTATCTTACAGCTGCCATCTCTGATAATAACCAAGCCTTGCTTTTAGTTTCTGTTCTGTCAAATAATTATTTATTAAGGACTCCCATCCATCACTAGGAACTTTCAGCACTGGGATTAATCCTGTCTGTCCAACAGGGAAGCAAAGCTGGGAAAAAGTTCCTTATGATGAAGAAAACTTCAAATGTATCTCATTACTTTAACAAATTCAGGAGGTTCTGCTCTCAAGCTTCTTTAAAATATATTTTATAATAAGTGGTGGTCTGTGTGGTCTATTTCCCTCTGTCTGACAGTTCCAGTGGTCCGGTTGTCTCCTGAGGACCCTCTCATCTACAGCCTGTCATTGTGACATGTGTTCACCATGGCCCATTAAAGTGGACACACAACTCTGATCACTATTAGTGCATATGTGTGTGTGTGTGTGTGTGTGTGTGTGTGTGTGTGTGTGTGACTAAGATGAGAGCAAAAATAACCTCTACCCTATTTACATGCAGTAATTGGGTCATTTGAAAGGCTAAGCTTATCTCAACACTAATCAGGCTCTAATTATACTCAGAAAAAGTTGCCTTTGTCTCAAACACACACACACGTACACACACACATAATTAAATGATGCAGGTCACAGCTTTTCCCATTTAAATTCAACCTATTAGTGGTAAAATATGAGCAGACGCACAGCCGGTGTGTTAGCCGGTCTCTGGTTGTGGACCAGCGGGGTGACGTGTGAACAGGGTTCTGATGAAGGGGCGTGGCACCAAACACAACGTACGTAGCTTCGTTTTGATTATAAATTAGCGGAGAAAACTGGAAAACAAACTGGAAAGCAAAATGAATTCAAAAAGCCAGAAGAAGAATAAATAATTAGTTTCTTTTTATCTCTGAATTACTTGGAGGCACTTTGGTGTAGACTCATTTACTCGCGTCACTGCTTTTCTTTCCACTTTTTGAATGTGAACATTTGAGCTGTTTGCAGGAGAAGCGTGTGAGCTATAAATAGAAATGATGTGCAAAAGCAAAACCAACAAGGTCATCCACCAATCATCAACCCCACTGGTGGACAACCTGCTGTCCACCTTCAGCACTGACATCCTGAACACACGAGCTCTCGGCGTGACGTACACACACCCACACACACGCGCACACAGATGAGCACCCCCGGTGGAGCAACCAACACTCCAGTGGAGGAACCAAGGAAGACTTTTCACAGCTGATTGATGCTGATTTGGTAGCAATCTGTTTGCAGAAATACTCCATATAAATGTGCAGTTTTTAACATTTATACAGAGACACACTCCACCCCATTGGTGGCTGATTTTCTCCTCTTTTCCTTCCCTCCCTTCATGTCAGGCAATCCCTGGATCTGGAATACTGTTTGGCAGATGTCATCTGTGGAAATGAGCCTGTCCAACAAGCCAGTGAAAAAAGGAAGCAAAAGTGCAGCATGGGGGCGAGCTGCTGCTTCTCTTAATAGCTGTTTGTCCAGTTCTCCCAGCGCTTGGAAAAACCTCCCTTCCTCTTCCTCTTCTGACTAAATCCTTCCCTTGCTGTCCTCTCTGCACTACATAGGTATGAATCACCGCTCTTCGGCCTCCTCCGCAGTCCTCTTCCTCGTTCATTTAGATTCCCATCTGTCTACATTACAAAACATATTAAAAGTACATCAGGACTTATTATTACATAAATCTCTCATATTGACTTCCTCAGGTCCTCCACCGTGTGTTTGCTTTGGAGGCTCTCGGAGGTAGAGTCTTCTGTCATGCTCTATGGATTGCGCTTGTAAATCAGACATGCACAGATCCAAGAAAACAAAAAGGAAGGGTGGCGAAGGAAGCCAAACGAGATGAAGGGTTACTAGTCCAAGTTACCAGAATGTCACATGAAACGTGCACCTTCAGCACAGCGACACGTCCGAGAGATCGTCTGTCAGCAGGCCGTTTTACAGGATAACGCTGCTGCTGCGTGCTCGTCTTTAACAGAGCCAATCACAAGCAGGCGCTGGCCATTTTTCAGCCCGATTGGGCGAAGCAAGCGAGAGAGATCAGCACTGGGTCTCTCATTAGACAGACTCCCATTGGAGTATTAATTCGACCACTACAGAACTGGCAGAGCCTGATGCAATCAGTTCCAAACTGCATTATACGGCCGCTGACAAATCTGAGACCTAAAGCGACAGAATGATTGACTTGAGAGCGCAGCGACACGAGCAGGAGACTGAGCAGGAATACAATTTCTGGATCAAGCCGTTCCATCTAAATCCTGGCTGTCACATTGTTTCAGCTTGTACAAAATCATTAGCATAATATTAGCGTTACAAAGCACCATGCTTTCCCTTCATCCGGCTTTATGTGTTGATGGTTTTATTTTTTAAACCAATCAGCTGGAGGAAAGTGTGCTCAGGTGAAATGACAGAAAAATGAAATATGAGCCGGGCAGAGAAAGGAATGCAGAGCGAGAAAACACGTCAGACTCCTTCAATCAAGAAATCTGGATAATCTGAAGGTTAAACTTGAACATTCGTCATTAGAATAATCCTAAAAAGTCTCATTCTCCTTTTTTCTTCTTCTGCTGACTGTGGTTCCAGGAGGGCTGTGGCCCATTTACTTCTCGACTACTTTGTGATTTTGATCCTCTTGATTCCATTTCAAAGTCCTCGCTTATCTGTAAGATTAAAAAGTGGCTCAGAAAATGTTCAAACCTGCTGCTGCACAGAGAAAAGCAGCGATGAAGCCTCAATCCACGGCAATGACTCAGTCACAGCTTGAGAAATATCTCCAAACATAACAAAACACTTATAGAAACCTTTCAGAGCACTCCTGCAATAGCATCACAATCTCTGCTGGGGGGGCTTTATGCTCACTATGGGCCATGACATCACTAAATATAACTCTCCACTTTTAGAGTATCAAGAGGCAACGCAACGTGTAAAGAGTGTTTTTGCTTAAAGACGTCACAAAGAACAAAGACGTATACATCTGTTACTCAATTTGCAAACTTTACTTTAAATTTGTCAAATTGGACATCATTAAATAAGCACACTACATTAGATATGACAAAATGATGTTTAATCCACAACAGGACACTGTTTATAAAAAGTGTATTTATATCAAATGCACATTTGATTAACCTCACCATGGCTCAGGGGAGGAGAGGTTGTTCACTGGTCATGAGATCAGGGGTCAGTCCCCAGTTCCAGCAGGCCATGTGCTGAAGTGTCCTTTAGCAAGATACTGAACCCCCAACTCCTCAGGGCTCAAGGGCAGAGGACAAATTCCACTACGTTGTACTGTGGTGTGTACAAATCACCTCCCCTCTCACATTTACACTTCAGCTGACATTTCAAAATTCAGTAAAAGAAATATGATTAACCTTATGTTTGCTTTTTTCCTGTAATTTGGGCCAAGGATTATCATTTATAATGTGAGACAATATCAATATAAATATAGTAATATATAATATAGTAATATAGTATTAAACTTTTTATATAAAAATCTCCATATTCTTTAGAATTGTTTTCGTTTAGTAGGTTTTTTCAGTTAAGTTCAGTGTGTGACTTAATAAGATATGTGAACATAACTGCCAGTTAAAGAGTTTTAATAAAAAATACTTTTTTAAAGATAAAGTTCACATTTTGGTGTTGATGAAAATACAGGCTCTCATTCATGCACATGTCCTGGATGTGATCCCTATTTAATTTCCCAACTAAACTCAATGGTGTGCGCGTGTGTGTGTGTGTGTGTGTGTGGTAAAGGCGCTTCAGTGGGGTGATTCTGGACTTTGAGGTAAATTGAAGCGTTTTATTTCGGATCTTGTGAGTCCACTCCTCCTTCCCTGAGGTGACTAACGAAGGGAGAAGCGTGCCCAGAGTGCAGCGAGTCCCTGATCTCTTTCAGTTCTGGGGCCACGCTGCACTTATCACAACTCTAAAAACACTCTGGTTTTCTTCCTCAAGGCTACGCGAACACGAACACCTCCAACAAACTGAAAAACACAGGAGCACACAAAAACATGGATACACACATGTAAGACCCCAATGCTACAAACTCACACTCCATAAGGCTGATGCCTCTAAAAAGAAATGCAATTTAAAAAATATTCTTGTCATGATGTTTTGCTGCATGTGAATTTAATTTTTTTTATTATGCTATCTTGGAAACAGTTCAAATACGATCTAGTTTATTGCTGTAGTTTTACTTTCATGATTTAACTAAAGACCTAGTAATTCTTGAAGGAATGCACATCATACCTAACCTCTCACGCCATTTTTGTGTTTGCTAACTCGATTAGCTCTAGCAGCCATCTTTAATCAATCTGACTGTAAAAACTGTAAAAGTAAAATCAAAAGCAGATGTGCATCAGATGTTTACATTTTGAGAATTCCACTGAAATCTGATTATATGAGCTATTTTGCTAACAAACAGCCAAAAACTATTATTTTCTACCTTTTGGAGATTAGCAAATCTAAACACTAATGATCACGACCATTTCAGCTTCAGCAAAACACACATGCTTATTTAAATAAGTCACACTCAGAAACACAAAAGGTTCACACCAGCTGGAAATGAATTATGAATGCACAAACTATCCCTCCTTCCTTCGTTCCCTCCCACTCAGTCCAGCCTCATTTTCTCACCTGTTCTGTACCTCAATCCTCTGATCCCTCAATATTCCTGTTTTTTTTTCCTCACCTTCCTCCTCCTCTCCCTCTTCTCCTCCACCTGCCAAATGTGTCTTTGTGTCTGAATTGGGGTTGACCCATGCAGTCAGGCTTTGAATTCGCATTTTGATGCCAGACGAAGAGCTTTGCTGGATTTTTATTGTTTTTCCTCCAGCTAGCAGAGTGCTGATGGGTAACGGCAGCAGCAGAGGTGTGTGCTTGTGTGTTTACGTGCACCTCGAGGAACACATACACACACACACACACACGATCCTGTAATAACTGCTCGTGCCAGAGTTTAGCCTGATAAAATAACTCATTGCACTGAGATACACACACACACACATGCACACACTCACACTTAATTCCACTTTTTTCCTCTTTATCTTCCTTTCTGTCTCTCCTTCAATTAGAGCCCATATGCTAGAAGGCCTCCAGCTCTCCATGTGTCTCCTTTGAAGTGAAGTAGATTTCAAAAACAAACGTCTCCAAAACCCTAAATGAGCTTGAGCAGAGCTAAGAACGAACGCAAACCCACACAAATTCCTTGAAATGCTTTTATTACTATGCATAGCCTCATAGTATCACAGAACAAGCACGCAGGCAGAAAAAAAGAGGGAAAATCTCAGACGAGAGCATTCATAAATTCATAAGTTTGCCTCCGGATGCTTAAATAAAGACGTCACGTTTTGAGTCTTCCACCTGACGTTTCATGAATGTGACGCACGAGCTGCAGGTTTTTATTTAGGTACCTTTTTTTTTTGCTGCTTGTACTAGAACTCTTTATCTAATACACTCTGGACTGGTTAGCCTTTTACAAAGAGATCAGTTTGATGCATAACACTACTCAGGCACACACACACACACACACACACACACACACACACACGAAACTGCCTGTTGTGTTCAGCTGGTGTTTACATCCCATCCCAGAAGGCCTGAAGGATTGCCCTCGCAACATTTAACAACTAAGTAATTAACCCGAGCTATTCTCAACTGAGAGACGGAGACACACAAACATGCACTGTGAGTAATCAGCGCCCGGCGAACCTGACACTTAAAAATCAGATATATAAACAAAAGGATATCATGTGTGCTAATGCGTTTGACTAAAACTAAAACAGACGGCACGTTACATTAACATTTACAACAATGATTACGGGCTGTTTTCCAATTAAACCAATTACTGATTAAGACGAGACGGCCTGTTACACAGTCATGTCTGACATTTTGTTTTTGCTCGGTGCATCTGTGCAGAGTTGATTTGCACAGAACCGAACAAAATAAGCCATCAGCAGCAGTTGTTGTTGGCTGAAATGACAGCTGTCACTAGCAGATGTCACCAGCAGCAGCTAGTGCAAGCTAACAGCGTGCTCAACTCTTAGCTATATGACCAAAATGATCCATATTCACTCATTACAATGCACAGTGAGGAACAGGGAGCAACGTTGAACAGGTTGTCTTGATTCTGTATCCTGAGTTTTATTTAAATGTTAGTTTGAAGAATAAAGGAATGCTGAATTTTGAGGGATTTTAAAACGGTTTTTGTTGCAATCCTTATAGCTTATACAATAGCTGTTTTTTTCCGTTATTTTATTTGTGAAAAGCAATATGGATCCATATAATTAAAATGTATTATACATAATAATAGTACAAAAAAATAGCTAATAATTATCTGTTTATATCAGGGTGGAGGGACAGCGTTGAATCTTGTGATGTGGCCATGGGAAGCTTTAAAAAATGTACTTGGGGTAAAAAAAACTTCAGAAATAAAACTAGAAAGCAGACTTAAAATATACATTTAGTTAGGTTTTTTTTAAACACTCGGACCATTTGGTGGCCAAAAATCCTGCATACACTCTAAAAAGTAAAACCATCATTTACTTAAATTTTTTGGTGTAACATTTTTACACTCAAGAATTTTGAGTAGATTGGAGACAATTATATTGATAAAGTTGGCTTTTACTTAATATAATTGTCTCCAATCTACTTAAAATTCTTGAGTGTAAAATGTTACACCAAAAAATTTAAGTAAATGATGGTTTTATTTTTTTGAGTGTAGAAGTTAAGTTGATTATTAAATAGAAATGTACTTTAGCCATCTATTATTGATGAGGTCACTAATATGTTACCAGCATTTTGCATTGATAAGAGTGGATTCAGTTCTGGAGATGCTTCTTTGGATCTGAAGTCTTAAGTTGCAGGGACATAAAGCATATCTGACCCGAGTCATCATAAAAAGCAGGTTTGTTACTTTTAGGTTATTTTCTGTTAATGCAGCTTCTTTTGTTCAGTTGAAAAGATGCTTTGAGTCATTTAATGCCTCTAATAAATAAAATAAAAGGTCTAAAACACCAAACAGTGCGGTGTAAAGAGTTGCAGACATTCTTTACATTGTTGGACGACGTGGTGTTGTTTTACACATAAAAGCTCTTCCATTAAACCCACGCTGCATATGTTACACCAGACGCTCTCAGATAATGTAAATATGCTGAAGGAAGTCATTCTTTATGATTCAGCTGATTAACACATATTTCCAGTTTTAACTTTTCTTTAAAGACAAATGCATCTGAAAAATATTTCAATCTGACAAAAATGTTTTTTTAGCGTGAAGAAAATATGTGCTATCAAGGTATGTGGCGACACAGGAGTGTGACACGTGCATGTGCTGTTAAAATGTTGAAGTGTTATGTTTACACTCACCACTTTATTAGGTACACCTGTTCGACTGCTTGTTAGCACAACTATCCAATATCCAGCACAAATAGACAGAGTGGTTCTAGATGATAATAGGGAAACAGTAGCTCTGGTTCTAACCAAGGTGTCTCTGACTCTGAACCACTACATGTTGCACCTTAAGGCAGATGGACTACAGCAGCAGGTGTCAGCTAAAAGCAGGAAGCTGAGGCCACAGGATCACCAGAACTGGTCCATTAGAGACTGGAACATGTTTCCTGGTGGTGCAATCAATAAGTCAAACTTTATTTATAGAGCACTTTTCATTCATCATTGTGCATCACAAGGTTCCTATCAAAGCATACATAAAAGAAGCAGTCAATAACATACAAGATCATCTAGATGGAACAATGGGAGTTCTAAAGTAAAAGCTCAGCTCATCTCAAACTGGTTTCTTAAACATGACGATGAGTTCACAGTCACCAGATCTCAATCCAGTCCAGAACCTTTGGAATGCAGGAGATTCACATCATGGGTGGAACTGTGATACTGTCATCCTCTGAGGAATGTTTCCAACTCCGAATCATGAAGAATTAAAGCAGTTTTTAAGGCAAAAGAGGGTTCAACCCATTACTAACAAAATGTACCTAATAAAGTGGCTATTGTGTGCTATAATCAGTCGAAATGAGTTGCGCAACTAATACGAAGGAAGAAAAGTTCTGAAAAATGAAAATCACAATAAATTAAAGGGATAAATGAACCAGGATGCACGTATTATATTCAGACATGAACATTTTTCATAAACAACCGAACAATTTAACTAACTTCTGTTCAATTCTAAACCAGATGTGAAGATGTGAGTTTGCTGCATTAACATCAAAACAACAGCGAGTCTGCCTCCATCTCCTGCGTCTGCAGCAGATGTTTCATGGCTGTAAACATGTTTAATGTGAAACTAAATGAAAGGCTTCTTAATGGCTACAGCCGATGCTATAAAGCAGTGCTGTCATGAATGGTAATTTGAGAATATGAAGACACATGTGACAGAAGATTTGGTGCACGTGTCACATGACGGCACTTTTAATTAACCTCCTAAAAGTTACTGAGACAGTGGCAGGTCAGCTGCCACTAATTTAATACAGACTCACTTTAATTTGTAATAAAGCTGAAATATCAGGGTTCTGTTTGAATTAACAGACGTTTAGTGTAAAAATATTCATCATGTCATGTGGCGCCCCGTGTGGCTCTTCAGCTCCTCTGAAGTCACTCTATAAATAAAGAATGACTTGAATATTGATGTTTATATTTAAACTGCTAATAAAACATGATAGTTTTAGCTGATTTTCTGTCTGATCTATTTGAATTCTGTGCATGGGATTTCTGCTGATAATAAAACAAGGAAGGTGTGTTTCAATTATTTCAATAAGAGAATGGACTAAAATGTGTTTAAAATGCAGAGATGTGTTTATAAGTCTGATCTTGGGCTCATTTATTGCTTTAGACTTAAATAGTTCTGCAAAGTTCTGAACAAGAAAGTGACCGTTTCCTGTAGAGGGAGATGTAGTTTGCCTAGTTTTACAAAATAAATGAAATGTCAAAACAACATATATTCTAACAAAAGAAAGAATAATGAAACATTTAATCATGAAGTAGAATTTGTAGCTCTAAACAAGTAAAATAAATTGGTTGGATGTAGAAAAATGTGGCATCAAAATCCACTATCAAACTATGACATTTTTGAGAAATTGTTCATATTTTTGTCATGCAGTAAGGTTTATTTTATATGCATATATCAGAAATGTTCAGTCTTTAAACGTTTGATCTCTTATTGAGGTCTCAGTCTAAAGTTTTTGTGACATCTGAGTGGTGGGACCTGCGCAGAGAGAGCTCCACTTTACTCCACACAGCTGAGCTGCCCTTATGGAGATCCTAAAATACTGCTCAGTGAGTTTTCTGCCTAGAGACAGATACAAACATGCAGAGAGAGATTGAGTAAGAGAGTAAAGATGAAAGAGGGAGAGCAAACTCGCACATGGCAGGATGGGCCTGAATGAATAATAGCCAATCTATAATGGATGACAAGTTGACCACATTTCTTCTCCTTCTTTCTGTTTCTCTTCCATTGCTTTCTTTCTTTTTTTTGTGCTTTTTTTTCCGCTTGTCGTCTGCTCTCTCCTCTCACTGTGACATCATGTCACTGCTTTGAGGCACATGTTCTGGAAGAAGACAGTGACTGCCATCCTCTCCTGAGCCTCTTAGCTGCCTTTGGAAGGGAGCCGCTTTACTTTATGGGCTCCTCAAATCTCCTGGAAACGCTGTCTCTCCTCTCTACGCTTTGCAGGAAAAAATAAAAAATCGTCCGATTAGAGGAAAAGCGTCATAAAACAGGGAGAGCTGAGAGGTGGTGGTTATATTTTTCACAAGAAGATGAAATATAGACTTGTGTAAACGGGATTAAGTGTGTGTTTGGGGGGGGGGGGGGGGGG
>SSNR01000015.1:1105222-1199929 GCA_006937965.1 Callopanchax toddi
GGGGGGGGGGGGGGGGGGGGGGGGTGAAACATTTAGTTCCTGTTTCCGCTCTGCTGCAACTTGTGATATGCCATTCGGAGACTAAAGTCATTATCCTTGGAAAAAATGTAAATTATCTATGCATTTGAAACACTTCATGAGTCATGTAATGAGTCAGAACTTCAACACAGATGTATAAAAAAAGATGTATTTTTGCTTTCACTCTCAGTGGGTTTGGAGTGTCTACAAACACAGATTGGTCCCTTTTCTCTATTTTCTCACCATCTAACACCTCGTCTTGTGTTTTGTTTTGTTTTTTACAACAGACCTTAACGCTGACATCCTCCTAAAATCCATCAAACGCATGAAACAACATCCTAGTTCATCAATGCTTTTTTTAATAATGAGATTATTCGGAGTTAGAATTTAAATAAGACTTGGACATTTAACCTTTAACCTGTGTTTTAGGCTCCGCCCCCTCAGTATAAACAAATAGGATATGGTCCTTCCTATCAAATGAGTCTTTTTAGGTGTTGACTTCTGTTGATTTACACAGTTGTTGGCGCTGCATGGTAAAGGTGCTTTTTTCCCTAATATGTCTAGTATTCCTTTATCTGAATTAATTATCTGATTGACATGTCACAAGACGCCCCACCTTAAGGCACAAGTGCACATGCAAACATAGCCGCAGGAACACATTCTCAGCAGGGGGTGCCGAGAAAAAAAAAGTAGAACTTCTCCTGTCCGGTCCAGACTGGCCCAATAGGTCCACCGGGGAAATGTATGCCCAGTGGCCAGTCCAGTCCGGTCCACATCCACACCCAGGGCAGGTGACATCGTCGTGAGGGGCTCGGTGTGGACCTCTGTCCAGGGGGAGGGGGCGCGCCTGGCAGCACGGACCGCAGCTTGCGTCACAGAGTGCCCAGCACGCCACGGCACTGCATGCAAAGCAACAGACTAAATATCAATCAACATATAGTCTTGCTTTTTCACTGAGAAATTAGTTGTGTAATTTGTTATTGTGAGCATTTTCCACAGGTTTTTGACGACTAACCGATTACAGTTTATTCATTTTGTAATTAAATTATGTGAGACCACTATGAGACTTGTGACACCCCGAACCCTGGTCCACGGTCAACCGATCTCAGAAACTGACAGTGGAGTCAAAATACATTCATAAAGAAATGCAGTGGCCTCCTCTCACCATCCTGCTCTGTCCTGTGGTGCAGTTGGTTTCTTTGGTCCAATCAGAAACAATCAACTATTCAGTCATGCCTACCAGAGACCGTGGCCCACCACAGCCTGTGGGACAGTTAAATACCACGCTTTAATGCTGGAGCAGTCTGGGAACTGTAATTGCAAAGTAATGAGGATGGGCATGCTGTTTCTGGCAATGAGAAAATAGCTAAAAGCCTCGTTTTTATTGGTGTTTAAAAAAACTGCATGTTTGTGTTGACTCTGATGTAAACAGAATACAAATAGAAGATGTTTTGAGTCTGGTCACATTTACGTCAGTCATTCTTTGGTGTTTTTCTCCCATTTCTCTCTCATAACCACTTGCACCTGATATGTAAAAGCAGCTCTGCGTGATTTACTACTCTTGGCATCAAGCAGGATGAAGAATCTGCGTGATGTTTTGTTCTACAGTAGCTGTGTTGAATGTCCATAAGCTCCTAAGCTTCCCTCCCTACCGCGCCTCTCCCAGTGTTGCTCAGACCTCCTACGGCGTTCCTCTGGTGAGTTCATTGTACATATCAAAACAGAGCGCTGAGCATATTACAGCGTGGAACAAGAACCAGGCATCTGCGCCCTTTCCTGGTGCTGAGGCCGAACGCTGTAGCGACAGGCAGGGAAAAAAATCAACAGAGGTGGAAGAAGACAAGTCTTCAAATATTTGGTTTGTCCCTGTTGTTGGGTTTAACTCCTGAAACTGAGCAAACAGTTGTTCTATTAGAGCGCAGCTCAGCCTCAGAGACAGCCAGCGTAAACACAGTTCAGAGAGGGGGAAATTAGATAAGAGATAATAAAACAAAAAGGACATCTGAATAAGATTCAAACAAATACAGCAGAGGTGAAACCTTTAGGGTTTTTTCCACTCACTCTCCAGTCAGCTGGGATCACTCAGCACTCTGGGACCTGCTTAGTTTTCCATTTCAGTCTGAAACATTCAAGTTTTTCCATCTCACACTTTTCACTCAGTGAAAGCATTGTGATCAGTCCCCCCCCCCCCTTCCCCCCCAAAGATCACAAACTGCTGTTGCCTTAATTTTATTGCTATTTTGGTTTAGTTTGATCTCCCCTCATCCATCTTTTAGCTGTTACACATCAATAGTCTCTCGTTTTCTCGGTACAGCAAATGCCTGCGAGAACATCAGTTGAAATATTTAACACTGAATCCACACTCAGCAGCAGCAGCACGGCGTTAGCAGCAAACCAAGCAGAGCTGTCTCTGCCTTCCTGGTTTAAAAGGCCAAAACTTCATTTAAAATGAGCCACAAACAAGTTTGTCCTCTGATTTCTGCATCATAGGCTGAGAGCAGGGGCATGCTGGCTCTAGGTTCAGCGCTGGCTTCTCAGAGACGCAAAGCTGGTTTACTTCTGACCGGGATGTTATCACCATGGCAACTAATGCTGAACATGGTCCAGAGGATTATAAACAAACTCTAAGCATGAGCTAGTCAGTAGGGGTGAATGAAAACATCTTAGTAGGGAATTAAAATAACTTAGAAGACCAAAAATATCAGTATTAAAAGGAAATTAGAATTTTTAAAATCTGGCTAAGAGTTGAATGAAATCAAGGACTATATATGCTGGGAGAATGATTATGGGACACTGGGAACAGAAAAAAGTCAAAGTCAAAAACTCAAGAATTCCATAAAAATAAACAAAAAGCAAATAAAAACATAATTATGATGCTCAGCATAAAAACTACCAGAATGCAATAAAATGACAGAACTGCAAACTATTTAATAAAAAGTTTTAAAGCACATTTTTATCACTGGACTAAAAACTTACATTTTGCAGTCTGAGAGGTATTACACACAGAACTTTTGCTTTGAAAGACTTCCTTCAAGTTCTGTCTGTGTCCCACTAACAGGACAAATGAAACATTCCCTGTGTCTGCTCATCATCTCTGCACCATGTTTCCTGGTAGCCATCACAGCATTGTTGTTTTCAACCAACAATAAAATTCCCACGTTAGTTCAGGATTATAGCAGCTGGCTTCAGATCAATAGTTTTGATTGATCATCTGTTTCCAGCTCTAATTCCAAATCCAGAGATGCCCTGCTTATGTCTGCTGTTTAGAACGAGCCTCAGGACGCTGCAACAAAAACATCATAACTCTGACTTCACACATGAAGCACGTTCAGGCTAAATATATTCCAGTAAATGCTCGTGCAGTCGTTGGTGAAATGTAAACAAAAATTTGAGGCTTTCGCCTCAGCTGGTGACTGTTGCTGGATGAAAAAATAATTGGTTTGTTTTTCACTCGTGTGCAGTGGCAGCTGAATTTTGTACTTTCTTTTGAACCAAACAACAGTGAAAGTACATTTTTTGCATTTTAAAACTTGGTATAACATATGTTTATAATATGTGATAAAGTATTTATACTATATTCATTTAAATGAAATACAATTTAGAATATTATTAGCATTTATTTAGTAAATTACAGTCCAGATTGCTGTCTCTCCCTCTTCATAACAAATCCCTGGCTAGATTTTTCTTTGCACCTCACCATTGGAAAATTCCTTCATCATCATCCAAACCTTTAATTAATTTAATGGTTTCCTCAAGCGACCGTATCACATGCAAAACAGGAATCTAACTACCTGACCTTTAGTTACTAAGAGCAATCTTGCATGACTCAGCAGACAAAATTGTCCCACTGAGACCCTCATTATGAAAAACAGAAATCAAGCAGATATTTTCCTGCACCGTGCACACAAATATTAACCCTCATTTACATGCTGCACACCACAAGAGTTAGACTTCAGCCTTGAACAGAAACCGGAGGCTCTCAGCAGAAATTTGGCCCGGAGTAGTAAAACGTCTAAGATCCAAAGAGACAATCCTACAGACTTCACAAGAGTCTGATTTGTGTGTGAGTGTGTGTGTCCAGGTGTGGACACTCTGCTGTTTTGACTGACAGTTGAGGTAATTATAGTTCCACAGTTGCAGTAACCCCCACGCAACCTCTCAGGCTGAGTCCTTGCTCTCTAGCACTGATGAACCCCTGCACACGGGCAACTGCCAAAATGTTCCCTTCCTCTAACGAGAAAATACCTACTAAACGGCCAGCGGAGAAAAGACAGGCGAAGCGAGGAAGAAAATAAACAAAGGACAGAAGATGCACTGGTGAGCCGAGGCTAAACTGACCAACTGATGGGGGGGAAAGAAGGTAATTAAAGAGTAGGAGATGAGGAAATTCAGGCCAGAGAAAAGAGGCAGAGCAAGGAAGTGTGGGTACGGTGTAACAAACGGCGTGTGTGGAACCAAAATAAAACTGCCAGACTGAGCAGAACTGAGAAGAGGCAACCATTTTTCATATGGGATGAGGAGAAGAACAAAAAGAGGTGAATGCAGAGAGAGCGAAAGAGGTGAGGAGAGGGAGGAAAACTGTGAGTGGCTGTAAGAGTGTGAGTGCAGTGGCAAAATAAAGGTTGGGAAAAACAGTCTGAGATTCTTTTTTTGAGCAATTAAAAAAAACGTAAAAAATCTGTCGCACGAGGTACAAAATTAAAAGATATCAGTTCTAACGTTGATATTTGTATTGTATTATCTGTAATAACAAGTTGTTTTGTTTGTTTTCTGTGAATTTCTTGTAGTAATGTGTGATTTATGACTCTTTCCTGCACAGAAACACGAGTGTTCCTGCAGAGCATCAAATGTTTAGAGGAGGTCAGAGGTGACTGGTGGATCAGGATGCATTCGAAGTCAGCGATGATTAAAATGTTTTATCACACATCTGTGGCGACAGTTCAGGTTTTATAGGAGGAGGTTTCTGTGGAGAGGTTTTGAATGCTGTAGCTCTTCAAATGGCCTTGGTTTGGAGAAATGGAGATTAGTTCTCACCAAGCTCTTAAAACGACTCAAAACTTTATAAACACCTTTTATTTTTTAAAGCGCCAAAGCGGTTTGTGCAAACACAATTCCGTAAACCTTCACACTACTGTCACTTTCTAATAATCCTAGTTATTTTAAATTCACTACCTCAACATTGATTTAGTCTTTTGTTTTCTTCTCTGGTTTTTAAACAAAAACAAGCTAAAACTCACGAACAGCTGGAGGAACGAGATCTTTTTTTAACCTTCACTTTCCTCACCTCAGCTGTCTCTTCCCCACTGTGTTCCAGGCCTTCACAAGCTTGATGAAATATTCATCTTTTCCTAACGTAGTACTTTTACTCTCTTTCCCTCCTTTTTTCACTCAGCCTCTTTCCCTTCACTTCATCTGTCACGAAAATCCAAATCAGTTATTTTCCTCTGAACCCATCTGCGCCGTCCCTCCTTTTCAATCTCCTTTCATCTCCTCCGTCCTCTCTCTGTTGTCTCTAGTGTTTCTTCCATCATCTTTTTTATCTATCTGCCAAAATAATCAGAGGATTTGGATTTTTGGTGCTTTTTATGCAATGACCACATTGGGAATGTTTAGTGTAAGGGGTCGGGGGGGGGGGGTAGATTATATAAGTTAATATGCCAGAACTGCTCAGAGGAGCTTTGTTAGTTGGCCATCTGATAAACATGCTCTGCTGAGCCTCAAAACACTCGTCAGATAAATGATAGAACAAAAAATTTAAAACCTCGTCAGGGAGAAAGAAATAATGCACCTAATATTGACATTTCATCTATTTTCTGTATCTAGAAAAAAGCTAGTGCTTGTGTTTGACATTCCAGGGTTCATCTTTTATTATGTTTTCCAGCACAACAGAACTGTGTGACTCCTGATCAGTTTTCTGATCTATTTTTTGCTGTGTTTGTTATTTTTGGATAAGTAGTGCTAAAAAAGCACAGAACTAGGGAATCCACTGTGTCCAAATCTGTATAATCCTTCATGAATATTAAAAAAAAACCTTCAAACAAAGGTCAAAATGAAAAGAGACACTGCATGAGGCAAGGGATACACATGCAGCATCTATCCATCCATGTTCTATTCCCACGGGATGCTGCTGTGCGTCCCTCCAGCGGTCCTTGGGTGAAAGGTGGGGGACACCCTGGACAGGTTGCTAGTCCATCACAGAGCCACATAGAGACAATAAAACAACTTTCACATGTGTGTCTGGGGTCAATTTAGAGATACCACTTAACCTAACATGCATGTTTCTGGACTGTATGAGGAATCCAGAGGAGAACATGCAAACAGAACACCAAAAGAACCAGCTGGGAGTCTAACCCAGGACTTTCTTGCAACATGGAAATCAATTGTGTCGCCGTGCAACCTCAAATGCTCCATAAAACCATAAGAATACAAGGCTGCATAGTTTCTTTAGTCATGACTAGCAGCTAGATAAAACAAACAAACCCACTTGCGTTGACTACACAAGAAAAACTGAACGAGACATTTAGAATTCATTTCTCTGTCTGATGCATTGTGCTAAGTCTTTATGTAAGGTAGTATTTTTCTTCTGAAAAAGTGTTTTATGTGACATCTTGTCAGAGTTAGATGTTTGCTACATGAAGGCTTTTTTGGAAAGGGTTAATGTATATACAGGGGTGCACACGATTTTTCCATCGAGGTACTCAAGGCAGAACCTGGCGCTGGTGTCTGGTACGCACCATATCTCTGGTTCGGGGGGAATAAGCTGCTGTCTGTGTGTCACCAGTGCAACGTACATGTGTCAAAGGTGCTGCTAGTGTGTGTGTGTGTGTGTGTGTGTGTGTGTGTGTGTGTGTATCGGAGGTCCTGTGCATGTATGTCTACTAGCTTCTAAGGCAATGTCAGCACTCATTCTCTGCGTCGCAACAGGATGTGAAGCTTGTCAGATTGCGGGCTGTGCCATTGGTACTGCAACGGGCCCCTTCGGGCAGTAGGTTCTGGTGCGCATGCATAATATCTGGTGCGCATGTGTACTGTCGGTCCAGTTATGCGCACACCTGGTTAGGGATGGGTACCGAATTCTGTACTTTTAAAGGCACCGACCAAATTCCGTGGTACCGACCGAGGACCGGCTCACGTGATATGAAACGGTGCCTTGTTTCTGTACCTGTCCATCAATAATGAGAACTTGTGAGACAGCGATTAAGCCTGATAAGCTGTCGCTGATGATGCGCACGTGTCACCAGTGCTGGGCATGTTGTGTGCGTGTGTCGGATGTGTTGTAATTGTGTGTGCGTTGCCATTGCTACGTGCATGTGTGTCGGAGGATAAACCATTGAGCATATATAATAATTTCGCCCAAATACGATCAGAGAACTCCAGCCTAATGTAGCTGGAATGCTAACTGCTACCTGGCTGGCTTATTTCTGCATTTCTATTGGAGGTGTATCTATAACAATAAATGAGGAAAAAAAGAGCAGCCAGAAAGTCCCCAAGAAATGGATCTATTGAGAAGTCTGCAGCAGAAAACGACCCTGATATTACTGTACCATGATCTGAGTAAATATCTAGACTTGACTGCTTGTTTTGCTGAGGTATAAAATCAAGTGTAAAATTGTATTACTCAGAAAACCTTTTTAAAAGATGAGCATCATGTCATGCTGGTTAGTTTAGGAAATAGAATAGAGTCATGACTAATTTAGAGTCAATATTACAACAGTTTGTGTAAAAAGAGTGGGGGGGGGGACCTTTATGATTCTATCTGTGTTTCTAAATGTACAAAAGTGAGTTTTTCGCAGCGGATCTGCTTGGATGTCTGAAATAGAAGCTCCTCAGCTTCGTGTCTACATGATACCGAGGGTTCACCGCTACACACACTCTGAGCTGCTAAGCCAGTCAAATACTTCAGAACGAGAGCATTTTTTTCTTCTAATGAAAGAGAACATAGAGCACGAGGTAAAAGAAAAAGAAATTAGGGGCCGCTTTGAGAGCAGACAAGAGATTTCAACACAGAGAAAATGTTTGAGCTCTAAAAACGCGAGGCTTAAAACAACCACATCTTCTGGAGCCGACTTCTCTCACTGAGGGCCTGGGAATAAAAAAAAGGAGCTAACACAAAAAGTCCCTACAACTCATCCCTGATAACGGGGGATAATAATTATAATCTCCAGTTGCTTATTATTTGTTCCATTCTGCTAACTCTGCCTTGTAATTGGCTGTTTCCATGTTGATTGCATTGTTTGTACTGAGCCGTCTGCCATTATTTCCTGCCTGTCCACGTTGCAGGAGTTTTAGATCTGTGAATGTGCAATATACTGTGTAAACAAACCATTAACACCACAGAGATTTGGAACTTTTCCATTTCACATTCACAGCTGAGAACATAAAACATCCCACATTTTCCCTGATGAATAAACGCTTTCCTTTTTAAAAGGACGTCAGCCTTTCTGGCCAATAGCAGAGCTTAAAACAATCCGGGATCACATGTGAGCTGATGTTTATCCCCCGGCCAGTTTATTACCTAAACAACACACATGTGTGTGTTTTTTTTAATAACCTCACATGGAGTCTCACACAGTGAAGTGCATTAAAGCTGAGCTGCTGACGGGATTATCTGAGCGTTTCTACGTCTTGCCTTTTTGCTGTTTTGGACATCTGTGTGACAGAAAACTGACTTTCTGCTAGACTGATTTGACATTGAACAAGCCACGCTCTGCATGCGCTCCAGTTTTGTGCTTGATCATGACTTAGCAGACAACGTAAATAAAATCTGGAGCAAAATAAGAGTTGAGCGAGTCCAAGTGTGATGAGAATTCCTGCATTCAGGGGCAGCAGGGCTGAAATATAAGTGTCATTTCCTTGTGTGTCAGGTGCATTAGTCTAAGTGTTGACTGGGGAGGCTGAGGCTGCACTGTAAAACCCAAACTACTGCAGCCGGTGGTTAATGAGGTGTGCTCAGTGCACTGGCATCTCTAACGGTTATCTAGCATGCAGGGGAACAAAGCCGAGCGAGGATATTGATTATCTATTTGACAAGCTGCAGGAGCGGGGGGGCTGGGAAAGCGAGGGGGTGACAAGGACAATCTGATAAATCAAGCAGAAACTTATTGGTGATTATTAGTGTTTGTGCATTCAAGAAAATTATTAGTTCTGAGTAAAAAAGCATAATTATGCCAACTTCTACTTTCATTTCATTCCATTTGTAAGAAAATAAGTCTCATTCTCACATTTCAGTCACGTTAAAAAACCCTGATGGGAAAGTTTTCACTTTTCAGTTTTTTAAAACCTTCTTGCATTGAAGATACCAAATGCTGTTGGTTTGATTTAACCTCATTCTTCCTGCAAATGGGTCTTAAACTGTCTTCAGCTTTTGACTATTGCTGGTTGAACTGAAGCATTTTTAAGCCAAATAACTGGTTTCCCTGGAAAAGATCTGGTCCTAAAGGCAGCATAAAATCACTGTTTTTCTGACATAAAGCTGCATCATAGAAGAGGGTTAATGTAAAAACATTTATTGGAGTTTACTTTACTATAAGTACATTATAAGTTTATGGTCAGAAAATGACCAAATAAACCACCTAAATGAAAGTAGGTGTAAAGACGAGCTGCTAGATGTCTTCTCTGTAACCTCCCTGCTGATTAATAAAAATAAAAGATGCTGAAGGAATAAATGATGCTAATAAATGTTATCCTGCCAATTCTGCTACCTTGATTTTTATCACTGATTATTCAAACAACAGAGTTTTTTTTTTATTAAAATCAAAACAGTTGGCATCAACAATCAAAATCTATAAATTATACAAAAAGCTCTGCTTACTAATCTTATGCAAACTGTTCTTCGTTGTATATCTGTGTATAAGTGAGACACCAGCATCATTCCCTGGGTTTGTTGGGGGGAGAGAAAATGAATTTTTTTTGACCTGTTGTGTCACAACGACTTACATCTTAGTGCTGCTCAGCTCATGTTCATTCAGGGACTAAATTTAGGGATTTGTGAGTTGTTCAAAAATCCTATTAGAGGTATTTAAAAGAAAACGTAATACCTGACTCTAAGCTGCTGCCAATAGCTCATGGAGAAAAAAAACAATAAATTGCTTTTTAATATGTGCAGAGAAACATCCGTCAGCCTTTCAGTCAGTGTGCTGGATGTATGGGACACATTAAGGGCTTTTACTTCTCATTAAGATTTAAGACCTGACCTTTAGATTTTGTTCGATGTTTAAGACGTTTTTATTGCCAAACATAGTGTTAAGTTGTCCTTTACTCATTGAAATCATGTGACCTTACCAACACTTTTAATTGGTGCAATCTGGCCTAATTTGATTCAGAGTTCGTGGCCTTACATCCTAAACATGATTAGTTCACAGATTTATAGATAAATCAGGATAATGGAGGTGAAAGGTCACGCTGTGTACTGTTTTTGCTATTTTCCATTTCACACAAACGCAGCGAACTGAAGTTATAGAAGAGTTGACACACCCAGCAGGAGAGAAGATGTCACAGTACCCACAATGCAACACCATGTGTGCAACAAAAGCTTCCCAGAGTGTGTACATCTGTCTAAGGCTACGTTCACACTGCAGGTCTTAATGCTCAAATCTGATTTTTTAATCAAATACGATTTTTTTGTCTGGCTGTTCACACTTCAACTGAAATGTGACAGCAAACAGTCTCCAGTGTGAACGAATCACGGCCCCAAAGCGGCCCGCATGCGCAGACGATGACAAGATGTCACACATAACGTGCTCTGTTTACGGAAGTAAAATGGCTTTTGCAATAGACTTGACCATGGCCCAATTACAGTAAGATATCTTTAAGGCTGAAATACACCAGAGACATCAGCGCTGCGCCACGTCGCGCTCGCACCGTTATTTTGATAAAAAACCATTTTAGTCCGTCAGATCACTCATCACACGGGACCGCCACAGCGCTTCCCAGAAACGCGAGTCCACGCCACGGCGCTAAGTTTACTTGAACAGAATTGTCACGTAATATATTACTAAGTCCAAAACCTCACTTTCTGTCCACCGACTGCCTCCGTCTCCAGTATCAGCTCCACTTGTTGGAGCGTTTCCCTCCGCCGGCGCATTTAGTGGTCTGTCTCCTGTCGGTCACGTAGGAGGTGGATTCAATGCAACATGTCCGTTCAGACTGAAGTCGCTTTCAAAAACATCAGATACGTATCCGATTCAGAACCACATATGAAAGTGACCTGGGTCGGATTTGAAAAAATCGGATCTGTGCTGTTCAAACTGTCTTTAAAAAATCAGATATGGGTCGCATGAGGGAAAAAAATTGGATTTGAAGCGCATTTGGCTGCAGTGTGAACGTAGCCTTAATGTCTGATTTGATATAACTGTTTTCTTTAGTTGTATTAGTTAGCAGCTTAGCATTTTAACGCCGCTCCCAGGAGCTGAGGATTAATTATCCTTTCTGTTCCTTCCTCTGCTCTGACCTGCCAAACCCAAACTTCTGTCTGGAATCCAAGACGTCCTCTTGTGCAAATTAACCACCAGCTACACCTTTCATGTTCCGCTAAACGCATACTTTGGTTCTCTTTGTAGAAGACGTGAGAGTGGCCTGGTTATTAGGCAGAAGGCGCCCCTGTAACTCGGTGTGTGAGTTGGAGAGACAAATTCTGACTACCTAGTTTACATTCTTCTGACTGGATGTGAGAAACCTTCACATTTGTTCCCCAAACAGTTTAGGACACATCCTTTTAAAGCCCAAAACACATAGAATAATACACGTAATGTCATTTCAGCGACTGATAAATATCCAAAACCTGCTGCGCTGACCGCTGCACAGCAACACACGTCGAGCTGGATGATTAAAAATAAATGGGAGTTGTTTGTGAGCCATTAGTGGAAAGGTCAGAGAGTTGCGTTCACTAAAAGCGTCGCATTTTTGCCCAACGCAGCACAATGTGACAGACCATCCATTCCATCTAGAAGAACAGCTCCTTCGGGGGACGGGGAGCTCCCAAACCCTCACGTCCCTTTTCCAAAGTCCTCTTCACACAGACCCTCCATTATCAAAGTCATCAGCTGAGGACAGACGTCAATACGTGCGATTGACCAACGCTGCCAAAGAGTAGATGTGTTACTTCAGGGTCACAGGATCATCTTCATGGTAAATGGTCAATCTTGTAGTTACTCAAGTGTAGAGGGCAGTGCTTATATGTGTATGTCTCTCTGGGGTTTTAGACATGTTGGTGTGCACGGATAAGGAGGAAGGCATCAAATAGCTGCCTTCACGTTTCAATTCTCAGAAGACTTTCCCTGGCTAAGCCAAGGTAAGAGGTTATCGAGGATAGAGGGAAATAGGATTTAGAACAGCGTGCCGTCTACCTTTAGCCAGGTAGAGACAGAAATTAGAGCAGGATAAAAATAGCGAGGAGTCTCCACAGGTGAACACGATCACAAATAAATGATAGTAAACCTTTACTTTACAGAACGGCTCGGCATTCTGCACAAACATATTTCAATCTTTAATTTATAAGCATGTCCTTGTGTAGTTTTTGAGGAGGTTTGAATGACAAAGACATCAAAAGTCCTCTGAAAGCAGCCTGATTTTGACCAGCTGCAGAGAAATATAAGAATAAAACTCTCAAAAAACTAAAGTTAGGCTCAATCCAGTGCATATTCCACCTGAAACAGATTGTTTTAAAAAAATATATAAAGAAAAGGAGATTAATAAGATGCATTTGAGTATTATTAAAGATTATGGTTTAAAGAAGTTACATACTTAGCAGTTGAGTGGCATTGTGTATTCATAATGTATTGTTTCTATTTGAAGTTTTTAAACTCGTTTCTGGAAAGGATTCAGATCATTCCTGACAGGAATTTTTTAAACATAATTATTTATATATATCACTTATTCCTTCATATCTGGACTCTGAAGTATTTGAAAGCATCACAGAAAAATGAACATGTGAACATGAGATCATAAGATTATAACAGTGACAGACAAGGAGGTTCCTAAGTGCACGATACATGTTTGTTTAATGAAGCGTGACGTTCTGTAGGAATGGTCACGGATATGGGAAGGGAGATGGGAGAGTGTTGGGAATAAGAATCATCAGATTTCTGCTTAAATAGCCTAAAGGTTCATTTAATTTCCAAGGAATCATAATTTTCCAAATAAGATCCCAGGTGGCTCACCACTTGACTAAAGGAACTAAGGCTTTTCATTCTGGATGCTACATTCCTCATAACATAAAGAACATGGTTGCACTGCAGCATCCATCCATTTTCTTAACCGCTTCGTTCAGTAAGGGTCGCATCGAGCTGGTGCTTATCTTCAGCACCTCCTCTTGAGTGAGAACAATCATGATAAGTCATGCTTGCAGCACTTCCCAAATAGATGTTGTATTTTCCATGAGAGTCCTGCACCCTCTGCATGCTTTATGTGTCAGCAGTAACACCTACACCCATAATCAGCCTGTTTCAAATTAACTATGCCACATTGATGCATTGATGGGCCTCACATCATGAAAACACTGTCAACTGTTCCCCCCTCGCTCTACAAGATCCCGATATGCAGCTACCTCCCACTACAGCCTCATTATAGATAGTGATGCATGTTGAAAAAAAAGTCAGACTTAAGTCAAAACTGGGTCTTTATGAGGTTGAAAGGATGTCATCATAAATGGTTTAATTTTGTAGGTTTATTTCTCACTCTTTATGTAACTGATGATCTGACAGAGTCATAAAGTTCGACTGGATTTTTCTCCATTAGTGGCAAAAGTTTCTGACCAGTGAGACATTTTTAATTGCCTGCTAATGCATATTAAAACCCTACTGTATATCAAGCAGGTCAACTATACAGTGTCAAACTGAATGAGAAGGAGCCACATCTTTTTTTTTTTTTTTTGAAAATTGTGTTTTATTATAATTTTTCAAAACAAATACTCACACACAAAAAAAAAAAAAAAAAAAAAAAAAAAAAAAAAAGTTACCTTCCAGGATTATATCACAACTCCATAAAAACAAACAAATTAAACAACATCAAACTCAGACAGGTCCCTAGACAAACACTTCTATATATAAGTCACATATAAACAGTCCCATTATCATACTTATCAAGTTTACAGTTACCAATTCAGAATTCAGAATTATTAATATCCAAGTGTAAATTCTCCACAAAACATTTAAATGGTCCCCATATGTTTTCAAACATTGCCAGTTTACCTTTCTTAATATATGTAATCTTTTCTAGGGGGAAGGCAATAAGCATCTGCCTCACCCAGTATGACAAACTAGGTCTATTGACCTTTTTCCAAAACATAGCAATTGTCCTCTTTGCTTGAAGGAGACACATATTAATTATAGTTTGTTCATTCTTTGTAAAATTATGCTCTCCAGGGTAAATTCCCAAAATAAAAAGGACAGGGTCTGCTAGAATAGTCTTTGATATAATAGTTTCTATTGCTTTTTTAACTTCCTCCCAAAAGTGTCTGATTTTAGTACACTGCCATATACAGTGGAACAGTGTCCCTTTACCCTCAGCACATTTTATACACACATCGGGTATATTTTTGTTATATTTATTCAGTTTCACTGGTGTGATGTAGGTTCTCATAATCCATTTATATTGTATAAGTCTAAATCGAGAACTGATCATTTGAGTATGTGCTTTAGTACATGCTACTTCCCAATCTCTTTGCGATATATTTGTCATTAAGTCCTCATTCCATGCCCTATGCTTTAAAGCAGAACTTTCATTGCTAATAGTCTGTAACCAGTTATATAATTCTGATATTGCACCTTTATTTAAGCTGTTTTTGGAAACCATATTTTCTAAAGCAGTCTAAAGCAGATGAGCCACATCTTTTTATTATGAGTCTGTAATTAAATATTGCTATGTTGGTGGTATATTGCCCTGAGAAAACATGCAACAACAAGCATTTCAGTAATTAATGTTGATGCGACGCACTGGGCCGTAAACCACTCACACACAAGCAAAAATAATCCCAAGTTCCAGTCTACGTCTACGGACACAGAAGGAGATTATGATAATTGTGCTTCACTGTGAGGATTTGAGAACTGTGTTTTTGCAACGAGGCTGCGCACCTCCACAGAATCGGCCCACATGTTCGGGTCACACTTGGTGAACCGCGTCTATGTGCATCCAGAGCTAATGCAAACGGGAGTGAACATTAGCAAAGTTAAACGTCTGCTTTAGTGTCAGCAGGTCAGAGAGGCTTTCAGATTGGAAGTCCTCCTGTGCTTCAGTGGACGGAAGCTGGTAATTTCTTCAAAGGGCTTTTTTTCTGCAGAAAATATGTAGGCGTAGAAAAAAAAAATACAAGTGAATAACAAAGAAAATAAAGGTTATATGTCTCTATTATTGCACATGCAACTTTTTGGTTCTTTGGTTCTTTATAATGTAGTTTTTTCTGCAGTCTTGTCCTATTAAAAAGGTATTTCATGTTAACAGCATGGGCATGGGCCTGTCCTCTTTTGGAGTGTTGCAGCACCATAAGTTGCGTAGTGATTGTAGCTGGAGTGTTGCTTTTTCCTCCTTCATGGTTTTCTGTGCTTCTTGTCATGTTTAAGATATTATGTGTTGAACCATAACAATGACCCACGAGTGTGACGCATAAATCAACAACAAATCTGAACAGTTCACTGCCTGTCAGGTTTTCAACCTCTAATCAAAGTGGCAGGGACGTGTTTGATAAAAAACATGATTTGGTGGTGACTTCAGACACACAAAAGCATGCTCTCAAGCACAAAAAAAGAAAATTGTACCCATTAGTAATAGGTGCGCTTGGCAAATCCAATGACCAGCCTGCTCTCACTCCACAATGAGCACGAAAAAGCTGTTTGTCTGTGTAATTCTCATAGTGGTGTTATCTGCACACAAAATACTCATTTTAAAGGGGAATTCATAGCATTTGCAGCTAATGCAAAGAAATGAGTGAAAGGCAACAATCTGAGAGTTTGTGAAATGAAAAAAACCCATAAAAATCCATGCAGAAAACCACCAGAGTCACCAACTCCAATCAAGGAGTGATGTGACTCATTTCTACTGTGCATTAAAATAATTAGTTAAATATGACTGTACATCAGAGAAATGGAGCTCAGGAACACTTGGGTATAAATGCAAAGTGACTCTTGTAGGTTAAACATGATGTTGGATGTGAAAGGACAGCAGCAGCAGTGTGGAGAATTACAGCACACATTAAAAATATAATAAATACGTGCATACAGTTATGTCATCACGCCAACACAACTGTCCACTTAGGATGCTAACAGCTCACTATTGTAGAAAAGCGCTGCAGGCAGATGGCAACACCATGAATATTGGCAGGGGAAATGTGCAGTTATAATTATAGAACGTGGGAATTAGAGCTGGTTTGAATTTAGAAATATTAGAAATATGCACATTGTTTTGTGTTGGTGTGAAAAAATACTAAACGAGGAATGGTTGCCTCTACGCTGGAGTTGGGTTTTCAGGGAAAATTAATTCATGTACGAGGCAGATTTAAGCAAGAATAAGCATGTTTCATACAGAAAAACCACCAATTCTCAGAAGATTTGCATCGATTTAGGTTAAAGGACAGCATCTGAGAGCTGCAGCAAACAGGAAACTGGAAGAATCAAAGTGTTTACTCCTGCAACAGAGCAACAATAGTTCTATAACATAACTTTCTTCAAGGTTTTTTTCTCAGTTTTTTCTCTGAGACTCTATGTTCCCAGTCTCTGTTTACTGGCACACATTGAACCCTGTCTGGTTTTTAAATAAACATTTAAATTGTATTTGTAGATAAACTGGATGGTCGCAACAAAAAATATTGCAAAAAAACCAGATGTTGACTAGAAAGCAGACGAGTAATTTTCATAAATGATTAATCTTCTTTTAATGTCTTCCTCATGCAGCTTTAATGCCTCCAAAAGTATGATGTCACAGTTTTCTATCAACTAGAGGTCTTCTTTCTATACTTAAAGGGATACTCCACCCAAAAGTGACTTATTTATTTTTGTCTATTGCCATATTCATTATAAATCTGTAACCAGCCCAGTCATTATCCTGATCCAGCATTACTCCTTTAGCTTTAGCTTAGCAGAAAACAATTTAAGTGAATGGTAACAACTAGCATTGTGCGAAAGAGTTTCTTTAAAAAAAATCACTCAGTAGTGATATTAATTATTTGATTGTAAGGAAAAATAAAAAGGAATTATTTTAGACTCGGGACTACTTTATGACAAACAACAGCTGTAAGCCTCCACTGAACGGTGCAAGGACATGACAGCGACCCCAAAGACACCTACTTCCATAAACACATATCCACACATTGTTTGCAAACCTTAAAGATGAGGAAAAATAACACAAAGTCAGGAGCTGCACAGAGATTATCTTCAAAAAATGTTACCGGGTTTAGCCTAGAAGCCAGTATTTGGGTTTAAGGCCACTGTGTCATGTCCTTGCGCCGTTTTTTTATATTTGGACTTAAAAGGATAGGAGAGGCACTGATGTATTAATAAAGGCTGCATTCTGATTAGAGGAGGGACTGCTTATACAGTAAGCATTGTTTTAGAGAACAGCGTGCAGCGGCAGAAGTGGAATGCAGCCCTCTTTTAAGTCAACGTATGTGAAATACATCTATAAATAAGGTAATGAACAATTAATATTTTACCTTATGACATCACTTTGGATTTCTGACTGGATTCATGCTCATTTCACGAGCTAACAGCTTGTCAGTGAGATTAGTTATAAAAGCAATTCCAGGATAATGTAATTTTCTAAAATAAGTTGTGTTTATGTAGCATTTCTGCAGAAATATTGTGAATTCTGACCCAAAGTGCTGAAACTGAAGTGCTACAGCTAGCTATCCCTGCAGCCCACATGACCCACTGAATTATTTCACAAAATCTATACGATCCTAATTCTTTTGACTCTTTTTACTCATCTGCACTAAAGAGCATTTTGCATGGAGCATCATTATTCCCAAACTGGAGTGTGTGTACTGTTTAGAGTTTGGGCTCTCTCTGGAGAAGAACACAAGGAGTTTCTAAATTTGGCAGCAAATTATTCACAACGATCTTCGTTAATGTTGAGAGTTTCCTACTCATCTTTGCCCTTCTCAAACGTGAGCACTTGTTCCCAGAATCTTGAGAATTTGTCTCCCAACACCAAACAAGTTCTAATTCTTGTTATTTTTAAATCAGCAGCGGTTTTATTTTACAACTCTTCATCTGTATTTCAAAACTCTTCTTTTTTTCTGCTCTACGTTTGTCCTCTACCTCCTGCGTCAGTCTCACGCTCTGATTTATCCTCTCGGAAATCGTACAGTGAGGATGAATGCGTTTCTCCCTCTCACTGTGTCATGAGATGATGGTATTCTGTCAAATGAGAAGTCGTGAACAATCTTGTTGAAAATCTCGTAGCAACATTGCGCATTAGCTCCCTCTTTGATCTGCACTGTTTCTGTGTGCGCCCAAGGCAGCGGAGGGGTGCAAAGCAGCAGGCAAACAGTGGATCAGTCAGACGCAGCAAAGAGAATTGATATTCCTGAATTTCATCTGCGAGTAATCCAGCCAGTGACGGAGCCAAAGTATTTTCATATTGTTATGCAGCCTGTCCACTCCATCCCTCTCTCCCCACATGAACGTACTGTATGCATAGGCGCTGCTGCAATGAGGCAAGTGGAGCAGATAAATCCTCTTTATTCAGTTCAGGGCTGCCAAGTTCTGGATTCTTGCCTGTAGTTCTTGTTATTTTATAAAATCAACTTATCAAAACTCAGTCTTGTTTTTCACAAGGAGCGAGGATAAATATATTTTGTTCTATTCTACAAAATCCCCAAAACACAGATTGATGTCATAGTTACACTTTATAAATGCACTAGATTTTAGATAAGTAACCAAGCTATGATCTTGTTGTGCACAGAATCAACACCAGAGCCTGTTATGTGGAGACTGATCGAGGATCCGCCCACAGGTTTACTCAGCTACTTCACATTATTTCCTGACACACATTATCAAGATGTTTCATGCAGAATGTAGACATAATGAACATGTTTCTATCAGGTATGCTGGAGCAGAAAAAACAACTCAAAGTCCAGGATTGGACACACAGACCAAGGTTCAAATCGTGTGTGGCTCTCACATTTTTCCTTTAGTTTACCTCTATCTAAATCACCAGCCTACAGATTTAGGTGAGGATCAAATTTACCATCAACTCTGTTTTTCAGATGGTGACTTTTTGCACCAGAACAGCTGTTTAGATTGATGAATTTTTAAATTAGATTCATGATCATTTAAATTATTTTTATGTTTTTTTTTTTAGACCAGCTTTAGTCGAGGTGACCTTCACAAACACTGATTTAATCTTAAAGGTGGGTAAGAAGGCATGAAGGCTATACATGTTGTAGGAGAATGATCACTTTTTCCAAATGTTCTGCTCATTGTTCAACACATCCAGCTGCCTACATGTGTATATCATCTGGTTTAAGTTCAAGCTCAAGTTCGTTATTTAACTAAAACTTCAAAAGCATTCAATCTCACTCAAAGGTGAAAATATAACCAACATTTATCCAAAAGGTTCTTTTTCCTGATGTTTCATTACAGCATATTACACTGACACTTTATTATTATTTCTAGATGGTAATTTCAATCAACTGCTCTTTCCTTCTAGGACTTTTTTAAACTAACACTTCAAACAGAGTGCTGTTTTAAAGTGTTTGATAAAAACCCTTCATTTCACCAGGAAGAAACCAACACTTCATATAGTTTTACTTCTCTTCCCACTTCCCAAACTCATTATAATGATCATCAAAACAAAACAAGCTAATATGTATCTGAAATAAAGCAACAAACTGAGAAAAGTTACAGAACTGTATTTAACATTTGATGTTTTGGGGACATTTGTTGACAGTAGCCACTTTTCACTTGAGGAGATTCTTCAGTTTACTTTTGATTGCCCCCTTAAATTGTTGCCCATCTGTTCACCATGTGCACCTGTGAAAAGACACTCACTGCCCCCCCAAAATATATATTTTTTTTTTACTGCTATCAGAAAGGTCCTGAGGCCAGGTGTGCAACCTGATCTTATGTTAATAGTCGTTGCTGCTTGTATTTGCTGTTGAGCATGAGTTGTGTGTGCAGTACATAATGGTTCAGACACATAATGGTAATAAATCATAGAATCCAGCTGGACAAGTATATAGGACTAAGCCTTATTGTCACATAAAGAGAGTAAAATCCACAGAGATCTTTGTGTTTGACAAAAACACAAAAAATCTTCTTCTTTTTTTTTTTGTTGCACTGCAAAGAATGACTAATTTCACCAAACTTTTGTAGAATAATAACTGAAGGAGTTCAGCTATTGTCATTCAAAACTGGATACATTTTTAATGGGATTTTCTGCACAAAATGCAAATTAGATCAAAAGTTTGCCAAATTTCAGTTGGAACCACAGTGAAATGGGACGTTCTGAATTTTTGCAAGAAGTTTTAAATTTCACTGAGTCACATATGACATATGACATAAATGCAAATAAATGGTGACTGTTGTGCAAAAATTCTGGTTTATTCAGTAATTGTCGTAACAGGATCTATAGTGGCCTCACGTTTCTTGCACGCTCTGACTCACGGAAAACAAAATCCACTCTACTGTATAATGACTCAAATGCTAAATGATGCACATTGCAGGATATTAAGGTGTTTATTTGCCTAACGTACACAATATGTTACATGTGAGAATCAAGCTAATAAATAAAACTGAGCCTTCTAATTTCAAAGCTTCAGTTTTCTTTTCATTTTCTTTGTGGGAAACTTGTCTCTGCATGATGAAAATCAATCAAATGCAACCCCCATTAATCTAACCCTGCACTTGTGGGAGAAAAAGTCCTTTTTTAAGAGAAAGAAAGAAGGAAAAAACAGCGTTTCTGTTCACTCTCTGCCTCATGGGCTCCTGGGGGTGGTGCTCAGTGGGCAGCTTGTGCTAACACATGAATTGACCGTGTACGCCTGCAAACACACACACACACACACACACACACAGAGTGGGTAATCTGTCTGATTGAAAGAGCTTTCAGATGGGTAATTAAATTTCCCAATGATCCGCTGCGGTGGCTACATACGAATCCGGATTTCAGAGGTGAGCAGACGACTGAGACCCACAGCAATAACACACAGCTACTGCCACACACACCGGGGGGTTTGGGGGGGGGGGGTGGATTATATTTCATTTTGACAAGGACAAGATAAACACTGGAGCCTTTAACGACCATTAGTTCAACCCTAACCTCCATCTTCACCACCTCTGCTCTCCTAATCCAATATCAAACACACACACATCAGTGCCTTCTGTCACCAGTGGCACCAGTACAACCAAAAACATATTCATCATAATACCATTAACGACACTACAAACACACACTCTGAAGGTGGTGCATACGAGTGATCCAGGCTCAGATTCAGGTGGGTAAATTTAATTAAATTTCAGGTTTTACTGAATTCTTCAATTTGCATATTTCTATGAAGAAGTTTAGCCTCAGTGGGTTTTCCTCATCAAAGCTGATCACTTACTGAGAACATTCCTGTGATTTTGACAGTAAAATGTCAAATGTTTGTTTTGAACGAGAGAAACTGAAGAAGTCTGAAGAGGTTGAGCAACAATCAGACGTCGACAGTCAAGCAAGAATGTGGCGGTAATTTATTTTTTTTTTTTTGTAAATGCAAACTGTAATGTCGACACGGACAAGGGTGCTTCCTGCCAAGAAGCTAAAACATCCTAATTAGATGGAGGATTACAACTCTTTAGGATTAACTATCATTGAGTTAACTTTCATGAGAACTTTTAGGCTTGTTTTTAAATATGAATGGAAGTCCTGTGCCTTATACCAAAAATAAAGGGGATTATTCAGAGTATTAGTCATTAAAATATGTAAAAGCATCTTGACACCCAGCTGCTAATTAAACTGCACAATTATGTTAAGGGGTCAGGAGGGCATATCACCGTGCATTTGGGTATAAACTGTTAATTCAAAGGCAATTAAACCACAAACCATGCTTTTCCACCAATGTAAGAAAAAGTTATGAGTATTATGCTTCTATTCCTGCAAAGAGAAAACAACAATTAAAGGCACACTAGGCAGTTTTGGCTTGTTTTTAGCACCCCCTGGTGTCCATTTTAAATCACTGTCATAAAAATGAGTTGTTTCCCCCTCTGAGGAAGATCTGATCTTTTTCTCTCTTTAGCTTCATCAGATAAAGGTTTTCTTTGTTTCTTTGGAGGCTCCACTATGATGAACAGTAGATCTCTTAGCTCATATCTATGATGTCTGTGTCTTCAGCTCATCTGCCCTGAGCAGGTTCTGAGGTGGAAACATGGATAGCCGTAAAGCATCACTGCTTCTAACGAGATACGTGACTTTGTGAGACTTTAGGGCACCAGACTGGAGACTCTGAAGTTGCAAACGCGGTAGAAAAAAAATGTAAAAATATGAAAAAGTTACTTAGTGTGCCTTTAACTTAAATGTGCAAGTGGAGTAATTTATCTCAGCATAAAGATAGCTTTAGACCCACCTTAAAACTGGTCTGGTGACATGTTTCAACCTGTAACTCAGCTGTCTGGGTAAAGTAACCATCACAACACAGAACCCTCACAAACTCCTCCCAAGAAAATAGAAACTCACACTCAAAAAATGCTAAAATCCAATTAAATTAAATCCACATCTATTTCCAATTTAAGCTAAACTGAAGTTTTGCTATAAAAAAATCCCTTCTCGATGCGTTTAAATGTCTATTTTTAGTCATTATAAACAAAAGAGATGTCCATTCAGATTCTTTTAGCTCAGATTCTTTCTTGTGTTCATCAATCGGCACGACTTTAAATATGGTTAGGAAGGAAAAACGACTTGTTTTGATGCTTCCGTTTTCGACTTAGCAGTTGGTTGGTTTCACTTACAGTACACATCCTCCCCGGTGAAAATAAATGAGCAGCATTATTAGGAGAGCATGTCGTCTGCTCATAGCAAACAGAGGCTGAGAAACACAATAACAGCCGCCTGTTGGGCTAAATGTAGCGTAACGGCAGCAATGAGAGGAACAGAGGTTATAAAAGCGCCGGTGTGATTTGATCACCAATTGGCATGGCAACCAGCCCCGACCAAGCAGCCTAAATTAATTGAGGTCTCCCATGTGAAACAAAGGCCGAGCTAACCGAGCTGCTCGGCCGCAGTCTGTTAAACTCAAAAAAGGGGAAACAAGAGCTGGTCTGACACACATCTGGATCCGCCGTCAAGCACTGCTTATCAGAGCTCCAGAGCTAAAAAACTCTGGAGTTCTGGGAGTGAGAGTTTATTCACTCCTGTAGGGAAATTCTCTTTGCTTCTCACTGTTTTCTCTGTGCAGAAAGGTCAGCGAAGAGCGCTGAGAACTCAGCAGGATCCCTCGAGCTGGCTGTTGCTCAAGGACGCTCAAGTAGGAGTGTGAGTGAAACAGACGAAAAGAAAAACTAAAAAGTTGTGTGTACATATTTCAAATGATTTTGTCTACTTTACCAGCTGACAGTTCATGTGAAGTTCATAAATAAATGATAACTAACTTTTTCTTTGTCTCAAGCTCGTAGTTCCTCAAATCTGCTGATGACAGCATCTCACGTCAGCTTCCTGCCCATCTGGACAATATGTGCTCAGAGCACGACTCAAAGTGTGTTTGCATTAGCCTTCGTGCGTGTGTGTGTGTCTGTGTGTAGAGACCATATGTATGAAGGAGAGTCTAAATAAGAAGAAGGGATGCGTTTTGTTCTTTTTTCCATCTCTCTCTTTTTTGTATTCCACTGTAATTAGACAGGTGTGTGTGAGCCGCATAGCAAGCGGGACGATAGAGAACCCTCAGGGAGTCGGAGGGCAGAGAGAGAGAGAGAACGATGAAGCCAAATACTAGAACGTTGCAGAGTGATAAGATTAGATCAGATTGAAAGAGAAAGGTGGCACAACATCAAGTAAACAGTGTGGAGTGGCTCGCAGGAGACAAACAAAAGCGATATGATCCTGCGAGCAAAAAAAAAAAAAAATTCAAACGTGGATGCACAACGGCTGCATGATAATGAAACAATCAGAGGAGGATGCAGAGGCTCGGCTACTACAGCTCGTTAATCTGGAGTGTTTATCTGATATCTGATTTCAGCTGTAATGTGAAACTGAAACACAAGAGAGACGCCGGGACTGGAGGACGGCCGAAGGGGGGACAAGAAAAGGAGAGGTGAAGAGGGGAGGGACTGGGAGCAATTCCCCAGCTTGTTAAAATACGACTAATTACCAGCTGGCCCTGCGAAATAATGACTCTACCTGTGTGCTAAACGCTGACGGGCAGCAGGGAGATAAAACGGCAGGATGAGACAAAAACAGAGAAGAAGTAATGATAGGAGGAAATAATGAGGTAAATACATCTAAAACAAGGGTCAACGAGGAACAGCTTTCCTACAAACTGTCACGTTAACTGAAATGGTAGAGGCTGATCAGGTTGAAGCAAAGTAGAAAAGATTAAAAAGATGAAAAAGCTGAACTAAACTGGGACCGAGGCCAGTGTGAAATGTCAGCGTTAATTTATTTCATGATATGAATAATTTAGCAAAAGAACATTTGTGCCAAAAGTAAGCGTTAAAAGACGTGGACACACACATCTCCCTAAGGTTAACCAAACTCTTTAACTGTGCTCTCATTTGTTATTCCTTAGAATAACAGAGGCAGAAACATGTTTTCCGGCTGCATCATGATGGTTTCTGGAATCCCCCACCCAGCAGTTTCCCCTGTTTTTATTTCTGTTCCTATGGACACAACAGGCTCAGAGAGACACAATAACCTCCAGTGGCCAAGAGCTCCTTCTGAGAAGTCAAGCTCAGGTTTCAGGTTGGGGGAGGGTCCAAAAGATGTCCTAATTTTCCAAAACAACAGTGTGATCATACAGCAACTGGCTGTCAGGTGAGTTTAATATGTCTCACCGTTTTATTGCTGTAATAGTCATGTTTCACTGGGTGCTGTCCTTGGTCCTGAACTGTTTAACAGTAGAGGAACGTGTGAAGCTTTATAAAAGTATGTGTTCAGGCTCTAATGCATATTGATGTGAAATTTGTTTTATGGAGTCGGTATGATGGTGCATGTCTTTGTGATGGATTGGCGACTTGTGCAGGATGTGTCTCACCTCTCACCTGGTTTCTGCTGACACACACTCTACAGCCCCACCTGTGACCCTGAACAAACTAATGGATGAATGCAAAAGGCTGCTGAGATTACCTTTGTCTTAACTTTGCAAATGAGTCATTGAAACAACCAAACCAAGCAACCAAGTTGCATTTTGGGATCAAACTCGATTCATATTTGTATTTCTTCATATTTCAGGGTTTCTTTTCTTTTCTAGTGAAGCTGACATTATGCCAGACGTGTAACCTGGACATCACTATTACAAGCTAACTAAGTGTGGAGACAAGTGGGCCACGGGGGTTCCCTGAGGACTACCTGCCTCGGGGTTCTGTCTATGAAATAAGAAAACAGATGCTATAGAGACTGTACATGTACTGTTCAAGTTGATGCCTGAAATAGACAAGGCTTCACATTTTAATGAAAACATTCCCAGCTTTGGTGTTCAGCTCAAGGACACGTTTCTCTTTTATTGGATGGAGTGCGTGATGGAGATCTAATACATCGAGCCAAAAGCAAAACTCATAAATAAAAGAGAGAAGTTGTTGCTGATTGTCATATTAGCAGAGATGTTGACCCAATCCTGTGATTTTAATTGAATGTTAGTCATTTCATACATGAACTACTGCATGTTTGCAATCAAACACTGTAAAATTAAGAATTGAATTGATTGAGATTGCTCCTGTTCCTACTTCTTTGTTGATAGGATGCAGATTTTTAACCTCGTCGATGGTTAAAGTGGAATAAACTCTAGTTTTCTTTCAGATGACAAGGCTATTAAAAGCATGTTTGCATACAAACGTGTATGAATTGAAATTGACAGCGATAACAGAGAAACAGTCCCTCCTTCCTTCTCTGTACATGATGAATGTGAGAACGCTGTGCATACATCATTCTGCTCAGTGAAGGTCAAACTACCCAGTGATGCAACACCAAGCAAATCACTTCTTTTTTTTAACCTCAGGAGAACGGGGAAGAATGCAGTGATTTACAAATAAAACCCTGTAAAACACCAGATACATCCTGTGGAAAAACCTTGAACCCCTCCCTCCAAATCAACTTTGTTTTATTTCTAAATAATTGGATACAGATTTTTTTTTAAGGTCCTTTTTTTAACTGTATTTTCCTGTGGGTGTTTGATCCTAAGTGTCTTAGCCAAAAATAAAAGTAATTATTGTTATTGTCCTTAATATTTAAAAAAAAATGCTTATGTTTGTAAATGATTTAGTAAGCACCAGTTTAGGTCTACTTTTGAAAATTCCCCAAAACCAAACACTTTCTTTTATAACAGTTGTCAAAAGAAACTCAGACTTCAACACAGCGCCTGATTGTGATTCTTGGTGCTGATTAAATTAAACTGCTTAGAGATTAGCCACAAAAAAACTCTTTGTTTCATTAAAAGAACAGCCTTTATTGCAATTTATGGAAAGAGCATTGCCTTGCAAGGCTGCTGATCTTTTGTGATCCTATGAGACTGCAAAGCTTCTATTTTTGCATTTATGAGTGAAGCACAATAGTTAGTACCAGTCAGCATTCAACGTTTACACATTAGGAGGTTTGAATGAGACAAAAGGAACCCATGGTTGCCCGCGAAGCTATGCTGTAACTGCTAGAATATAATTCTTCAAGGATCATTGGGTACTTTTTATTAAAAGAGGTGAAATCTACAGGACTTGTATCAAATGAAAATATATTTTCACTCTTTTTCCTTCTGCCTACAGCAAGAGCTGGATTTACCAGCTGGTTCTCTTTATCATATTGGACTGAGGTTTTGTCATGATAAGAAATAATCACACAGGAAGGCTTTTACAGAGGAGTGACAACTGAGGACATAGATATGAAGTTCCTCCTGGAGTTCTTGCAGACATTTCCACCTTGCTTTTAGTATAAAAAAATCGTTTTGAGCCACAGTGGCTTCAGAAATGTGCAGAAAAAAACTATTTTCAGGACGTTTTATCAGTTGTAAAGCACGGTAATGAGGTGTTATGGTTTGGGTTGCTTCATTGTCTCAATTTAAAGTGCTCAACATAACATGAGGTCAGCAAAATTTGGAAGAAAAAGAAATGAAAAGTGCATTTTCCCATTCAGAGATTTATCCAAAGCAATAAGAAATCCAACAGCCTTTGATTTTAAAAATAGTAACACACTCTGGCATAAAGCTGCAAAATGTATTATGTGCTAAATGTATAGGTGGAAGAGAAATGGTGCAAATTACTTGCATATTCTGCATGTTAAGATGTTAGAGATAAGGAGAAAGTGAGAACAGCCCTTCAGAGATTCCTGAAGACAAAGCAGTACACCACTCTTTGATAGTTCATAAACTTGACTCAAAGCCCAGATTTGGGTTACAAGCTGATCTGTTTAGAATGTAAAACAATAAAAAAAAATCAACAATATCTTCAATTTTCTAAGTGCTGAAGGAAAAGTTGCTACAACGCTGACTCCAAAAGTAAAAACTAAGGTAAACACCAACACATATCACTGACCTGAATGTGTACAATCAGCGATGCTGAGGAACTGAATCGATGTCTCACTTTTGTTGTTGATGCATATTAACGACCAGCTTAGCAGAAAGAATGGGTTACAAAACACACATGAATCATAGGCTGCATCCTGCTGCCATCTTGATGAGTAATTGTGCTTCATAAGTAGAAAATGCATAATTAACATTCAGAGTTATTTTGGTTCGAGCGGTTCGCATTGTGCCAAGGACGTGTTGGATAATCGCGTTCACCTGAGCTGGAGGACTTTCACACATTTCCAGTTTAGCAGCACAGAATTTAGCCCCGCTCACACTCTGCTGATTTTCATGTTTTGTTATTGTTTTTTCCAGAACTGGAATGACATGATTAGACATAAATACTGCTGAGGATCCATTTGTTTCTGTAAAAAGGAAGAAATCACTGCAAAAGCATGCAGATCTAAGACTTGGGAAACAGCAAATCCCATTTTTTTATTTAGATCAGCGAACCAAGAGAAGGCCTGTGCATGTAGGTGGTCGGGGACCTCTGCCTTTAACTTGGCGTTGCATGTGATTTAAAAAAAAACTTATCAGGAGTTAACAGACTTCTTCTTCACAGTTCAGTCATCTTCCGCAGCAGGGGCTGCAGCAAACAAAGGGAGCAGCATTTTATACCCTGTAATCATCCCTGCCACAAAGAGCGTGTTTTCGGCGGGGGTTTGCCACGTTGTGAAGCAACTCAACGCTTTAGGGTTATGCAGAATCCATAGGATGTTCTCCGGTTGCTTGGCATGCAGCACCATGAACACAGGATCAAGGGAGCTCAAGCGTCTGACAGGAGCACACATCAGAGCGGCTCTCGCAATCAACATTTCACTGGCGGTGGAGGAAAAAGCTTCATCTGCTTTAAGCTCTGCTGCTTTTCCTGGTAATTGTATGACGCTTACTTCCTTAGCTTTCATTTATGCACAGACTTCTGTTTTATTGCGCTGCTGTAAGGTGGCTCGACGTCGACGCGTTGATGAGTCTCTTTAGCTTTCCTCTCTGGGGTAAGTGGTTCGGTTCTTTACACTAAAAAAGGCAACCAGTGGGAAATCTATCAGAAATCTCAAAGTTATTTTAGTTGCAAAAACAAAGCCAACAAGGGAATAAACTGTGGATTTGCCTCAAAGAGCCGTTCGGTGGGGTGTCTGCTATCATGCCACTCGTCAGCACCTGCAGCAGCGGCCTTTTCCAGAGTACTGTAGGATGCTGATGAGGTAGATGAGAGCTCTGTGTTTCTGTGAATGTATTCTAGCACGCTACTCAGCTATTCAATTTTTCAAGCATCTGTTGACAAAAAACTTTGAAGAAAATTTGAAAGAAAACAGCAAACAGGGAGAAACATCAAGTAGCATTGAGGAAAAGTTTCCCGGTCCCTCCTGGGGCTCTGGCTGTTTCTGGATGTTTGAGCAGCCTCTAAATGTTGCTCTCATCCATCCGTCCTGCCTCTCATACAGTCCTAATGCAAACCTCACACTGCAGAGCCACACACAAACACTATGGACTACAGTAAATAATAAGAAATATTTCGTTTGTTGTTTTGAATCAGAAACATGCATAATTGTCGATTCGGTTAAACGCGTGAACGTTTGTGAGTCTTGTTTGTCTCTGTGATGGACTGAAGACATGTCCAGATTGTCCCCCTCCCCTCGCCCCGTGACAGCTGGAGACCAGCTGTGACCCTTACTGGATGAAGATGTTGAGAAGATGGATGATTAACTTTTTGTGTAAATTATGTAACTTTAAGCCAGAGTTACTGTTTTACCACCTAAATGTTCATATTTTTATCCAAATTAAATCATATTTCACTATATTTCAGCCCTGAAGATGTGACAGAGAAGATGATAATGTCCAGAAGATCATTATGAATAAATCGAAGCAACACCTTGATTACATTTGAAAAAATCCGCCTCCAGCTTCTGATTTTAATAACGGCTGATGAAAACTGTCACACTGACTGTTTAGCTCTTCTTGACATCTGTATTACAAATTTATAGAACGTCTCAAAGGTAGCTCGTTTTACAGATGAATGCGCTCTAAATCCAGGTCACCTAATGGCTGTAAAACCGTTCTTTGCTTTGTTTAAAGCTTTTCTTTACTAGCTGAGTTGCTGCCCTATGACATCAGGCTTATACGACTATAAATATGCAAGTTCAGCTTGTTGGAAACATTTGCTCCTGAGAATCGGAGCAGGTGTTGAGTGAGAAGAATTTCTGCTTCACTCACTGCTGGTTTAGAGAATAAAAGCCTAAAACTAATAAAGTGAAGCAGATGTTGAGCTCTGTGTTGGAAACTCATTAAGACAGAAATGTTTCTTTAGTTTAGGCTGATAATATGAAACTCCTCTGATCTACAGATGTTGGTGTGATTTGTGCACCTCACACTGTCTCACTAGAATCCACTTTTTCCAGCATATAAAAGTCTCTTTCTGTGATTCGAAGGTCGTTATGAAATATTTTATTGCTGGCTCTGGCCTTTAAGCATAAAAAGATATATATATATAATGCTTTTTGTCATCAAAGAATTTTTATAAGTACTTGCAATATGTTTTTATGCATCTTAAAAGTCCATCCAAGCACAATCTTAATTGTAAATCGCTTTTGTCACAATAAAACTTTTTATTGGTACCAATACAGAGCCTATTAATCTTCACTAAGAAAGCAAAATGTGAACAGTTTTCATATTTTAAATGTATTATTAAGTTGAGAATATGGGAGCAAACCCGCCTGGCTTCTAAGGTGAACCTTTAAAGAGAGGAAAGTAAGATATTTATGAGCTCTAAATGTTGAATTTTTTAGCAGAACTGTGAAGTGTGAAAAAGTTAAACCGAAATCTCAACACTTCCCACTCTTTAACCAGCCACTGAATAGCACAGCTGCTCTGTTGTTTGTGCCTAAGACTTGCTTAGCTTCTCGTTTTGAATTATAGTATTAATATTGTTGTTTTTGTATGTTTGAATCACAGGTTAAGTGGTTGATTTACGGCAGCCTCTGTGTGCACACTGACAGCAATAAGCAGTAATTAGTTAATAAATAGATTGACGTGAGCCAAATATAACACTTAACCTGCATTTAAAATGAATTTGTGTTATTTGTAATGGGTGGATGTAGGGCTGTTACACTAATAGAACAGCAGGTCATCAGCTTTTGGGAGTGGGATTGTTTTGGAATATGAAAATCCTTTGTTATAATAACATAGTGATTACATATTCCTGCCAAGAAGGCCACACCTAGATGATGCTACCGCTATTTTCATATGTAAATAAACACAGAATTTTATGTAGATGATTGTGTAATTTAAACCTGATGGCAGCATAAAGGTTTATCAAACAGTGTTCTTAAAAAATATATCAGAATTGCTTCATGAAGACAGAAATCCACTTTAGAACTGGCCACAGGCTAGCTGTTAGCTTCTCATTTTGGTCATCTGCAGCAGGTAAAGATCAAAACCTTTCAGAGAACCCCCACTTTAAAGAACTATGACATTAAAAAGAGCAATGAGATCAGTGTTTACTCTACACTGGCGCTCCACAAGGATTCGTCCTGAGCCTCTTTCTGTACACAGTGTTTACTCTGCAAGATATCCTGGTAATCATTTTGTTGAAGTCTGCAGATGACACTACTGTTGTTGGTTTTATCTCCAACAATGATGAATCTGTGTACAGGAGGGAGGTGGAGGAGCTTGCCGATTTGTGTGCTGCAAAACTAAAGAATCAATTTGGAAAACATGAAAAAGATGATTCCTGCACATGACCTTTGACCCTACATGGACCACTAACAGAGCCAGCATTAAAATTTCTTACCAAGACTTAACTTTGTGGCTGAGGAGGCTGAAATATGCCAGAGTAAGTGTTCTTTTTACCAGGTGGTGCGTGTCCTGATAACTTCTATAACTGCGTGGTGTGAGAACTGCTCTGAGGCTAGCTGACAGGAAGGAGCTACAAAAAGAGGATAGATCTGCTCAAAAACGACCCACAGCAGACTTTTTTCTCTAGAGGACGTTCACATCAGCTGATGCAGAACCAGAGCAAAGGGAAGAAATGACCGTTCTTACCCAGACAATGAACTATTCACCCTCTTTCCTTCAGGCAGGAGTCTGAGCAGCCTGAACAACAAGGCTGAGGATCAGCTTCTTCCCTTGAGGCAGTGAAGCTCATTAATTCTTACCCGTTAGCTGTCTTCTACACTTTATTATTTCAACACAGTATGATTTTAGATGTTAATTAATGACTTTAGTGTATTTATTAATTTAATACTAGGAGCACATTTAATTCCCCCCGTCTCCAACATGCAGTTGAGTGACAATAAATAATTCTGAGTGAAATCTTAAACTGTCTCCCCTGCTGGACAAACATTGGCCATCAGTGAGTTTTGCTTCTGGAAACATTCAGAAACTGCTGACTGTCTTTTTCAACCTGGGGGAAGTTTTTGAAGGGTTTATCGTTATTGGCCATCATGCACAGCTGACTGACAGCTCTCACCCCCTGAAGGGGGAGAGGAAGTGCTCCTCTAAACTGTACCCAACCTGAGGGATCCCCTCACACTCTGTCTCTGACAAGTCATTAAAAATAACTCAAACTACAAGAACGGTACAAGGGGAACATTTTTTTCGTTATTTGAAGACTTGCAACCAGAAAACATTTTTTGGTCCATGACACTAAAAACTCCAGGAAGTTGCCATTTATTTCAAACAGGGTTGTGTTTACTTTATCCCTTTAGGTTCCTGGAAACCAGTCTGTGGTCATCGTCTGGGATTTTATTGTTTTAGTTGCCAAGTTGGGACAGAACAGGGATGGGGAAGGTGGAAACAAGTTTTAGAGAGGCCAAATTTGTTAATGTATTGGAAATCATTTTTTATGTGATTCTGTGATGGACAAAAATGAATTGTGTTTAGGACACAACCTGAATATATAATACTCATACAGGCAGGAATCAAGAAAATAAATAAATGAGGCCAGATCAGGTGCAAGTTGATGCATTTTATGCATTCATTTAATCAAATGTTACAGTTTAAAAATGACAGATGCTGATCTGCTTTTAATTACCAGAAAAATGATGCTGGCAGGCAAAAAATATATAAGATTATCATAATTATTTTGAGTTTTCAATGAAGTAAAAATGACATTTCCGAAATGTGCTCAAATTGCATCTGATTGTCCGTTCCCATTTAAATGAATCTGTAATGAAAACTAAAATGAGTTGATTTCCTGGGAAATGTCAGAGCCTGTTACAATAAATTTTAATCTGGGATAATTTGTCACATTTCAAGTTGGCGTAAAGCACCTGAACAGCCGTATTGTGTGTCTGTCCAGGCGTCACTCGTTACCTCGTGTCTCTGCGGGCCACGTAGAAATGAGAATCCTGCAACGACGACGTGAGGCGCTGCCACGGCTGTCTTATCATTTCCAGTTGGGACAATTTTGTTTTTTATTGCTGCCACCTCTCATAGTTTGTCAGCGCTGACATGCTGCAGTGTGCGAGACAATAACAAGGAGGGTTACCCTCGTTATTTGTTTATTTATTTCAAACAAATTAAGAATTTGCATACAGTGATTGCTATGAAAATTGCAGCAAAATCCCCTTCATAATTGGAACTTTTGCATTTGGGACGTAACTGTGAAGGTAAGAGCTTGCATACAGAGATGTGAGCGTATGCATGAATGCATGTGTTGCTCCTTTTTCCATAAAAGCCTTTCTCCTGTGGCCCTGCAAAAAGAGATGTGGACTGGGACAATAAAGAAAGATTAGATTGTGTCTCGAGGTTTGTGTGTGTCTGCTGCATACGGGTAAATGATTTAATGTGAAGCTCCAGGCGACGAAAACTAAAGGATGAGAAAGCATCACACGCAGAGGCATTCAATAGCCAATATTAGAGTATTAAAGCAGTGCGCTTTTTGATTAGAGACACCAACACGAAATAAAATGCATGCAAAAGAGTGTATAAAGACTGCGATCCCTTTCAAAGGAAAAGATTATTGCAAGATTACGTTTCAGGGGTGTTGATCCTTGTAAATGTGACAGCTGAACAATATGCCCAGAGGAATGATGTTTCTGTTAGTGTCCTTACAGGATTACGGATATTATGCCACAACACAAAGATCATATTTCACTTTAAAAAATGTATAAAAAAATGGGACGAGTGAGCATTTAGTAAAACCTCAGCAGATGCGTGGGGCTTAAACCATCAGATCAGTCGAGCAGTCAGTCACGGAAAAGTATGTCTGAAATGCTTTTCTCTCTGGAGGGAAACAAATTCCTAAATTTGGCATCTCAGAAAGTCGTGGCAAGCTATGAAAAGTTTCTTTAAATGTGCTTTTGACCCCGGTCTGTGTGCACGCCTGGGTATTTTACTTAGTCACTTCAGCTGCCTGCCTCTTCTCCATCTCCGCCGTCTTGTGTTTTTTCCCCCTCAGCACGTCTGTCAGATTTCAGGCATTTCTTCATCTTCTATCTGCAAAAGATTTCATGTCAACTGCAAGGGGCTGAAATAGAAGAGTATGAAATATGAAGCGGTTACATAAGGAGGATTCAATCAGCTGCAGAGCGCTGAATTGAGTTAAGCATCTGTGTACATGAACACATGCTCACTCATATAAACTAATAAACACTCACACGCTCTACTCGGTGGCACGTATGATGCCAGAAAACGCTGGAAGATACGGAAACTTCTGCAAGCAACTTCAACTGGTGCAACCAAATCTCACTGCAGGTTACGAACAAAAGGATGGAGATTCGTTACAGCAATAGCTGAAACCATAAAGTTGATATACACTGAAGAAAAAGACTAAATTAATACATTTCTGACATGTTTTCTCTCTTTATTCCATCAATTAGCAAATAGAATTAATTTTGGTAATTCTAACTGACCTAAAACAGGATACGATTGGTCGGATTTAACTTCAGAGAGTAAGAATAAAATTTGTTTGTTTTTTTTTCGTTATATGCAAAAAGCATGTGTCTCCAATAGTATCTGCACTAGGATGGTGTTTTAGGGTAATTGCAGTTCAGCGTTGATACTGCTGCTGTTAATCAGAGACATTCAGGGTGGGCAGGACGGATCCAATCTGTCATCTTTAAATGGTAATTTTAGGGCTGCTGAGTGATTATAAAATTAAATTGTCATTAACTGCGATAAGTTACACATAATTGCAAATTCCATTGCATATCTTTTTCACTTTGTAGTCAGTTGAACGTTTTTGCAAAGGTTGACAATTTCCATGTGGTTATCCTGCTCTGAATGCATTACCTTCCCGACAAGTACTTTGCACAACTGAGATAGATGCATGTTCTTTAAGACATCTTGTCTAACTTTGTGAGCACGCCGTGACATTTGGACTACTTGTCCATCACTGAATAACATGAAATTTTCTGCAGAAAACGGTGTAACGAACCCAAATGCGTTACTACCTCTGACCTTTGACCTCAAGATCATCACAAATAATAACCATCTTTTTTCCCAATACCTTGGAATAAAATGACTCTGTTATTATGGTTTAACCTGAATCAACATTCCTCCAGGGTCACGGTCGTATCGGAAGATTTCCACCGGACTCTATTTATTAATAATAATAATAATAATAATAATAAAGACTCTTGGTGTCTCTTCTAAAATGACACTTTAATCTGTTACAGAAATGTCTTAAATGATTAATGCATTTTCTTCCAGCATTAATGAATGTTGATCTGCATCAGTATTATTTCACATACATACTGCTAAAAGGTTATGACAACCACGTCACTCATTACTACAACCAATAAGAGTTAGCAGTCTGAGTCACGTGACATTAATAAATCTCATTGGGCCACGTCCCCTTTTAGATTCCCTTAACTTCCGACCCCGGAAGCTACAGTGCAGTTCTGTTCTGTTCAACGAGAGAACTAGAGAAGAGGAGAGCTGTTCTGGTCTGACGCTGACCAGACCTCCTCTCAGCTGTCAACCTCTACACAGCTGACGCTAGTTGCCGGCTCATTCCTGAGACGGTAGCCCAGCCCGTCTGAGCCGATGAAACCAGCCTCCCTCGGAGGTCAGACACCTTCAGTCTGACGCTCTGGGATGGGAATGCCAGCCCTAGACGCTCCCTGCTAGAGATGAGTCATCTAACTTCGTATCCACGGACGACACCTGTGGCCTCCGGCGGTCCTCGACCCCCACAGCCGTCTGATCCGGACCGGGGGGGGGAACCCCACCTCCACCGTCTCATCCGACTCAACGGTGACGATCCAGGAACGCAGTTAAGTGACCACGACTCTGGTAAAGCTTAAAGGCCTCTTGATAAAAGCTAACAACATTAGCTTACTCAGACTAGTTACTAATTCCATCCATAACTAGTGCCCCTTAATCAGAATCCCTAATCTAAATTAAGTAAATCCCTAGTCTCCTAAAACCATGAGACTCAGATTGCTAAAACTTATTTAAGATTCAATTCAAAACACCTTACCATCGTGGATGACTTAATGCTGCTTAAACCTGCTAACTACCTCTTTCTTATCTGTGATATTTGTCGTATGTTTCTTAATAAAATAATGAAGTCTATTTCCATGACTCAGATTTCTATTGTCAATACTAAAAGGTCCTACTAACTCCCTGTAATTAAGAACCTAGAGAAATATCCCCGTTAAACCCTAAAAGAGTGATAGTGTCAAGGGTCACCCTTTGAGTAAAACTAACAAAACTCCATTAGTGTTCTTACGGAAGATGTAGAATAAACCCCAGGTTTTAAAACACTACATAGTGGCGAGCAACGCCAGGTTTTAACTACATAGTGTAAATCACTACATAGTGGCTAAAGCCAGCCAGTTTAATTACACAGTTTACGACCTAATAAATTATTTGACTTAGAAGCTGTTCCTACGACAGGCTTAAAGACACGTCGACAAAGATAAAATACAGACAAGATAAGTAGCTGCTACAAGCCACGTCATTCCTCTTACCAAGTCTAAAGCACTTGATCACTGCTCATGCTTGTGTAACTGTGTGTTCATTGTTTTCTTTTTAACAGTTTTAGATCTGCATGATCCATTTTAGACTGTTTTCTGTGCTTGTGTGACGATTAACGACAGCTGATATACCGGTAACAATGGGAGACGCACATGCTGGTCAGAAACTCCACAGGATGCTTTTGAGGTCACATTGAAAAACCCTGTAAAAATCCAACATGAACAAACTGTTTTAACTTGTTATTCCCCTGAGAGATGAAATAAGAGAATGTAACTGAAAAAAGGAGTGGTAAAGGTTATTATTACTTTTGCCTGATTTATATCAGTTTACAACATGGCTAATAGGTGATTGCTTTCTATCATTTTATATTTAATTGAACTGCTGCTTTATAAATAAACTGAATTATTAAATTATTATGACACTGCAACAAATTAGAAAAAAATGCAAAGATTTTTTTTTATAATGGTGTTGAAACTAATGATGTAACTCATTATGTTATCAAAAAGAAATAAGAATTTTAAGAGAATCTTAATCCAAGCTAAGGATGTTCTTTCTCTGTATTTTGATTATGTTAAAATGAACATTTTAGTGGCTCTGGGGGTTGTATAAATCCCCTAAACATCATTTAAAAATGCAATGACGTCAAGTTTCTGGACCAGAATTTCCCTACAACAGGACAGACGTGGACAATGACAGCAGAGTTACTGCACTCTGTGAAAAACAACAGAAGAACGTCTAAAATGTGTTGAATATACAGTAGCAGCGCGCTGTGTATGTAAACAAACAGGTAACACATGAATACCTGTTCACTCTGTTCCATGCTGACAGCCTTTAGTTTTACTGCAAACACACGTTTCCTTGAATATTTTCTGAACACAGGAGCCACTGCAGCATCTTCTTTCATATTGCAGACTTCCTGCATGCTTTCATGTTACAGAGCATGCTTTCATGTTATGTTCAGCAGTGTGTGCAAAAGGAGGTAGGCAGGGTGCATGTAGAAAACAAAAAATAAATGTGAAAGGTATGAATGTTAAAATGAAATAGTGCCGTTTTTGATGTGTTAAAGCAAAACCATATATTGCAATGCAGCGCTGCACACGTCTAAAAAACCTCACGACCAACCGAAGCTCTTCACTGAACTCTGCATGCTTCTTTTCTGGTTTCCTCAGTGTTAACCAGGGAAACTCTCTCTATATTCATACATAAATTCAATAAATGGAAAAATGTCCTAAGTCCCACTGCAGCATGAATGTCAGGGATACTGTGTGAGAACATCAAAGCTACAGCAGACCCATTTTCTTTTTACACCTCATCATTTCTGATCCAAATTATTTTTTTTCTCTCCTTTCTTGCAGTATTTTTAATTCTTCGTAGCTTCTGTGACAAAAATAACTGCCCTTGGATTTGATTTTACTACATTTATAGAACAAGAAGGAACATCTAGTGAAATCTAGCATCCTGTAACCTTCGGTTCCAACTCACAGACAACTGTAGTGCTGGAAAAACCAAAATGTTCATCTCAAACTAAAAAATACTAAACTCTGTTTTTTCATCCTGAAGATGTTGCAGCCCTAAGAATGTATTTCTTGTTTAACCTCATGTTGTGACTTTCCTGCTGTTGATTATTTATTATTATTGCAGAACCGGCGGTCCATAGGCCGAGCATCTCTGCTTTTCCTCTGTTGAAAAGCAAAGCCATGATATTTTGTCTTCAGGCGCTAAAACCAGAGCCTAAAACATGTGCAAGCCCCGCCCACTCCCCCCACATGCAGTCATTTTTTAAAGCATCAGATAGCTAATTACAACTAAATGTAAACTAAATAGTTGAGGTAAGAACTATGAATCAACAAAGTTAACACCTGGAATAAATTATCTAATCAAGAAACGAGGCTGGAGGTAAAACCTGTACTGGATGCAGCCACTAGGGGGCCTGCTTTTTATTTGGAGTTCAACTTCTGAGTTTCGGCTGGATGTCAAATTTCCTAATACTGACCAGCTGATGAAGCTTATTGAAAGGTTTATGAATGTACTAACTCCTAAAATAAACTAAAATAAAACAATAATCTGAAAATAATATTAATAAAAGTAATAAAATAATTTGAGTCCTCTATCTACTGCAAATCTACAAACTAAAACATTATATTCTTTGTCAATGTAAACATGATTGCAAACACTGTGAACAACATTTAATAATTTCCTCTGAATCTTTGTTGCTGTTAAAAGATCTTTTTGAGCCAAGTCTGAGTGACTAGTCTGGCACATATTAAGTGCATCCATTAGCTTTGTTTTTCTTAGATTTCTTTGATGTCCCCCCTCTTGCAGTCTTTGCAGAAAGTAGCCTTCAATCTGACTTCAATGCGTGCTGCACTTCAAGCTTCCTCTTAGCTCCCTCTTGATCCTCCCTCTCATGGCAGTCATGCCTCGTCCAACCCAAACAAGCTCCTAATGAGGCCAAACCTCCGTCACGTGGATCAACATCTCCTTTCTGTGTGCCAAGAGTTTTATGCATCTCAATCTCAGCATCTCACTCTGTCTCCCGGTCCTTTTGTTTATACATTCCCCTCCTGGGATCAGGTGTGAATGTGAGGAAGAGGAGGAGGAGGAGGAGGACACAGATCCCAGGTGAAGGTGGAGCAGAGAGGATGGACATCGTGGTTTGCTCTGCACCCTAACCCTGGTTATAATCCCTCTTCGAGGGGTATTTTCTATCAGCCCGCTTTCCCTGACAAGAGAGCAGCAGATGTTATGGATTTAAGCTGTAAACGTTCTGCTTCAGCTGAGGGTGCCAACTGTGCTTATATAATCTAAAACAACAGCATCCTCCTCACTGTATGTTCCCCTCCTGCTGGAAGAGCGACGACTTCCATCTCAAGCTCATTTCAGGGCAAATTTCACTCTCTGCTCCGCTTCTCTTTAAAGCAGTTCATTTGCATCAACCTACTTCTGTTTTCCTAATAGGTTAGCTTCCTTTTTCATCTATAGAAATAATTCTTTTTCCATTTCTTCTTTGTTCAACATCATCAATCTGACTTTATGCATTGTCTCCGAGTGCAGTCGTCCTTCCGCGTTTAAATCTTCTGCCTCAGACTCTCATTCCCACCCGGAGCTCCTTCTCCCATCCCTTAATTGCTCTGTCCATAATGCATAATGCCAGTCCGTAGACATTCTGACTGTCTTTCTAGCCTCCAAGTAGATGAAGAACCATTGATTGATTTATCCCAGATACCCCGGTGACACAGTCAATGAACACACTCAGTGGAATGAACTCCATCCAGCGAAGCAAGCGCTCTGCCGTCTGTCTGCAAAGTGTGTGCCGACGGTTTGAGAGGCTAAAAATAAAGCAGAACTTTTCTGGGCCCTGCGTGTTCTGGAATAGAGGCCACACTTCTTTGCTGAGGAGACTTCAGCAGATTTAATATTTAGTATAACACAGAGTACTTTGCAATTAGGCAAGCACTTTGGTTGACTGACTTTATGTTTCTGCAAGGCGCAGCAGAAACACACAAAAAAAAATCTTTGTGATGACTGTGATGAGCACATGTGGGGCAGGAAGCATCATACCTTATCAGATTTTAGGATTTTAAGTCACATCAGCGCAAGACATAAAAGCCATCAAATCAAGATATTTAATAGAATCCATGAATTACATTTACACTACATTACCCAGTGTCCTTTTAGTAAACGGCACATCTGCAGTGTTTAGAACTTGTTTTCCTCACTGCTTGTGATAAATTAATGCTTTAGAGTTAAGCATATTATCACAATGTGCACAAATGTCTTAATGCAGGAATTGAGAGCAATAAAAAATATCTCAGGTATTTTTTAAGAGGATTTTGAGGGATGAGTATAAATGATTACCATCTTACCTGTTGCATAAAGCTTTTTTATTTTATTTTTTGCATTAACGATCAAAAAGCCTCATTAGAGGATCATGTGCCAATAGAATATTGCTGCTTTAACAACATTTTTATTGATAATTAACAATAAGGTTTTTATTTGAGTCCAACTCTGAACTTACTTTTCAATTTTCCAGCTCAAAAACACCCAGAAAGGTGTGAGTCTGTTCACCTAATATCCAGTTGAGACTCCTGCAACACCAAACTAATTTCACACTTTCGGGATAAATGGGATGCCCCTTCCTCTCTTTGTCTTCCTGGACTCATGCTCCCAGATATTAATACCATGTGGTAGAGTCTCTGCAGGCTCCTCCCTGCGTGGCCAGGATGCCAAAGAAAAGCTGCGAATCTATGGGGACGCTCAAAATAACCTCACTTCTGAGAAATGGAGAAATATGACAGTCCCACAGGTTGGGGCTTCTTTTTTCACTGTTTCTTGAGTTGAAACCAATTTTTTAGCACCGTGTTCTGAGAACATAATCAACGCCTGGGAAAAGTACAGCTGTGATGTTGTGGATTGTTGTGAAACATCACCTGAAAATCAATCGTTGAGCACACATCCAGAGTGTGAGACACTGCTGTTATGTTACATTACAGTCTCTTTATAGCATTCTTGATTATTATAGGGAGAAGATAATTAAGCTTTGCCTGTTTTTTCCAGTTTACTTTTTGAGAGCTGGTATTAGCAGTGATGCTAACAAGCATCTAACATAATAATAATGTGTTAATTATGTTGAGTTTTTAGAAATCTTTAGCTGGATGTCAATTCATTAGATTAAAAAAATATATGAATGCACATTTTAAGAAACTCTATTTATTACATGTTGGTAATTATTCCCCTATCATTTAGCTCATTTCACTGTCTTTGTGTCATTTGTGCAAAACTAGAGAAGTCAATATTCTGCTAAATGTTTTTTAAGTTTGAAATTACAAATAGATGGAAGCTGAGAGAAGTCCATCCATCCATCTTCTGTAACAGCTTCATCCTCCACTGAGGGTTGCGAGGTGCTGGTGCCTAACTCCAGCAGTCAGGAGGCGAGAGGCGGAGGATATCCTGGACAGGCTGCCAGTCCATCACAGGGCTACATAGAGATGAAAACCACACACACTCACACCTAGGGACAAGTTAGACTCACCAATTGACTGCATATCTTTGGTCTGTTGCATGCATGGAGAGAACATGCAAACTCCATGCAGAACCCACGACCTCTATGCTGCGAGGCAACCGTGCTAACGACTGCGCCACCATGCAGCCGCCAAGAAAAGTCATGCTCACAAATTCATTGACCTCATTTTGAGATGTCAGAGCTTTTCTGCTTGATTATTTCAATTTAGAAGTTGTTTTCCTCCTTATGACTAGAAATGATTACAAAATCCCAAACAAAAATTAATTTTAATTAATCATTTCATTCAGAATTACACATACCTGCAACTATAGATCATCCTGAAGTGACACATTACTGAACGATAAAATCAGGCGTAAGACGGTGTGATCATCTTGTGATCACATGGATAACAAAGCTTGTCAAAACAACAGGCTGTGGTCCTGGTACTCCACAGGACAGGATACATCAAGTTTGATTATCTTGTAATGTAATTATTAGCTGTTTGTTGAAATCCTTTAAATAACACAAGTTTCAGAACGTCAAGTAAAATTAAGCAGTTGAGCTAAAATACATATATTTTTAATATAATCTCATCTGATTTCCAACTGGACTAACATTGACAACATCTCGTCTTTGATTGGTGCAATCCTTAACTCTTAAATCAGTGTTTGCATTGGTATTGTTTGTTTTTGTCCTTTTTATTGTATTTCAAGTTAATGTAGGATTTCTTTCTTGATTCTCAGCCATTTCCTCATTATTTCCAGTTCTACTCACACCTGTTTCTCATCAGGAAGTCTACTGATTATTACCTCTAACACCACACATCACATGATGCTGATAGCTCCCCACCACCCTGAACATGATAAAGTGGATATAAAAAACTGGATGAAAAATGAAAAGCTGCCATTGAAATAATCCTAAAATGAGTCCAAAATGACTTTTCACCTGCTCCTAAAACAGGTTTCCAGTATTTACATATAATCACAGTCCTCAGGACGATCGACTGCTGTGAATGACTTTGGTTGGTTTCTGTGGCGTTATGTGATCACACACACATCTACACACAGACACACACACACACACACAAACGTAAGTACATCAGCGGCTCATTTAAGACGAACCGATGCTCGCAGACAGATAAGAAGCTTATCGCGAGGTGAGACCATCTCATTACTAAAACAGAATTTAAATAATCCCTGGACAACATGTTCCATTAATACAACAAACTGGTGTGTTTGCTCCAACTTTTCTACTGAATCCTGGTTGATGCTGCTGTTACATCTCTGTCAGGCTCAGAGACATCCTTCTGAGTGACTCCACAGTCCTGCAAACGCAAGCTAATAAATTCATATGAAAGGAAAAGTGCTGAAATGTTCATCAAGAGGGGAGTTGGCATTTTAAATGACAACGCTGACATCCAAAAATATTGCAACAACCTGCAAACAACTTTGTTCCCCAGAATTGATAAATCAATCGTCTTTTTTTTTTTTTGTTATTTCTGCCCCTGTAGAGAAGCATTCAATTAAAAATGCAGGACTGAGCGGTAACAGCAGTGCATGAATCAGCTCGTACAAAGAGGGATTGATAAACAATAAGCTGTCAGAATGATGAAATGGGCTTTTTTTTTTTTTTTTTTACTGCAGAAAGCTAACTTGAGCACAAAACACGACCACACACACAAATACATTTTCTGCACAAATACAAGCATCTTTGGAAGTGATGAGGAAGCTCTGCTTTTGAACTCAAACTGCCCATCTATGGTCATTCCCCTCAGAATCACACGTCTGAACTGTAAAATTCCCCATGATAAAGGGAGTGTATGACAGGCCGACTCCTTTCAGCTTCCCCCCCCCCTCCAACTCCCTTTATCCTGTCCTCTCTCTGGGAGATTGCCGAGGATGGCCCGTGCCCTTTGATGTGAGCAGAGCGAGGACTTAACTTTGCTCTGGCCTGGCTGATTGAGTCCGGTTCCTGAAGGTATTACCATGCTAACGCTTTAAGAGAAGTCTCTGCTCCGTTGCTGGTGAAGCCACACTGGGATTTGGGGTAAAACAGGAGAAAACGGAGCTGAGGTGTGTGCTGGAGGTGTAAACAAGTCCATGCACGTGTATCCATAAAACATTTAATCCAATTTATCTACCTTAGCAGAGATGCAACTGTTATCAAAACAGGAAGCTACTGGCAGCACTAAAAGAGGATTGAACAAGTGGATTAAGTGGTATTACCCTCTGCTCTGGTGACACCTCAAGATGATTAAAGAGGAGTTAAATCCATTTGTAGCTCGACCATTTTAACAATACTCTATTTCCCTCCTGCCAGGGAAACATACGAGCCCTATTAAGCAAACAGGACCTACATATGTGTGAGGTGATTACTCTGGCTGATCCAGAAGAAAAAACTCCCTCATGTTGTGGCTCTCACTCACACGTGACTACACGGAAAACCTTTCTCATGAGGACGTCTGGGGAAAAGCTCGTGAGATGACGTTAGGAGGAGATGTAGCTGTCTCGATCTGCTGCTGAGCGGAGCGTGTAAGCTCCCTCGGACCGGCGGGGGAGACAGATGGGAAGAGACGGAGCAGGTAAGAGTAGGCGGAGGAAAACGCAGACCACAACAAATCCTGAGAGAGAGGCAGACACCCTGGCACTCGGTGTTACTCTCATATTTACAACGGTGTCGTATTTTATTGTTTTGATTTCTTTTCTTACATGCGATTAAAAAATAGATTTTTGCATCCATTTTTCATGCCTCTTGATTTTTTTTATTGTTCACATCTTTTGTTTTCTCCACCAATCGACTTTTTTCCCCACTCCTGCGCCAAATAGTAAAACAATAGTGAATGAAAATAGATTAACCTTCTGCTTCATTGTTACCTTGACTCCTATAATAAGGAAAAAGACACTAATATTTTCTGGTACCACCCAAAGGAATACAAGTCTCTGCCTAAATAAATCAACCTTAACTCCTGTGTTGTTACAACACATCCTGTGAGTTGTACGAATCCATTTGTTTTCCAAATAAATCAATAAATGCAAGTGACACTGAGTTCTCAGATCCATAGTTATTGACTGATTAGGTTAAATGGAAGACTCACTTTTACCTCATTAGATTTTATCTTGGCAGTGCGATGCATTCAGGTTTCAGTAATTCACTATTCAAATGGATTGTCCTTGAGTGTTACAATAAAGCATAACCTGCCTTAACAATGTAGACAACAAATACACTCATCCTCACTGGCCCAAATCATGAGTGGTGCAGCACAAATCTGCCCTGGAGATGGATGATTTGCTCTGAGAGCCAGTGTCTGGATGGTGTTAGTCACACATTCAGAGAGAGGAGACACAAAGAGAAAAGCTTTAGAGAAATATGGTGGATATTTAGATGCGGTCGTGTCAGAAAGTGAGAACGGATTGTAAACAGAAAATGTGCTTATCTATAAAAAAAGAGGAAAAATGGCAGTATGCTTATATTTCATCATAATTAGGTTTTTCTTATAGTTTCAAGTGTTTTTCTGTGTAAAAGTTATAAACAATAACTATCCTCCTGGCTGGCTCACCAATAAATGAAGATGTTTTATGTTACTTATACATTAAAACAGTTTCCAAAGTTTCATCGTGGTTCTTGCAATGTTAGATTATAAACCTTTATACGACCATCAATTTCACAGTACAGTTATTTCTATGGAGTTCTGTGATAATTTACAATAATACATATCACCAACTGCAGCCAAATGTGTCACTTCCGTTAGGAATTTCTTGATATTTCTGCAAAAATAACCACATTGTGTTAAAGCCAATGTCTGGAGCATTTCGGCAAGAGATAATTTTTGGAATCCACCATACCACAGTCCCTCCCAAAACACCCCTTCTCCTTCCGCTCTATCTAACCCCACCTCTACAATTGTGCACGCATGTCACTCCGGTCTCTAATGTCACTGGACTTCTCTTTGTTTATTTTTCTGAATTTTGGTGTAGCCCTCGGTGTCTGAGGACTTGGCTAACTTTTAGCAGCTGCGTTCTTCCAGTAGGGTGTCTGCAGACAGGAAGACACGGTGCATCCTGTGCATGGCCCCACCTCTACAGGTTTGCGTGGTGCACATGCACGTTTATTTACAACCAACAATGCGGATGCTCAAATTCTATTGGCTTAAAAAATTTGGTGGTCAGTGAGAATTGCATAGGGGTCTGTGGGAGGAAGGTGGGGCCCTACCTACATATCATAGTTTAGAACTGAACTATCATTTGAAACATTTATAAAACTTTGATATAAATGAATACTCCTGGCTGCATCTTTAAATTGACAACAATTTTAAAGGTTTATAAAATAATTGTGCATAAACTGCTGTTCATGATCGTATTTAATATAAAATATAACTGTAAAAATCAATCAGATTGGTTTTTGAGCAATTTTTGAGCATTTTAGCAACCTCTGAGTTTCTCTTTTTAAACAAAGCTTTATACTTTTTTTTTCTCTTAAATGTAGGTGAGTGAGTTCGGTAGAAACAAAAACTGAAAAACACAAAAACAATGTTTGCTTTATATGAAAGGTCAGGGCACATTCATTCTCCTTCTCAGTTTACAGTCAGACCTGAAGGCAGATTGTTTTTACCAAAGCAGGGCAGGAGATGAAAGTCTGTCAGAAGTAACTGGCTGTTAAATATAGTGCACTGCTTTTTGTGTGGTTGCATACTCCTCTTACTATTACGAGACTTATTGCAGTCGTATTGATCTGACCAGCTGAGAAATCGACCTGAAACATGTTTGACTTCATCCTCTCCTCCCTCCCGGTCCATCTCTTTCACACTGCGCCCGCCACGCTTTTCATCATAACTTCAGAGTGGGGCCATTTTCCTTCACCTCGGCTGTCAATTTCCTTTTTTTTATAAATCGCCTCCTCGCTTTTCCTCTCCTCAAGTTATCAGTCTCGTCACCGTCACCCTTTCTGCAACACTCACCTTTTACTGCACATTCATCCATCTGGAAATGTCCTCACTTGCCTTTATGTTTTCATCATACATCCATTCCTCAAATTTACCCCCCCCCCCCACACACACACACACACACACACACACCACTACCCCACCTCTCCCTCAAACACTGGAGCTCCATCGTTCCTCCTTTTCTGCTTGTTTTCTGCACTTTTTCCTCTGACATTCACTTTAAACACTTGTTTTCTTGTTTTTTAAATCCCGCCCCTCCTCCCTCCCTAGCCTCCATTCTTCCTTCTCGGGTGATTAAGCGATGGCTGGGCGGGCACAGCTGGTGTAGTTGGGCAGGCAGCCCATCTTCATGACAGCTGTGCTGCAGTGTCGTTGCCAGATCCTTTCTGGGGCAGTAGCACTGTAGTTATCATAACGACGACTCGGGTCACTCAGGCTTTGGGGGATTCACTGTATTAATAAGTAGGTATCTACTGCCTTTTTATACTGAAATAACAGAAGTAATCTGAGGTGTAAAAATCTGCCCTGTTAAGATCCTGAGTGCTGCTGCCGACTCCTTTCTTTTCCTCACTCGCCCACTTGCCATTACAGTTTTCTCTACACACTGCCTTTGCATGCACACCTTTCATGAAATTCGTCATTACACGGATGTCTCTAGCTCGCTCTGCGGCTGCATACATCAACTATTTGGTTTGTGGCACCATTGGTGACTTTGTGCATTTGGACAAAAAAGTTTTTTAAAAACTGTGTCCTCTTGTGGTTCATGTGGAGGTCACACCTTCCACATGAAGGACTGGACCGAGTCATGCATGAAGCGAAACAACAGAAGAATGCACCTTTTCTCAGAGCAGTACTTTAAGTGAGCCGGGATGATGGCGCTCTTAACTCGGGTAAGAGCTTGATGAACTGAGCTAAGCTTACAGATGTTCACAAGCTTCTTCTGTGCTTGGCAGTAGTTTTGTTTTTTGTTGTTTTTTTTTTTTTACTTCTTTGCACACTTGTCCATCAGCTGTTTTTAAGTCATGTAGACAGCTTAAGCAGATTAAGACAGAACTAGTAAAAGAAGAGAAGAAGCTCAAAGGCTGTAGACTCTGACCAACAAACTAAAGGTTTAGATTTTTTTTCCCTTTAATGTTATTTTCTTTTTGCTACTAAACCTGCTAAATAAACTAGTAATTTGTGAAACTGCTCATTCTCTGACCTTTAAGGTAAATAAAGCTGCATGGTGGCGCTGTTTGTAGCACTGTTGCCTCGCAGCAGGAAGGTTGCAGGCCTTTCTGTGCAGAGATTGCATGTTCTCCCCATGCATGTGTGGGTCTCTCAGAGTATTGGTTTCCCCCCACAGATCACGACATGCTTGATATGTTAGTTATTTTAAATCACTTTGGATAAAAGTATCGGATAAGCAAATAAACATAAATGCTACAAAGTGATGGCTTCATTTTTCTGACTGAAGAGAAAATGAGCAGAACTGGACCATAGAGGACTTTTACAGGAGCTGTAGATTGAGCTAAAGAGCTCAAAGGAGATCAATGCTTGCAAACTTAAATTTCTGAAATGTGTTAAAAGTCTCATTGTGCAACAGTGATAAAGCAAACCTGTAAGAACCTGTCAGATAGTATAAGGTAATCAATCAAACTAACTTTAAACTTTTTATGATATGACCCTTTAATGCAGGCACGAATACATAAATACAACAAAACATGGCCTCTTCTCAGATTCTCTCATGGGTTTCAGTCATTTTACTCACTCATTTGATCAGGTTATTCATAAGAAACGAGGCCTACTTTGATGATGAATTTGATAACATGACATAGAGCCTGTTTAAACTGATTTGCACTCTGCTTCAGGCAGTACCTCTCCTGCAGCAGCTGCAGGAATGGCAGCAGAAGAAGAGTTTAGAAAATATGCTCTTCATACACAATGTGAATTAATTCAAGCATGGCAAGGAATAAATCCTTAGTCATTTTTGATCAGTATTCTAAGCAAATCATTGCTATAGTTGGATACATCATTATACCATCTTTCCATATTACCTAATTCTACTTTAGACTGCTGTTAATGAAGCCTTTTATAGTTTTTCTCTTATATCCCTGCCTTAACTGCCCCACACACCAGAAAGGCTGCTACTATCAATGTACTGTATGCTTCATAATCACAACAAAGTTCTAATACTTGTGTAATACAAAACAAACAGTGGGTTCACATGGTGTTTGCATAAAGGTTTTTAGAATATTGTTGTTAAAACTGTAAAATTCTGAATAACTTAATTCAAACTTGCCTTTAGATGGTCAATCAGGTCAGAAAAAATCCCATTTCATCTTTTTCTTTGCAGGTTTATATTATGACAAGCAAAATAGAAGTTTTAGCTACTTGCAAAAAAAGTCACTAAAGGGCTTGACTTTGTTGTCTTTAGGCAAGTATTCTTTACAAGTATTCCATTTTTTACAGTGCACAGAGGTGCAATGACAGATACCCCATAAACACCATTTACATGGGACAGCAGCTCATCCAAAAAAAAAGTAGCCTAATCAGCAATAGCTATACCATGTTGTCAGTTTTATTTAGAGCTCACTCTCTTTAATGCTGACTCTTTCAGCACACGATGCAGCGGTGAGTGAAGATCAGCCTCTAATAAGCTCTCGATAATTCAACACCAAATGTGCTTTACAACTGTAAACATGCCGTGAACGCTGTGTTTCCTTCAAGGCCGCAATCTACCATTTGAGTGATTTTATGGGTATAAAAACCAGGGGTCCGTAAATTAAAACACTCATTTAGGATCAACATAGATGGCATCTTGGCACATCATGAAGAATAATAGAAATAATTGGGGTTTTTTTTTGTTTATTCCAATGTAAGGACATCTTGATATTACTCCGTACATGATCCTTAGCTGAGCATCTGATTGTTATGTAAGACAGTTATGAACGCACATGCAAGAACACCATGCCTTAGTGTTATAATGAGACTCAGACCGGAGACGCAAACAAACTGTGGCAGCGAGCAAACAAGGCTTTCTCACACATCCTGCCTCTCCTGTTCTCTCACATCACTCAATCTTGACTTCTTCTTGTCACTCTGAAGCACACGTCAAACAAAGACTCCCACAAAGTACTTCTTCTAATTGCAGCCACGTTACACTGAACGTCACCATGTTTGTGTTGTGGGCTGATGTGCTGATAGGTGCGCGCTTTGTTAAGTGAATTCATTAAAGGAACAAGTCAGCGATTCGATTTAGCATATTTTAAAAAACAGGAATATGTCAGGATGGACTGATTGAACCTAAATGAGTGATCATGTGCGTTGTGGGTCGGATACGGACAGCGAGCTGCTTATTGAGTTCTCTACACTCTGACCATTAACTTATCAATCCTGAAGGAAGTAAACATTATTACTCTGAACTGAGGCTGTTAAGGAAGCTATCTATAAGCTACAATCACACAAGTACAAGTGGCCCTAAACTAACTTTTTGCCCTTAAAGCGGCACTCCGGAGGATTTCATCAGGAGAGCAGTTTTTTAATCTAATGTCCAAAGGCTCCTCCTCAAAACATCTCGACACGCGCGTCCGGTCGCGTGTGCGCGCGTGCACGCGGCGCATATACTTCGGACATGAACTGTACAGCTCAGTGTGTAGGGTTTAATCACTCACAGTTCACAATCTTATTCCAACAATACTACGAGGGTCTGAAGAGCCCTCTCTGTCCCTGCTGCTTCTGATATTAGCTCTGTTAGCAGAGAGCTGCTGCTGGACTCTGAAGCTGAACTTGACTCGGCCCTGGATGAACTTTCTGACCAAAATAAACGCATAATCCTGTCAAGCCTTGCCATTCTGTGAGGTGAAAGGTTTAAAAATAAAAATAAACCCGTCTTTAGCTGGAGAATGGGTAGGTTTTTAGTAGAAATGAGCTGTGAGTCCTCAGTGAACGGCTGAGACACAAACAGAGAAACACACGGAGCGTCCTGTACGACAGCGCCCCCTACTGGTACAGGTTTGGTCGATGCGCGTGCATGTTGAGAGAATGCAGAAATTTGAATTTCATTGGCTGAAAAATGTCGGCGGCAAGAAATAATGGAAAGGGGTCTCTAGGAGGAAGGAGGGTCTTCATCAGAATGACAGATGTTGTGGAACTCAACCCATAGATCATAGTTTAGACCTGAAATATCATTTAAAACATTTAGAAAACTTTGATACAGAGAAAAATGCTCCAGAGAGCCGCTTTAACTGCTGTGACAGACGTCACAATTCTGAAGAAGAGAAGACAGGAAGTGATGTGTAGTCTCCATATTTAGTTACATAAATCCAGCGTGCTGCATGTGGCATCACATTTTCTGAGCATGCAGGTCACTTTAGGGCTGTAGTCCGGTCACGTTGTTCAAAAAAAAAAAAAACAGATCTCACTTAAATATTTAAATTTAGCAGAATGACCTGCAGCATGAACCATATTAACTAGTTTATTACTTTTACACAGAAACACACTTCAAACTGTCCTGGTTTAAGTATGCAGTAAACAGAGAGACGTTTAATTTGTGTGATGGCTAAATCAGCTGCCTCTTATTGATGCAAATCTTAAATGAAAACACGTCCAACAGAGGAAATATGTCAAATTAAAAAACCTTCTGTTCTTTTTTCACCTGGTTGGACAGCTTTAGTTTAGAAGAGGAGGAACCAGTTTATTAGCAGGCACCATTTAAACACCACCATAGCTGTAAGCACCAGTCGGAAGCAGATGGGCTCGTTAATGCAGTGATGTCGTTACGTAAGACCTGCTACTGCTGCCGCTGCTGTCTGTCTATACTGCAGTACAGAGTGAGACAGAATGTGAAAAACTCTGCTTCTGAGTAACTCACTGTGTGTGTGTGTGTGTGTGTGTCTCTATTTGAGCCCATTTTATATGTGCAGACATAGCTGTGTGCGTGTGTGTGTGTGTGTGTTGCAACACTGTGGGACAGAAGGGGATTGATGTGGTAAATCAGGAGGAATTGACTTGTTGTCCGGGGTTTGATGAACTCTTCTCCCTCTTTAACCCATCTCCCTCAGTTCCTCACAATCTGGGTAACAGCCAATACAGACACACAGCACGTTTACTGCACAGACAACTCTGAAAAGAGGAGACAGGAAAAGAGCAGAAACCCTGAAAGGCCAAGGGAGTGAAAAAAGAGAAAAGGTTTCTGTCCAGTTTCTGTGCATGTTTGTTAATTAATTAATGTGTTTCAGGATACTGGAGCACTGAGTTTGAGATTTATTGTGGGGTTTAGACCAAACACCATTCATAATAAATGAAAAACGACTTTTAGCCATTAAGTTACTGGAGTAGAAATGGTTGCTCCATAGTGTAAAGTTTAGGAGGAAAAAGAATCAGGTGATTAGTGGAAAATCTAACGGTTGCAACTGCAGTTCTGTTGTTGTTGGGGTTTTTTGTGTGTTAAATTTTAGCACACGTGTACTATTTAATACATTACTGAAAGTAATCTTAGATAGCAAAAAGCAACCCTATATTTAGGTTTTTCTTAGAGAATTTTCACCCATTGGTCACACCTTACTGACAAAAACAAGGCCTGGTTTGCTACTTTTTAGCATTTCACACATTTCCAGTGTATGCTTACACACAACAAGACAGTATTGCAGAGTTAAAAGTGTGACCAAAGTATCGTTGGTTAGAGAGCTGCACAGGCCGACAACACCACATAGACGCCAACTCGGCTCTGTAACCTTCGATGTCAGCTCAGAGGCGCATCAGTGCCGGATCAGCGTTGAGCTCCCATTCTGCTGTACTGAAACTGAGACAAAGGCGCGTTAGACCCGACTTGAGAGGTGACGTATGAAGATGGGTGTAGTCCGTGATCAGAATATTACTGATGAATTTGTCTCCTGAAGTCTCAAGGTTGGTAACGAGTCATACTGGTTTTCTTGGAGGCAGAAGAGCTCATTTTAAAACCATAGGGACATTTTTTTTAGATAATGTCCTAGAAATTAACTCTAAAGTGACATAATTTTGTTTTTTTCAAATTAATGATTCATTAAGACTTTTTATACACTCAATATATTAGGTACACAATTGCTTGTTAACACAAATAGTCACACAGCAAATGACTTGGCAGTGACTCGGGGCATTTAGTCATCTAGACATGGTGAAGATGACTTGCTGAAGGTCAAAGTGAGTATCAGAATGGAGAAGAGATTTAAGGAGGTTTGAACATGGCTGTTGGTGCCTGACAGGCTGGGCTGAGAATTTCAGAAACTGTTTATCTACTGGGAATTAAACTCAAAATCATCTCTAGGGTTTAGAGAATGGCTTTAAAAAAAGAGAAAATATCGACTAAGCAGCAGTTGTGTGGATAAAACAGCCTTGTTGAAAAGCAACAGCAGCTCATATCCACTCATTTTTATCAGAATTTGTGTTTCTGAACACAGTGGACCATCTTCTGATGCTGCTTCCAGCTAGAAAATGCTCCATGACACAAAAATCACATCATCTCTAACTGGTTTCTTGAACAATGAGTTCATTGGACTTTTAACGGCCTCCACAGTCACCAGATCTCAAATCCAACCCAGATCCTTTGGGATAAATCCTGTTGAATGTACCCCACAAAAAAATGAAAAATGATCCAACCCAAAACTGGCTGCCCTGTTGTAATAACATGTTGCTCCTGCATATGTGTTTGCCCTAATGTGTATTTCCTTACAGGATTCTGCTGTGTTCCAGGTTCATCAGCTTTAAAACTCTAAATTTGTACCCAAACATCAACAAATGATCCAGGCACCTGAATAAAAAGTCTTTGCAATGAAGAATCACTGCAAGTGAAAACTTTAGGAGTGTGAAAACTTGTGCAACAACCTCCATAAGATAGTGAGGCTACTGCAGCAGGATCCAGTTTATTCGAGCATATTAAACAGCTTGTCCCGTTCACTTATTTTTCTACAAGTTCTGTTTCCATGGCAATATCCAGCATACTTCATTTATTTATGTTCACAAGGTTCATTGTAAACAGGAGAAGAAGATGAGTATCAGGCTTATCTGGAGTAAAACCTGGAATCGGAGCTGTTGGCTACAGCAGGAACGTGCATGAAAACATGTTAGAGAGAATGCACGCGGTGCGTATCAGAATAACTGGCATGTGGAACAGAATAAGACAAGATAAAGAAAATAGAGGGTGACGGAGCGGAGAGCGGGGAGTGAGAGGCGGCGAGAAGGATGGACCAAGCTGTGTGATCTGCAGCAAACCCATACTGCTGAGAGCTGTGGACCCCTAACGCCTTATCGGAAACCAAAAACAGCTATCAATTATTCAACAGGTACAGAGCGAACCAGCGTCTCCCCACTGAGGAGACATGGGAGGGGAGGAGGTTTGAGGAGAGGGGAGGGAAAGAGGAGGGATTCTGTGTGTGCACAGAGACGCATTTTATTTTCATTTTGCAACTATTGGCAAAAAATTAAATTAATACCGGTATGTTTCCTATTACATCTATGAAACATGCCATGATCTTCAACATACAGTATATAAGCCTGAGTAGTATTGACCAATCACATTTGAGGAGGCTTGACTGCATGCAGGTAGATGATTATCTGCAAAACAAAAACCTAGCTATCGTCTAACAGTGATACAGCTTTTTATTTTGCCTGTTTGCATTCAAAAAAACTCCTGCAACTGCAGCTTTCAGTAACTTGTTATTCAGTGAGCTCGAGCTGTGGGTAGGTGTATTTTTAAACTTTAAACAGAGCCAAGCTGCCACCAGTTTTATTTTTAAGCCAAGCCAGTCTTCCTTTGTAGTTGAAACACAGACATGGAATTTGAATCCATCCTCTCTCATGTCACTTTTTCAGACAAAAATGTCTCCAAAGTGTCTGCGGCTCGTTCACTTTAATCAGCAGATGCGGATGCCGCTGTAAGCGACTGCTTCATCCAACTGTCTCTTTCCCCTGTGGTGACAAGAAAATACCAAAGTTCCCGAACTGGAGAGGCAAAGATTGAAGCACACACCCACACTATCAGCTCCCATCAGCTCCGCCATCTTCACCTGCCACTGGCTCTCTTCCTCCTTCAGAGTGCATTCCTCTGCCCTGCAGCTGAAGTCTGGTTCCAAATAATCACTCATTTCCTTCCCGCGACTGTTTTCTGTCTCTGTCTCACACTCTTATTTGTGCCTTTCTGCTTTTTCTGCACGTCTACACCAGCATCTGCTCGGTCTACAATACAACTCTTCTCTAGGGTACCGGCTCTGACATTTACTCTAATGATTCCTGAGGCTCACACACACAAATACACACACAATCCCAGCAGTGTGTGCTTGTTACAGTACGTGATCAAACACGTTTGTATCCCATTTATCAAAAATCATTCTCACAATCACGTGTGCAGACACACCCTGTTTCTCTCTCACACACACACACCTCACTTAGAGCACAGCCTGCCCCAGCTGTTGCTAAGTGAACCTGCAATCAAAGCCATCCATAGCATTCCTGATAGGTAGTGATGTCTCATTTGATTGGGCACTTTATTCCCGCAGGATCTTCCTACTGGCTGTGCAGCCAGCTCTAGAGGCAAAGGCAAATTAGTGAACCATATTTACAGAACAGCCAGCAACTATAGCAGCTATATGATAAGAATGAGATGTTATTTTCACTGTGGTTTTCAGAAGATTTTAAATCATTTTTTAACAAGATGGAAGGATCACATTCTGGGGCAGAGTTACCGGGAAGAATCCCAGTCCAGCCCGGTCCACATCCCATATCCAGACCCAGAGCAGCTGCCGTCAGCGTGAGCGGCTCAGCGTGGAGCTCTGTCCAGGGGGAGGGGGAGCATTGACTACAGCGTGCATCCCAGAGATAGGGGCTCACGCCAGTCGATCCAGACATGCCTCCTTACCCTGGACATAGGTCCACGCACAGCAGCGCAGCACCTCAGTCCGCTGGGCTGCGTATTATTGGTGAGGATGCAGCGCTATTTCTGCACCCTTGGATCGAGGTATTGGTTGCCATGCCAAATCTACACTCTTGAGTTCTGATCTAAGTCAAACTGACTTGGGCTTGTTGAAACTGACCACCCTGATGTGTGAACAAATATGGAAACATCTGGTTCCTCTCTGAACTTCCAACTCGTGAAAAGCTATTATGCTTCCTCTATAGCAACAAAGATTAAACTTATGAGAAATGGTAGCAAAGGTGCAAGAACAAAACTCATGGTCACGTAAACCCATCTATTAAAAGCTCCTTCGGTACTTCAGCTCAACATGAGGAATTATGTTGGGCTTTAAAGATGCATCGATGGAAGAAGAGTCCAAGTGGAGATGACAATTTTGTGTTAACTGCCATAGAGAAAAATAAAAACTATAAGGATGATTGTGTTACTCTCTCAGATAGATCCCCTTTATATTATATACTATCAAAAATCATGAAAACTACATTATGCTACATTATACATGGATGGATGGACGGACGGATTTTCTGCCATTCTATACAGAGGTATAATTTTAATGTCTGTATGTCTTAGAATGACCCTGGAGAAATGGCAATTTCCAGAGGTCATTTCTTAAAGACTGAGACACAATGATCCACTGATGAGTACAAATAGCAAGCCAATTTTCATTGGTCTCTTTTGGCTTTAAAATAGAAAGCAGCACAGTCAGGTTAAAGGCCAAAACTGAAGGGCAGCGTGTCAACCTTTCACCGAAAACAGAACAAAATGAACGAACATGAGAAAAAACACAGTTGTGACGATCTAAATGACTTGGCACGCTACTTCCACACTTTGTCTTGACACCAGGCTGATCCCTTTGCTGAAAACTTCTCTTTAAAGCCGTTGGACACTTAAGCAGTTTTGATTTTTATAGCTCATTTTCCAGCTTGTGACAGCAGTCTGGATGGTTATTCTTTGTGCGTCACCGAGTGAAATAAAAGCATAAAGTTGTTCGCAACATAAAAATAGTTCCTGAAATGATTGCACAGTGAAAGGAAAAAGAAAATGTGTCTAATTTCCAAACATTTCTGGATAAACATTGTCATTTTTCTAACGCTAATAATCTGATATTTGCAAATATCGACTCATTAATGAGCCAGTGTGAAAACTCCAATTAATATAAAAAGAAAAAGCATCATTAAACTACAGGATTTAGAAAAACCTACATGTTTATTTACTTCTGCGACAAAATGAATCTACTGAACAGATCAGCCTTACAGAACTAACATAAACAGGTTTTGTACATTTAGACGGTTCAAACTAAAAATAATTTCCAACAGCACTCCTCTAATCTTCAAAACACACAGTGTGTCCAATGAGTAATGTCCTAATTGTGTCAAAACCGATCATGCTTTTGCTCACTTCAAGCTGAAACGGAAAGTTTGGACAGCACTGTTATGCAGTCACTTAATGACACAATCTAATCCCTGAGTAACAGATTACACACCAAATTAAGAGATTTCACGGAATGAAAACCATCATATGGTCCCTCATAATTGTGTGTAAAAATAAAGGTGAGATGAAACATTTCTTGGCAAGAAAGTAATAAAACACCACAGGGCCGTTATTAAATACCATTTCAAGCTCTGTACGGCTTAATTTGTAGCACTTTCAGTTTGTTTATTTAGCATCAAAACCATTTCTGCTCATTAATTTTTTTTTTCACGCGGTGTTGGTGAGAGTTCAGCGGTTTAGCAGCTTGGAGCTGTAACGCATACGTCTTTGTAATTATGTTAACATTTTTGCACGTTTCGATTGTGAAAGCAACATGTTCGCTGAAAACTGTTGTGCAACTGAATAAAAAAGCCAGGACTGAGCAAGCAGAGCGTGCTGAGCTGAGGATCCAGCAGACAGAGGAAAAGAATGAGTAACCTTGAGATGAAGCAGGAGGAGCAGTCGCAAAGGTCATTGATATGCGCAGCCGGCACATGGACGCTCACTGTGTGTGCTCTAGTGTGTGTGTGGTGATCTGTTTCAGCCTTTCCTCCGATCTGACTTGCATTAGAGGTAATTGATTAACGTATGAAGTTCAGATCAGTCATCAAATTCAAGAGGATTAAGTGCTCTGACAAGATATAGCCACAGATTTTACACAAAGTACCGTATTTTCCACATTACTCGATGATTTGTCAAATCTGTCCACTGCCTCAGGATGTCGGTGCTGCAGGAGCAAATTTGGATCAATCTCAGCTCTCAATTACTCCACCATTTGGTGTTTCATGACCCGCATAAACATTCTGTCACAAATCCATATGTTATTATCATCCACCAAAGCAATCGTAGATGCCAGTAAACACACTCGGAGCAACGCAAAAGAGCAACAGCAGCTTGTTTGACTGTAGATTTGACAACGGCCTGCAGGCAAAATGTATGCGTGCCAATGCAGCTGTCAGCGCTGAGGGAGGAAGTGAGGATGTGACATTTGTCTTTTGTCACGTCGCCATCAGATGCACTGGCACACATCTGACTGTGTGATTTAAAAACACGTAAAATGAAACGGATCCTAATGTAGAGCAAGATCCAAACTTTTAATCAGGATGACTCTGAGTGGGAACTCCATAATTCTGCCAGGAAGTTAGAAAAATCTGACACTTTATTAGCATTCAAACTATAGCTGCCAAGCAAACAGTGATTAGCACTTTTAACAACATAAATTGATATTAGTGCTGCAGCTTTCCAATATTTTCATTGGCTACCCTATTGAACAATCCATCAATTAATCAAATAATCAATATATAACACATAATACAAGCCTCCTGCTTGTAACTTTGATAAAAGCTCTTCACATGCAAGCACTCCAGAAAAATCAATTATTCTCAATTATTTATTTGTTAAAAAATCTTTATCAACTCATTTTCTTTCCATTAAAGTGATAACAGTCACCTAGATCTTGCATAGCTCAGCAGAGATTAGATGTAAGGATGTTTGTGACACACTAGAGCACCAATCTGGTGCTCTTTCACCAGCAGGGACCACGTCTGGTCAGAGTTAAGGAAGCGAGGATGAGAGGTTTGGTTGATCTGAGGGTTAAGAGATTCAGCATGGAGTATAGTCTCAATAGGAATACATCCTAGCCAGCTTAGGATGTCCCTCAGCTGGACATGATGACACTGGTAAGAACGGAGGCATAGCAGTGAAAATGTAGGAAAAGGAGTATTGGAATGGACTGCATGGAGATGACTCTGGTGTGGAAGTGGCTCCAGAATCCCACATGGCCTCCTGGAACATCTTCACTGAAGATGAGCAATGGGCAGCTGACCTAAAAGAATCAGGATGAATGAAAGTGATGAAAAGGAGATGAAGTAAAAGATGGATAGGCGTGAAGGGTGAGGGAAGAGAAGGGAGGAGAAATGAAGAAAAGCAAAAAAGGAAGGGTGGGGAAGACAAACTGTGCTGAAAGGATGGGTCAAGTATAAAAAGGCTTGACAGGTGATTAGAGGTGTGGTTGAGATGTGGTCCAGCTCGCTAACCTGTTAACACTTTGACTTTGTTTTAATTGAAAACATGGGGTCAAACAAAGCTTATAATAAAATATCCATCCATCCATCCATCCATTTTTTAACCACTTAATCCTCCACTGAGGTTCGTGGGGAGCTGGTGCCCAACTCCAGCATCACAGTGTGAGTGCCCTGGGACACCCTGGAAGGGTCGCCAGTCCAACACAGGGCCACATAGAAACAAACAATCAGCCCCACACATCTAAGGACTATTTAGAGTCACTAATCGACCTAACATGCATGTTTTTGGCCTGTGAGAAGAAGCCATGCATGCATGGGGAGAAGATTCAATCTCCACGCAGAGATTGCAGAGCCGGTATGCAAACACACAACCTCCTTGCTGCGAGGCAACAAGGCAATGCTGTGCCACCAAGCAGTCTATCGCCTCAATATAAGTAAGTAAACCTTTATTTATATAACGCCTTTCATGATAAATATCACAAAATATATCATTAGTGGCATATTTTTTAGAAATTAAATTGCAACAGCGAAAAATGTGACGAATGACAAATAATGTTCTAAACTGACGTCACAACCAAAGTTTTGAAAACTATTTTGTAGTTTTTGTCCTCAAGTGTTGCACGGATCAGATAACATGCACGTGGTGAAAGTTATAACTGGATCAACATCTGTGCACCTCGAAGCCACTGGCGTCATTTCAATGTAACGCACAGACATGATAACCATAGAAGAAGATTCAGTGTGACATTAACTTCTCAGGGATATCATTATCTGAAATGCTAATGTGAATAAATATTCATAAATTAACTTAGTCATTATGGTAAAAAGACACTCATCAGAACCGAGCAACAATCACACTTTTAGGTTTTTACACTGAGTCATCCATCGGTTGATGTGTGTCTGCTTACGGGCACGAATCTCTATAGCTGCCAATTCATCAAACTTTTAGGTAACTTTCCCAAAACTGAATGCAATCATCACATTTTTTCACCTGAAATTGTGATGTCACTAACCGTAAGCATTCCAAGTTCAATCAACAGTTTTTAAAAATGGCTGAAACCAGCTATCTGCTACTCCATTCCACCCACTCAAACATATATTTTCCTTGAGATCACCATAAAAACATTTAGGCTTTGAATCTTGATATTGTTTTTTTTTTTACCAATTTAATATTCTGCAGGGCAAATTTTCTAAACGTGTCAAAGAAACCCTTCCTCACCGTGCTGTCAGCCTGCTCACCCTCAGCTGAATCATGATGCTTTCTGGCAGAAATAATTTCAGTCAAAGTAGCAAGTTTGGTTGGTTTTTTAAAGACAAATGCTTCTTTTAGTTTTAGTCAAATGTTTCATTAATATGAGCACCAGCCTACAAAGCTCAAAAGCCTCTCCAGATCAGTGACACAATTAAAAACACATCATTTCACTGAGTGTAATCAGTTGAAAATATTTCAAACTGTTAACAATGGTTACAAAAATTAAGAATTTCATTTCAAAAATCTGGCAGGGACCCAATAATTATTTTAGGACATATAAACCTTAAAATTAATAAAGCTGTTTTTTGCTCAGACAGTTTTGCCGTGTACATTTTATATTTTAAAAAAAACCATAAATATAGAGACATCTGTAATGTTGGAAGATGAGGTCAAAGTCAAGTGAGGGAAACATATCCAGCTTGGAAACAGAGCTCCAGGAGCTTCCCAAACCGGCAGAGCTCGTAGCCAATCAGGCTGCCAGACCTCTCTTCTCTCAGAGTGATGCTGGCAGCAGGAGCTGGCCGAGCACAGAGATGAAAAAAGAACAAGAGACATACAAGAAGAGGACAACAGAGGGAGTTTTCATTACACAAAAACACTTTTCCTCCTTCTCCTCACTTCCTGGCTCTTGTTTAATCTCACTGCGGAGAGATGCTGCAGGTAAAAGTGGCAGATATACAGTAGATAACTATCTCAGGCTGAATTACTCTGGATTTCTTTATTGTGACTGACAGCAACATATTTGTGGGAGGGGAAACAAAGCCAGGCATCAGCCTTCACCACTGGGTGATTTTGCTGTGTGTGCGGGTGTACGGGTGGGTGGGAGCTACCCATCTAAAATTACAGGGAGATTAAAATGGAAGGATGTCTCCCTGAAGCTTGCACGTTCCCTCTGTCATATGCAAACACACACACACATGCAATGACAGTATTAATCAGCTCTCTGTCGAGCCCATTACGTCCTCTTCCTAATGAGGAGATCGCCCAGCTTGTGCCCTGACACGGGCCGTCCAGGCAGGCTAAAGATCGCGCTCGTTTCCCTGCTCTGCTCTGAGCTGCACTGAGATGACAAATGACAGATTTCCAGTATCTGTATTAAAGAATGTTTTTCTTCTCTGGGTTCAACAGCCGTGCTCTACACTCATCACAAAACAGCTCTCTGACAAGCTGTCTTTCACCAGACACCCACAGTATTTTTTTTGTCTTTGGGTTTTTGGGAGGGGGGCTGGCTGATGAGTCACCACTCCATACTACAAATACTGCTTTTTTAAGATTTCTGTTGGTGTGTGTGTGTGTGTGTTAATTAGTGGTGCATTGTGGGATTCATATGGTTAGATCTGCTTCATCTCACCTGCATGTCACCTTACTTTTCCTGTTAATCAAAATTCAGCAGCAGACCTTGCATTTTGTTGGTTTGAGGAACTCATTTTTACCAGATTCCCACCCACAGTGTCAACCACCTGACAAGTTTATAAATACTAATTTTATGACAGCTAAATAAGGCAGAACACACTACATATCAATGTTTATGACACACTGTTCATCTTTAAAATGCACTACTGGACTAGTGATGTTATCTGATACAAGTTCACAACATTTTTAAGGGATCAGCAACTCAGCACTGTTGAACAATGAAGAAACCGTCATCACGAGTTTGTGAAGCAATTCTCAAACCTTAGATTTAACAAATGTGTTTTTAAAGATGGACTAATCAATGTCAGACCAAAATGGACCACACCCTAGACTTTGACTCAATGCCAAAATCAATGCAAATAAAAACAAGCTTTCAGCATTGGAGGAGACTCTAAACGGGGTTGGGCAAAAGAAATGTCAATGCACTCTAAAAAGCGTAAGATTAATGAAGAATGTGGAGTTTTAATGAGACATGGATGCTCACGTTTAAAGTCAGAGGTAAACTGGTGCTCGGCTTGTGGAGAACAGATCTGTTTTAAGCACATCTTCAGTCGGCATCATCAGATTAAAGGAGGCGCAGCTACACTCATCAGGAGCTTTGTTACAGTATTAAAATCACAAAAGCAGCAAGGCATTTTCCAAAAGGTTTCAACTGTTTTAGTGAATGTTTTATTTCCACCTTATAATATAAATAAAATGTCAAAGCAGTTCAATAAATGGTGGTTGCAGATCATTGGTCACCATCCAGTAAATTACACAAACTCTTCATAATAGTTTTTGCAAATGTTCAGTATTATGTGTTTCTGTTCTAAGTGGTATAGATCGCATTTTTATTGTTTATTTGTGATGTCTGGTTACCAGCATCAGATAAAACTCATATTTATAGTTTTGAAAAATTGAGTCCAGGCTATTTTTCCAACCCTGCACATAAGTAACTGATTTTTATGGAGCCCAGCCCATGTTTATCACAGTTTTCTGTTGATTGGACACAGATATGTAATGCTTGTAATAAGGTTAGAAATGTTTAACTTAACTTTTGTTTCTTAGTGTAATAGCAAGGAAGAGATTTACATCTTTATCTTATGAGTGAGCATTCTTAGATTACATTAATTCACTTTGGAGACAAATCTCCAAACAGTCTAAACAAGAAACAGGTCCAGTGAAATTACTAGTGAAGAGATCACCCTACCACTGCAGTTCGAAAATGTTATCCTATTGTAAAGCACCTTAAAACAGGATAAGCATGGTAGTCTCACTGTTCTGGCCAGGAGCCACCATTAGCTGCTCACTGGGGACAGAGCCCCCCTAAGGTCACATCCTAGAATCACCTCTGGTTAGTGTCTCAGTCAATCAATCTAAAATGATTTATTAGTCTTAATAACTCATAACACATAGCTTATCATTTCAAATCATGTGTTTAATATAACATAGAACATCTGTTTTGTGAGTTTTTTTGCTTATTTCCCATCAGCCCATGTGCAAAGGCAAGGTCACTGTTGTAAAACCTATAATACCATTTTCTCATAACAACACAACAGCGTGCCAGAGTAAACAGCAGGCTTTGTGCGCGCGCTGCTTTGCCTCGAGCTGCTTTTCTAACGGGGTTTTAACCTCTCACTTCTCTCTGGGAAAGCCACCATCTCCCCACACTCTAAAAAAACACCAGTCCAAACACCCTGGTGGCTGCTGCTGCTGCTGCTGGGCTCATCTCCGCCTGTCGCGTCAATTTTACCACAAACGAGGGCGCGCGCTCACTGAAAGACAACCGCGCGTGGACACCAGAATGCCCAAACGGTTAAAAGTTTGCGACGTAATAAAAATAGTGAACTTTTTCTCTCTCTCTCCCTTTCTCCACCATGTCACGCGCCCTCCTTTAATGTCTCTACCAGCCGCCGCCGTTAAATCTCTCCACAAGCTGCAGTGCGGCAGCGCTTCGCTATTTTAAGAATAATTTCTACATGAAGTGAATAAATATTTAATCTCGTTTCCAGCGTCAGGCCGCCGGAGCGGATAAAGGACGGCGGGCTGGAGGCTGAGTTCCGACTGGGCAGCGCCATATGCGATTCAGCTCCTCCAAAATAAAACCATAAAAACCAAAGAAACACGTGAAGAAGTCTTGTTTCTCTTACCTCGCCTGAACATGATGACAGCGGCTGTGAGGACCGTCTCAGACTCCGAGCTGAAGCAGCATCCCTGTGCGTCCCGAGCTGCTGTGGATCAGATCACCTCTTTTCCTCTCGAAGGATGATTTTTGGTCACTTTTTGTTCCGAAATGAAGGAAGCAAAGAGGGTACGTTTGGTAAAAAAAATTATAGGAGGGGAAATCATCCACCAGTGCCAAAGAAGTTGTCCTCAGTTTTACAGTTGAAATAAAAACCGTGGAGAAAAAAAAAACACACACCTGGTCCCGTCCCAACACTCAGCTCACCGCCATCTGGTGCTTATGATTTGACTTAAAAATCTGAGTTTAAATATGCTGTCCAGATCTCTTTGATACACATCAGAGGAAAGTTCCGTTACGTCCTCATCACCGTCCTCCCGTCGGGCTTTCAGCTGCAGGTCTGCTAAAAGCGTGAGTCAGTTCCGAGGCTCCAGCCCCCTCCCGCCGTGAGATGTGGCTGATGAATGCCACAGCATCTCTCTCCTCCTCCCGCTGTCTCCAAACACAAAAGAGCTCTCTGCTTTATTGGCATGACAGGAAGAAGCCTATATGTTCATGAACCAATTATAGAAACAGCTCTCATATTAAAATCCTCCATCAGGTTCTCGTGCTCTCATTTTCTTTTTCCTACCGCTCTTTTTATCTCCCAGAATTCAATTTCATTTCTATGGCCTCTAAACAGTATTACAAAAACCTTCAATTACAACCCATTTAGTGCCTTTCTCTTCTCACCGTTCCTCTTATTACTCATCTTGTTTTCTCTCATGTTCTCTCAGCACGTGTCTCAATGCCTCTCAAATTCAAATGGAAATTGCTTTAATACCTCACTATTAATATAATTTTGGATGAGGCTCAAAACACTTCTTGCGAGTAAGGAAACAAAGTTGCAAAGACTCAAAACATATCGATGACGTGCTGACTTCTTTGGGGTTAAATGCAATGTTAAAAAAAGATATTTAATCTGAAGAGAAAAGTCAAAATCTGTAAGGTGACTTTCAGACTGATGGATGGTTTTTTAAAAGAGCATTTAAATGCAATTATTAACAAAAATACACAAAGATTGTCATTAGATTACCTTGACTTTAGCATCCTTGCAAGATGCACCAAGATAAACACATCAGTGATTTAGATGTAGACGTTGTGTTTGGGCCTGAAAATAATAGTCATCAGAGATGCATCAGCCCTGGATCACCAGTGAAAACAGTTCACACACTGTAGGAAAGAACTGGTCACTTTGGTCCATGACAAATCGTCTGAGTTTCAAAAGGAAATTTGGTCAGATTACAGTATTTTACTCAAACTGTAGATGAATTCAAGCCCATTAGAACAATCACATAGTCTGATAAAACAGCAGCAGAACAGAACCTGTCCTTTCTCAGCTGACATGAATGAAGAACTTTTAGTCCACCAAGAGCTGCAGCCTCAAAGCTAAACTTTGTTGAATGTTGATCTAATAAACCTCTTTTATTTCAAATTGGCATTTGTAAATTCACATTTATCTGACAAATACATTTTATTATAACTAAATTTGAATAAATTGACTTTAACTAGAATATGTGACAGGATATGAGTCTGAATCTAACAGTGATCATGGACTGAATTCTAATATTGGAAACTGAAATGAATTGGACAACCGCCGCCACCAGTTACCAATATAACAGTTTGTAAAGCGCCCTTAATTGGTACCATAATAATAATCAAACTCCGTTTATTATAAATCACACTTAAACTCTAAACACTACAGAATTAGGTCTGGATTTCATCCAGAGCTGCCTTTTTTACACAGGAGACAGGAAATTCCATACCTAATTATCATCTCGGCTCAAACGTGGGCTCAAATAGATAATATCGAAGTACAAAATTGATCCGGCTGGCAAAAAATGGAACGCGACATTTAGTGTTATTGAGTCAGACACTTCTGTCCTCGCACACAGTTCCCATGAGCGACGCCTGGAAATTTCCATGTATACACCAACGCTCCACAGATTTTGAATCTGGAAGCAGATGACATCATGTATACAAAAGAGATCAGAAATAAACAGGTGGATCAGTATTTTAAAGAATTTATCAATCAGATTTAGGCATTTTGAGCATCCTTTCCATTTGTCTGTCCCAAATCCAGCGTTTACTTCCCTTTTAGCACGATGTCAGCCTCTTTAAGCACTGCAGCTGTTTGCTATCTTCACCTGTAATTTGCAAACTTTATCAGGCTCCACCTGGTGAAATCCCAAATGAACAAGAGTTCACCTGTAACAAGGCATTGATAAGATATTCACTTCTCAGGCTGAGACTTGACGCAGCACCTCGGGTTCCCAAAGCACCTGTTGTCTCTGATCAAACAAGGTAACAAAACAGCACTCTGCAAAGTGAAGTTACAGCACAGAGCTAAATTAAGATCATTTGTCCCTGATAATAGGGAAGGTAGAAAGGACAAACTGTTGAACAAGGACCATGAATGACAGTTTAATCCCAAAGACCTGTGAGGTTTTCAGCTACTGATAGTGTGGCAAAACGCAAATCTAAGGTAATAAAGTCTGTGGCTACAAGATCTATCCAAAAGTACTTGAACACAATCAGTGTGACTATTAGATTAATTAATTATATGTTATTAAATTACTAATCACTGTTAAGAATCTGAAACGTCACTCTTTGCATGTGTGCTGCGGTCACTGCTCTGTAAAGATGTTTAGAGTTCAGAAAGAGGTTTCCTTCAACCTGGTGTTGAATGACTGATCATGTGGACAGCTCACAGATTAAATAAGGCTTATTGTAGCTTCAGAGCGTTACATAATGTTGATGTTAATGTTGAATATCCATCACCTCAACGCTTTGCAAACACAACCATGTAGATTGTGATGGACCAAACCCAACCAAATAGAAAATAGGCTGCAGATTTGGCAAAATGCAAGAAAAGAATGTTTCTCTTTAGTCACCATATATCTCCATGTTTTACTGCATTCAACACAGCATTATGCAATCTAAGGTTGCACCAATCAGCACCATTCAGATTCAAATCTGTGTTATTGTCATTCAGCAGCTTGTTAGAAAAACTGGGCAAAGAAATGTGTTATTCATGCTAGTAAATAAATAAAACAAAATAATGGTCGTTGATAAACCTTTAAAATCATATTGTAGTGAACAAAGTGTAGAGGACAGCTCAGTGGTCAAAGTTCATTAGACTCAGGGAAGAAGCTGCTCCAGGTTTTAATTTTTTACAGGGCAAGTGTTTGCCTTTTCTGGATTAAAAGCTCCATACTGCCGGCATGCTTTAAATTTTGATTTGCAGCCTGAACCTGGCGGGTTTTTTTTATATATATATATAAAGAAGTAAAAACAACAATAAAATAAACTGATGACTAAAATATGTATGAAAAAGTGAAAATCTTTCTTTTGCTCAATCTTCTGCCTGAAAGACGGAGGGTGAATGATTCATGTGCATGTTGAGCTGGATTCATCATTAGTTTATTTGTTGTTTCAATTCAAAAAGCCATCACATTGCAAGATCTATAGCTATGCAATTATCCAGTCATGGTGCAGTGATGTCATGCCTCCACAAATCCCATGTCATTATTTTTCTCTGTTAATTTACATGTTATATCTATGTGTCTGATAATGTTTTTTTTTTTTTTAATGACAAGCCATTTAATCTCAGTGGGATGGGTGTGTGATCCTATACAGTAGAACCAAATATTCCTGAATGGGTTTGCCTGAGTTTGGTAACCAATATGTTTTATTCATTTAATCCACGTTCCCTTTTTTATTATTTGCATAATTATTCTAAAGGTTAAAGGTCGATTTTGTGTGATATCACAAAAAATAATAATAGCATTCAAAAGCTGGAGAAGCAAACAGAGAAGTTTCTCGGTTCCAGACGAACCAAACGGCTGTCGTATGTCTGAGGTGAGCTGTTGCTGTGGATTTATCCGTGTTTGATTCCACTAATCCTCTTTGTTTTGAAACGGCTGAAAGAACATCAAACAATTTTATTCATCAATGGAATGTTTTACATGAATAATATTGGTTTTTGTAATCTTTTAAAAAATAGTTGTAAACAGCAACAAAGAGTGGGTTTTATGGATTATTATAATAACAGACCAGCTCAGCATAAAGCTCAACAGTGTATTTAAGTTTGTTGGAGATGTTCAAAGCACCACTGGATATCTGAGGAGTCTTACCAATCTCAGCTTGGTGAGTAATTTATAACTGTTTGAATTTCTAAGAATATTTAATATCAATCTGCAATTGAAACAAATTAAAAAGTTTTGCAAAAAAGGTTTCCTGTAAATTTAGTTTTGTTATCTGTAGAACATTGGGAACATAAAGTACCCCCAAAGAGAATAAAGCCTTCAACAGCAGAGCATAAATAATGTGAGAAGGTCTAACTGGTGCAGAAAAACAATCTGTCCTTAAATGCAAATCATAAATGTTAATTCAACTCTGCTTTGTGAAAATAACACTTCAGAGCCACTTGTATCAGCCCATTCCATCAGAATTCATTTAACTTTCTTTAGTTTTTAAAAACTGCTTCAAAGCCAAATGAGCTTTGAGTGGACAAACAACACTTCTATCATCACAAAAATAACTGGAACTGGAAAATAATAATAATAATAATAATAATAATAATAATAATAATAATAATAATAATAATAATAATAATAATAATAATAATAATAATAATAATAATAATAATAATAATAATAGAGATGGCAAATTAACTGTTTTAAAGCGTCAAGTTCTTTAGTGTTTAGTTAGGATGCAGAATGAATTGATTACTGAATAAGACAGCTTCATTTGTGTGATTAGTGCTATTTTATTTTTAATGTCTATAATGAAATAAAGATGTCATTCATTCATTCATTCATTTGGTGAAACAGACATAAACATTCAAGTTTAAGTTAATAGAGCTTCATGCTGTGCACCTAGAAAAGCTCATAAATACAGGAAACAGAGATACTTCTCTGGTTGTTCTCACATCCGTTCTCTCATTAAACCTGAGGTTTACTTTTTATTTTCAGACACTCATAATTTGTTGTTTCTGTGAACATTTCAATGGTGACACAAAGCAGAGGGTCTTTTAAACATTTGTGAGAAGCTGATGTACTGAATTCGTCTTGATTATGACATCTGCAAATAATAATATGTTGAATATAAAACACCTCTATAACCTTTAAAAGATGTAAAGTAGCTGTTCAGATGAAAAGGGCCCCATTGCATAAAGCTGTATGAATGGCCTCAGTATGGAGAAACAGAGATTATATCTTAGTTAACAGCGATCAGTGAGGACAGTTATGAATGGATGGATTTATTTAGATTTTGTTACATTATAAATTAAGAAAAAGATCAATTGAAATTGGAATGGATTGAAGTCTATGCTTATTTTGTCAATCCCTTCATGATACATAGATACAATAAGATAAAAAAATACAAATAAAATACAAAACATAAAGAAAACATAAAATAAAATATAAATATATATATAATGATATGCTCTCTATAATGTTTTTTAATGGAGGATTCTTATTGCTCTTTTTTGTATCTATGGAGTCAACGCTCCTGTCTTTAACCGCTCTAATTTTAAACATTTCAACATTTGTGCAAATGCATCTTTAATCAACACTGCTTTAATTTGGTATTACAGCTGAATTATTATGAAATTCTGACAGAAGTGCTACATTTTTACTTCATCCTGCAGGTTGCCAAAGACCTGCTTTCTTTCTCCCTGAGTGAGAGGTGGAGCCACTTCCTGGACGGGTCACCAGTTTGTAAGTAACTGTATTGTTCACATTAACTATATAAACATTTTTCAGCTTGGAGTTCATTTAAAATGACAAAAATCAACTGTCGATCTGACGCTGAAGTTGTCTGTTGAACTACTTTAATTTCTTTAGATTTTTTTTTCCTTTTTTGACTTTTTATTTCTTTTGTCCATTTCTTCATTTTTCTCTTTTTTTCCCTCTTCTAATATTTGTGGTCTGCCTTGGACCTTGCTGTGACCCACTGTTAGCTGGTCAGAACTCACTTTTATCTCTCTGAACTGAAGTTGTTCAAAAGGCTTTTAACAACAGATAAAACAGCACCTGTTCACAGAAACCTCAAAAGATCTTAAGCTTTGCTTCAAGTTCAGTTGAATTGAAATGACTTCATAATCCCAGTGAAGTGGAAACCATAACTGAAAACAGCTGAGAAACTCCTGTAACGGTCACAGTTTGTACAAGTATCAAAAAGTGTAAACATTCTCATTATTCAAAATGCACAAATATTCACTTTAATCACATTTTTTAAATTATTGAACTAAAATAGAAATGAACTGAGTTCTCCAGATTTTTAAATGTGTTATTTGCTCTCTGTTACATTTTGTATATTGTATCCTGTATCAATTTTCATGTGACATCATGCATCATTTCCCAGGAATATTTTGCACTTTTTTTTTTTTGCATTTTATGTGAGTTTTATGTGAATCTACTGTAATTAAAGCTGCTTTCTTCACCTTTTTACCTCTCGTTCCATTACTGTAATATACTCAGCAGTTATTTCCATTTAAGAAGGTGATTTGTGTTTTGACTAAATCATCTGTGATGAGCATCATTAAATACAGCCTCTTAACAACATGTAGAGACATTAACTGTCTCACTATGCTGCTTATCTAAGGATAGGTCATACGTAGAAATGATGGACAGGTGATCTGCGTCAGACTGTTTTGACCTCCATAACCTTTCAGTGACCTTTCACGACCTTCTTGACCAGCCGATTAGTGTCCAGCCCTTCCCTCTCTGATTAGTCTGAAAATTGGAGCTATTTGGACGACCTTTTCATCGTAAAGGTCTGCTCCCTGTTCGCTCTGTGCGCTCGTACGTCTTTTCCACTCCCTTCATTTGCAGCGGTGCGCGGACGCACACATCCAATCCAACCTGGCACTCCAGCTCAAGCAGCCCATCTCCCATCTCACCCTTTTTGCTTCTGAAGGGTAACATGATGAGGCTTATCGACCTCTGTGTTGTTAACCACAGCAAATTTGTAGTTGCGTTCACCCACAATCCACTGCATCCTCACTGTGGACTCCAGCCTGAGTGTGTTCTTCAATTACTCTTCAGTTTCTGGAGTTGCACTCACTTCCTCTATGTTCTCTTTCATGTCATGCATTTTTATGTCAGCAGGCAATTACAATATAAACTACAATGCCATTTTTGCAGAAATATCTCAAATTTGATTTAGATGAAACAGTCAAAACTAGCTTTTAATGCAGCTTTATGGGTAATAAGCATCTTAGGAGCTTATAGCGTGATTGCTACATGTTAGTTTTTAAACTGTCAGCAAGGCCTGCCCACACGCTGCATTTATTCTTCAGAGACTACCTTCTGAATGAAGGAGTTATTTTATCTCCTCAATCCCTATCTTTGGCTCGGCTCGTCATTTATCTTTCTCTCCCTGTTGCACTTTATACCTGTCCGTCTTGTTTTACTGGGTTTGGGGAAATGAGATACAGAGAGAGGGAGCGAGACGGAGAGACGAAGACAAAGTGGTGTGTTTACTTTGGAGCTTCAGAGCAATATGTGTCTGTTGGTCCCTGTGGGAGAGCCCGTTGGCCTTCACCTTGGAGAGCGCGCATAGAGACAAACATACTCCTGCCCACACACTGAAACAAGCACCAGCGGTTTTAAGTGGTTGTAGAAAACAAATGGGCACACACACACACACACACACACACACACACACACACACACACACACACACACACACTGGAAACCCGAATCTTAAAAGGGTTTATATGACTGTTTATTTTTGTCCTACATTGACTATCAGTATTTTTACAGTAATAATAAATCACTGTTAACATAGAAACATTAATTATACAAACGACAGTCTGATAAGTGGTGTCATAATAAATACCACCTTCATGTGGTTTTAACTTCAGCTTTAAAAACTGCTGAGTTTTCACTAAAAAAAAATTTATTTTATTTTGAAAGTTAACTTTCCTTGTTTTTAAAAATCTTACAGTACAGAATATGATCAAGAGAAAACAACACAAAGGCACATTAAAGGGGTAATACTTTGTTACTTTGTTGTTCAGACTTTTAGTTTACTTGATGTATTCTGAGTTTATTTCCACCTTGTATTATTAAGCTGATTTGCATTTCACCATTTTTTTAAATTTTTTATTTCCTCAGTCCTCCTTATTTCTGGATCCACCCCCAAGTATTCATTTCATTAATGCATGTAGACGTACATGGCAGCTCCTGTAAACCAGATATCCTGCCTTCACCAGTAAACACTGTACAGTGATGGAAACGCTTGAGTTTTCATACTACATGTCTGTGAGTATTACTAAATATTTTATGTGCTTGATTGAATATATTACCATTTAGAAACTCAAAAAACCAAATAACATAAAAAACGTGCAAATTTAAGATGTTTAATTTGATGTCAAACATGTTGAAATGTTCCAATATCCAAAAACTGCACGCTTCATGTTTTCACATCTTCATTTCACATGTTTTGGGATGTGAAAACATTTGAAGTTCATGTGATCATATTTGAAATGTGTAAAGTGATCATGTTTTTACATTTCTATGAGTTATATTTTTATGTAGTTTTAGAAAAAAGAATTAGAAGATGATGCTCTATCAGTGTTCTCAGTTTTAGGGGTCAAACTCATTTTGACCTTTGATTTTTACCCATAAGGACACATTTTAATCTGCATGATGCCTTTACAAAACTGTTCACATTTAATTAGCACATATAAGTCCCGTAAAAAAATTGTAATTAAAAGAAAAACTGAATAAAATACAAAAAGTTCAACAAACTCTTAAACTTGAGACGAACTCTGAGCTGCAGCTGTCCCAACAGTCGATCCTGCAGATGAAGGGAAACGAGGCATTATGGGTCAAATAGATTTAAAGTGAGAGTAAATAACAAGGAGCACAAAAGTGTGCAGACTTTATGTCATCAGGTGTGAGGTGAGGAGTGCTGAATGAGCCAAAACCACAATGTCTTTACTCTTCTCTTTTGTCAGCCGTATTGACCCAAAGGCACCAGCATCAGATCAGTATCACATTTAATGTAATCAACACTGTGTTTTCTGCCAAGAGTGGATTGTAAGTACAGATAAATACAAAAAGCATTCCTAATGGAATCCAATGGAGAATAACCTCCAGCAGTAAAACGACCCAAAGCTCTCCTGGAGTCCTCTCTGTTCCTTCTCTTCGCTGTCATCCTCCTCCTCCTCGCTGTATTTGTCTCTGACAGCTGCATTGTCTCTTGGAAGAATAAAATCAGGCAATTCTAGTTCAGTCAGAGATGAAGAAGAGCCTCTATAGAGAATTGTTTGTGACACATTCAGGCTTTTGACTCATGACTCTGTGACTAAAAATGGCTCTGGATTCTTTTATGTTATTTTGATAATAATAATACTGAGATGTAAAAGAATAAGAGGGTATAAATTGTATCTGAGGATTTATTGTCACTCTGCAGACTCAAGGTGAAAATGCTTTTTTATCTGTGCTGATATTAATGTTAGTCCAATGTTTCCTTTTATGTTTTCCTATATGTTTTTGGTGAATCTGATGTAGTGAAACAGACGCCTTAAAAAAAAGGATTTGTTGCATTTTTCATTTTTCTAAACTAAACTGTGGTCAAAATTAAACAAACAACTAAATCAAGTTTTATTTTTGATTTTCAGAAACTTCTAAAACGTCATTTATACTACCAAACATTTTCCATTTATTAATCATGAGTCTCTGCAACTGATGGCAAAATAACTTGATAGATCATCTCAACCAATCTGTGGAAAGTCTCTGGGAAGTGTTTGACTGGAAGAAGATCTACACTCTTGGCTAAATTAAAGACAGAGTTTACCTCCTGACTTCCAGCATTACCTTCTCCTTTTTTTTCAAGTTCTACATCACAATTCAGAGAAAGGTTGTCATCAAAGATAAAGACACCTGCTCAACTAAATTTAGCAGATGACCATGTAGATAAATGCTCTCTGGAGAAAAAGACAAAATGATTGAGCTGTTTCAACTTCTGTCTCGGAGTCAAATTTGCTGTTAAAAAGTGTTCGATTGCAGAAAATGGATGGAATAACAAAGATTCTGAAGAAAATGTAGAATCTCCTTTCTCTGCTTTGCAGATGACAGACACATTTGTCTTGATGACATTGAGACATGGATTGCTCTAAATTTCCTGAGCTTCACTGAGAAGAAAACACAGGCTATTTTATTTATTACCATACCTCACACACTCTTCTTGACAATCTTGGTTCTTTTGAGTTGTACTTTAAACAGTCTGGCTCCCAAACTTTACAACAAGTAACCTTTAAATATTAGACAGACATCTCCACCTCTTGGTTTTGAATTTGAAATAAAACAGATTTTCCTAAAGGCTTTTAGCACAGTGTAAGTTCCTTTTGTTCCTTTTCAATTTTTCGTATTTTATCATTCATATCTTGTTAAGTATTTTATTATTGTACAGTACTTTGGATTAACTTTTGCTTTGCTAACTGCAACATTTCCCTAATTTTTGTGGAAAAAAAACATTATACTGTATTCAACAATCTGCTCACCAGTATGAAGACCTCATTTCTGGTGAAACCCAGTGATCTGATTGGCTGCAGGAGAGAATGTGTTGCATAATTCCTACAAACACTTCTGTTTCCACCTTTCTTCCCTTTCCATCCTTTTGCTTGTCCCAGTGTGTTTTATGCACTGATGGATAAATTGAAAATTATTCATGGAAACCAATTCAGCTACATGTGCACAGTCACATCATGCACAGTCACTCCACGTTTTCCAGCTCTGGATTCCTCACCTCACTGACTAAAACATAAAACAGGGATGATTAAAACACTTAATTCCCCTGCTTCTTTTTTTAAGGGGGAAGAAACATGAGCACACATATGAATAACATGTTAAATGATCGTGTTTTGAAAAAAGAAAAAAGAATATTGTCTGTTGTATAAAGATCCAACTCTTTTTATTTCCATTTTAACTTTTCCATTTACTTTTTCTTATCAGCTTATTTTAGTTGAACATATAAGAGCATATTACAGTCAGCATTTTCATCATAGTGATTTAATGATCATTGTTTATGAATAAATACTAAAGACCAGCTCTGATTAGAAAAATACCCGAAGTATGAAAAACACAATTGATCTTAAATAATTCTATTTTGACCCTAGTCCTCATTTATCTCTCCTAACTAAAACGACAAGAACAAATCTAATGTGACTGTTGAAATATGAATTTACAAATGGACTCTCTCATCCAGACCTCAGCCCCACTAACTCAGTAAGCAGCTAAAATCTCATCTGGTTGTTTTACTGGTGAACGTGTTAATATTAAGTAAACTAACAGTGAATATTTCTATTATTTCTCTATTTCCAGTAATGTATTCATGCATTCTCATATAGTTTCTTCGACTAATAAACCTGAACTGCTCTAATTGGTCCATTGGAATGCATATTGCTCCCTAACATTTAGGCCAGAGTTTTAAAATGAGATTCATCTTATGGCGAGAAACTATGGGGTTTTAGCTGTTTTGCCATTCTTGTGTTTGCTAGCGGTGGTGGCCATCTTGAATTGGATTGATTCTAAAAGTTGTCAAATCCAGTAGAGTTTAATTTAAATCCATCTTTTTCCATATTCCATTTTGCCATTTTTAAAGACAGCTTGCGTTGCGGTGACAGCTGTGAGTAAAGGTCAGAATTCAAACAGAAATCTGAGCTTAAATTTTAATTAGAGCGATCCAGCAGGAGAAAAGTGTACTAATAGCACAGGGGTCTTTTAGAAGCAAAACTCATCTAAGCCAATAGAAATAGTCCTAACGTGTATTTAAGTAGTGTTTCCCCTCAGCTTTACGCATAGGTCAGGTCTGTGGATATACAGTCAAAGCTAACATTGGTTCTCTGTTGTCATAAAGACATGTGACATTTGGCTGACGAATGCCACTTTAACTGCTTTGTGTTTGCTCAAACACTTAGCATGCCTTGCTCATGTCTGAGCAGAATCAGGTCTGCAGCAGCTGCTCAATCTGTCTAGCTTTGTTTTGTTTCATGATGTGCCAAATTAGCTGCTCTGCACTGTGTTACAAGATGAAAACAAACTGAAAAGCCTGTTTCAAGCTGTTCAGGAGCAGGCTTCGCTTGAACTTTTGTTGCAACTCTGCAGAACATTGAAAAACACTGAAGCACAAGGGAATTTCAGAAACTTTGACCTGCAAAACACACCTCCGTGTTGGAGGGAAACCTTCAGTACATCTGCTATTGAATACAGTTTTTATTTTAGTTTTGGGACATTAAAGATGTATTTTTGAAAGTCACTGCCTTTCATTGTAATAAACTGGGGTGGAAAGCAGCAGGAGGAGAACAAAACACAGTTTGGAGGCTGCTCCGTGCATTTCTCTCCCCTTTTTGTTTTATAACCATCAAGCCTGATCTGATAGCAGCTAATGAGTGTGATAACTTTCGAAGCTGCTAATAGCTGTTGCTAATCTCTTCTCTGCCTCCTTTCATTTCATCTCGCTCTGCTCCTCCTGCAACACACATCTCTCCACTGTCTGAATTTGCATGCTAATATTATGAGACGTATGTGTTGAATTTCCCCACTGCTCATTACCTATAATCTATCATTAGTAACAGGATGCAATGCTGAAGTACATGATACATGAAGAGGGATTATTGTGATGAAGGTTGATAATAAACATGAACAGCTGAGAGGGAATCAGGCGATTTGACCGTTATGTGACAATCCGGTGCTTTATTTTGAAGGGACAAACTCAAGGAAAACCTGACTTTTCTCTCAAAACTTGGCTTTTATTTTGTTTCTTCTTGTAAATGATAGTTTTTCTTTGCTACACTCAAAATGTAAATGTGTGCTCATTGTTCTTGGTAATCCAATTATTTGACATCAGTGGGGAGTCCCATCTGTGTCAAACAAAATCTGTATCTTTTTATAATAAAATCTGCATTGTTCTGTATAAATAAACCTAGTGACATACTGCATGCTGCGTTGTGAGAGAAGACTTGTTGGTACGCATGGCATGATCTGTGTGTGTGTGTTGGAGATGGGGGAATATGTGTTTGTGCTTTATGAAATCACAAAGCAATTCTTCAAAGATGGAGGCATGCAGAGTGGAGGTCGACCAATGAGGGCTGATTTTTTTAGAAATCAGGGCAGCCACTGAGGCAATTTTTTCTAATCTTTGAGATTTTTTTTTTCTCCCCCCAAGTTAACAAAGTTTGAAAAATCTATTTAATCGGCCGACTGATCAATCATTTTACCTCTAATGGGGAATCACAGAGAGAAACTTCTCAGTGTTATCAGTCTTTTTACACTGACTTCTCTTTTGTAACAGAACGTCACGCTGAGTAAAGGTTAATTCAGACCGCCTGATGAGCAACAGACATGTATTTATTCAGGTAAACCAACCAAACTGTCTTCTGGTTGTCTGGCTGAATGTAAATCCCAGAAAACAAAGATTCATTTATTCTCCTACTTTCCATTTAATGACTTTATTTCTGATCAGAATAATGTCTACTTCTGTACAAGGTTATGTACATTTTGGGCTAAATCACATATACTCATATCCCCTGCACAAATTCCTTACAGATTGCATCTTGAGATATTAAATAAGTATAATTTTATTTTTATGATTTGACCATACCTCTATTACTTCTCAACATAAGAGGATCTTAAGTGTTTTATTGTTTTTGATATTCAAGCTGCTGTTTTATAAAGTATCTTACATATAATATGAACTGAGCTGTAAAGCAAAAGGACAATGTTGAGTCATCAGCGCAAAAATCTATTAAGGATGTTTCTATCTTTACAGGATAAGAAGCAAGTCAAACATATGCATTAAAACATCCTTTAAGTGGGAGACATAACTACATACAGGGGGCTGTGTAGGTGCTTACTGAAGATCAGGAACATTGTGTGTTTTTTGTATCCACTTTAAAAGACTATAAATATAACTGTTGTTGCCATATGTATATTTTGCCCTTCTGTCTGACTTGTTTGTTGTATGTAGACACACACAAACCCAACACACACACCTACAGCCTCCTTACTCACTTCCTTCATGTTCCTCTTTCTGTGATTTGCAGCAGCAATATTATAATATTTCTGCTCCCCATAAATCACTGTGACAGCAAAGGGCCATGCTACACCTGAGTATAGGAAGTCCCTGCTTTCGTTCTTCTTCCCTACCTTTTCATCACTCCTCCCTCTTATTTTTACTCCCCTTTGCTCCCTTCTTCTTCCTTTTCCCCCTCGGGGACAGACACATGGCTTCTCATCAGTGGAGGAGAACGTCAACAGCATTCCTGTCCCCTGGGTGTGTTTTTTAACTCTCCCTAATTGGCATGTGCATCATGACACAACAGTGTGTCTGCTCTCTCAGCAACAGAAGACCTTTAGTGTGTCTAACTAGCATAGCCTCTACGTGACAGCTCTATCAAACAACTTTATAAAAATAGAAAAGGAGTAAAAAAAAAGGTAAAAGTCTGTCATCTATGAGTGGCCTTAAAGCAGGACCTGGAACCGTACAATTAAACAACATGTGTCATCCGTGTCTCAGTACCAAGTCCCAGCTGGCTGATCACTAACCCGCTCACAGGACTCTGGTTGCCTGCAGGGGAGGGAAATCTGTCCAATGATCTGCGACTTCTTACATGCAGCCAATACCTATTCACGTTTACTCTCTATATCCGGGGGACAAAGAACAGAACGGATATTTTAGGTGACACAACACGAGGGATGAAGTTCTGCAGCCTGCTACGATTTTCTTACAGAGGAAACAATTTGTCAGAGAGCTTTTTTACAGTCATTTATTTTATATAAGGGTGAAGAGTATTTAATTTGCTCATTCTGTCAATTTACATTTTACCCTGTTTAAGATTTGTTTCTGTAAAGTTGTATTTTGTTTTTTGTAATAGTACATTTTAACCCTTTAAAGCTTGAAAAAGTAATAAAAGTCAGATTTTTTAAAGGTTAATAATTGTGTGTTATATTTTAGAACTATAATGTAATAAAAATAAATAAAATTGGCAAAGTTTATCAATATGATAAAGTTAATTATGTCCTACATGACTAAAATATTTTTATGACTCCTTTTTTTGCAATAGAGTATATAAAACTAGTAGTGGAGCATTTTTAACTTTTTTTAATTAAAGGGAATTATTTAAATGTTACATTTCTTTTAAATAAAAACAAAACAAAATGTCAGGTTTGGGAGGTTTAAAGGAGGATCCAAGCACAGATGTACATGAAAAATAGGTATTTATTTAAACGACAACACAGACTAGGGCAGGGGATGAGAAGACGAATCAGGGCTAGGAACATGAAGACGGAGATCTGACAAACACAGACGAGACGAGACAGGCACACTAATATACTGGGGAGGTGATGACAAGACGAGACACAGGTGGCAGGATGACAATTGGATACACCTGTGGGAGACAAAAGGCAGAGGGTCAGACAAAGCACAAGACAGGACACTAGAGGGGGACATATGACACAAGGGAGGTGACATATGACACAGAATGGTTATCTTTACTGAGTGACTTACAGCTAATGCAGTAAAGTTTCAAGTGAAAGTTTGGAGGAGATAAAAGCGAGGTGTCTGGTTTCATTCTGCTCTGGAAGGTGACACACTTTTCCTCTGAATCTAAACAGCTAATTAGATCAGAACTGTTCCAGCCTCAGGGCTCAAAACAAAACAACAGTTGTGTTTTTCTGAGTCTGGTTGGTTTAGGGATCAACCTTTTTACTCTCATGAACAACATTATCATCATAAACTGACACCTCTTCATTTTGTTGTGGACAAACTTAGTAGACGCTTTTCCTGATCAGACTGGGGTTTCACTTGATTTATTGATAATGTGAAAATCTTGCAGATTTTATTTCAGCTGGTTTGCCTGATAAATGCTTTTATTATGAATTTGTCATGGGCTTTTTTTCAAGCATAAAGTGAGTTTTGCTATTGCATATTACTTTCATTACTGGTTATTTGTTGGTCCATGCATTCCAATCCTCAACTACAGCCATGAGATTTGGATCATGATGAAATCCTGAAAACAAGCTGCTGAAATGAATTTCCTCCATATGGATATCCAGGCTCGGCTTCAGAGATAAGAGGATATCCGTCACCTGAGGGGAGCTCAGAGCTACTGCTCCTCATCATCGAATGGAGTCAGCTGAGGTGGTTCAGGCATCTGCTTATAGGATGCCTCCTGGTTGCCTTCTTCTGGAGGTTTTCCAGGCACTTCCTATTGGGAGGAGACCCAGAACTCACTGGAGGGATCATAAATATCTCTGGCCTGGAAATGACTTGAGTTCCCTCAGGAGGAGCTGGAGGGTGTCTGGGCGTCCCTCCTGGACCTGTTACCCTCATGGACCTGTTACCTGAGTGACCCGATCTTGTCTAAATGGAAGAGAAAGGATGGATGGGAAACAAATATTTAAAAAAGATTTTAAGGTGATTATCGGTCTGTTGTGCTACTAGCACACGTCAGAATGAAGCTGACCCATAACTCTTGAATGAGCTGAGCTTTAAAATGTTCTTAAAGACAGACATAGTGCAAAAAATAAAATGAGTTGGCCCTCATAAATTTACCTAATTTCTCAAATAATTCACATTAATTATTGATCAAACTCTGTGAAAACTAAGTATCATTGTAGGAAAGTATTCAGAAATGCCATCCTTGTTTTGTCTGCACTCATTTGTATTTGTGTCTGTTTGTCAATTTTTAATGTGACATCATTTTACTGCGTGTTGTCACAAATTCACTCTGATCACTGGTGTGTTAAATCGGTCGTCTGTGACACATTCTCTTTGAAAACCCTGTAGACCACTGAGTTTACAAGATATCCTTTTTTATTCTTTTCATTTAACACTAATTTTATTTATGTATTGATAATTTTGCTTGTTTTGATGGGTCATTTCCCATCATCCAACAGCAGCTGAAGCTTGTGTTTGAATATGTACAGCTTGTTCTCTAAGATAAACAAAATGTTGTGATGATGTCATTTAATTGTCACTTTTTTCAGGTATTTTTTCCTGTTAATCAATTATCTTTGTCTTTTCTTATGACATTTTTGCAGTTTCCTTGTAAATAATGAAAAAGCGCATAAAAATGATTATAAAATGCTATTGCTTCTACATTTTTTCCATGCATTTCCTTTATGTTTTTACATTTTGTTCAGAAACTGGGGGATTGACAAGCAGTCGCTCCTGTATGAGTCAGAGTCTACAACTCAGACTAAATACCAGCTCTCAGATTTCACAGCTGGTAAAAGAATGTGATCAGTTTAATAGAGAACCAATCCAAATATATGTTTGCTTTTCTAAAAAAAACAGCCTCACATTAAAGAAATATTGCATTGTTATTAATTTAACGTAACCTAATTTTATTTATAAGTGTCATGAGGAGATTAGACTTCTGCAGACATGATTCTGCAGCCATTTTTCTCACGAACAGCAATTATTAAAGGCTTCAGATGACAGAGGACTGATTTTATCCAGTGGATTCATGAGTCGCTGCTGTATCAGGAAGCTGTCTGAGACAATATTTAACAAAAGAATGATAATGGTGTCTCGTGTTGAGCTGCTGACATTTTCGGCTGCACGAAATGACAGGTCTGCAACTTCTGCAGCCTCATCTGTCACCTGTATCCTACCCCGTGATAACATCTGTCAGCTGTCAACATGGCAACAACAAAACAGCCTCTTATCGCTGTGTTTTTACCCCACACGCTTGTCTTGATAAGAACTGTGGTGTCTCCCTGAATCGAAGGTTACACTTGACTTTAAACACTTTGAATAAGGACCGTGATCCCTCCTTTATTATCATTACGTTTGCCCTACATTGCCAGTTATGGTGGCGATCCAGAGAGGACAGGACATTCGTCACACTCGTCCTCATCCTCCTTTAAGTGCTCACAAACTCTAGGAATCACACAGCAGAATGACATTGGTCTGTAATAATGTCACTGCAGATGACACTGGGACAGTTCATCAGCTGTGGGACTCGACTCAGAGGCCATTTTGACCTCTTTGACCTCTCTGAACATGACTGGCTCCTTTGTTTCTGTTCCTGTTTCCCCTTTAAATTTATTTGTTTGAAGCTACTTATTCAGATATTTTTAATGCCTCCACTTTTGATTATTTTTCTATCAGTGTGGCTCTATATTATATTACTACTCAGCTTATAGGGCTGACAGTTACAGAGCACTGACTACCCATAGTGCACCACTGCCCCCCTGTGGACTGCTGTTTGTCATGGTTTCACCAAACAGCAACTTGTCATTTTTATCTGCTTTTAAATGTACCCCTCCGTCTTTACTTGTGTTTCAGAATAGAAAAAACATCTCGTTGTTCTTCATGGGCCTGTTTGTTTGAGCTGGATTCTTTGGGGAAATAATTTTACATTGGTGCTTCTACAATGTAAACAATTCAAATCTTTTTCAAATTACAAATAAAATAAAATACAACAACAAGATGTTTTTAAGTAGAATAGTTTAAAGGAATATTTAACATAAAAGTGAAGTAAAAAATTATCATTTAAAAGTTAGCATAGGCTTAAAAAAAACTGAGTCTGGGATATAAAAGCAACTCGTCAGATTTCCTCCAGGTTTTTCAGAAGAGTGCTAACATCTTGCATACGATAAGCATACCTTCATATGCACAATGCACACAAATCACATTTTCTACTGAGATGCTCCAGTGGCTTGGTGTTCCGTTGTAGGAGTCCTATAAAACAGCACCAAGCCACTGGTTCAGATATGTGGACAACATATGAGTAAAAAATCTAACTCATGAAGTGAAGGATTCACCAGACATATCAACAGTGTGGACGTGATCGTCAAGTTCCCCAGGGAGCATGGACACAACCACTAACTTCCCTTCTTGGACTGCGCTCTGCAAATTGAAGAGATGTCTCAGACTTGAGGTCTACCAGAAACCTACTCACACAGACCGATATCTGCACTTTGACTCACATCACCCACTGGAGCACAAACTGCCAGTTATCAGGACTTTACACCAAGGGAGTAGATCTGCTCTTGTCATTGGAGGGGACCAGGACCAGGAAGAGGTGGAGGGGGGTGGGGGGTTGTTGCGTGCAAATTAAAGCGATTCGTCCTGTAACACTGGTCCAAAGTTAGCATCACCGGAAAAATGACTGATGGTCCACCCAGACCCAGAGCAGGTGCTGTAGGTGTAAGCGGCTCTTTGCGGTGTGGCTCACGCTGGTCTATCCAGACACGTACACCTCCATCCACTGGATACAAGTCCACGCACAGCAGCACAGGTGAACTACCACCTCAAACAACTATCAAAGCAGTGAACTAGCTTGACTTCTTGGTCTTTGGTTTCTGCTGACACACACCTGCCCTCTTGTGGTGGTTTTGTGACATTACAACAAGCATTGTATAGTGTTTTTAGTTGAAAAACCTTGGCATCTGTCGCCCTCTTGTGGTGGTTTTGTGACATTACAACATGCATTATATACAGTGCTTTTAGTTGAAAAACCTTGGCATCTGTCGACCTCTTGTGGCAATAAGGTGAAATTACAACTAACATCATTCACAGTTCTTCTAGTTTAAAAACCTTGAAGAAAAAAATACAGTAAATTAAAGAACACTATCTATAATGTAAAACCATTATTCAGCCATACTTGGGATATGTTAAAATACTGTAATTTTAAAAGAAACTCATAAATCAAGGCAGTAATATTTGAAAACAGCTAGCTAATAAATTATATTCAGCAAGGATGGTAAACACGTTGGTCTGCTGGGCTGCACATATTATTTGTGGGGAAGCAGTGCTATTTCTGCATCCTTTCATCAAATTATTGGTGGGTACATTTCAGTGATAGCTGGGTATTGGTGGGGACACGTCACCTCCGTCCATGCCAAATCTACGCCCATGCTTTACACCAGACTGAGAACATCCCCATAAAGACTGAAGAGAAACAAAACGAACAGAAACACATCAAGAAAGCTCCAAACCTGCAGATACCCAAACTGAGCCTTTGTTAAATCCACAAAGAAATCAGGAAGACTCCACAGCAGCAAATAAAGAGGACAGAGACAGCAAATGCATCATTATCCCATACGTAGCAGGAGTCTCTGAGAAGAGTATAAACCAAGAACAAAATTCTGGTAAACTTTAAACCTAACGATACAATCAGACAGAAACTGGTCCATCAAAAGGACAAGACACCTAGTGTTGTTCTTGCAATCCAATGCAATGAGAACTGTCCAGACGCATATGGCACAGGACAGCCACCTCTTCAGGTCAGGATTCAGAAGTCCACCGACACCTCAAGGACAAGGGACAATGCATACTGTGTATGTTAGACAGAGAAGATAAATGGTCTGAGAGAGAAGTAAAGGAAGCCATCTATGTCAAACAGGAAGACCTAGGTGACCTGGTTTCACTTTTCTAGAAATGCAGCTCTGAACCTGAGCCCCAGACATTTTCTGTCTAATTCACACCTTCCTGCATCTGATCAAAACAACTCACAAGGGGACCAGTCCAACACTAACCTAAGGACATCAACAACTTCTCAGGGGGTAGGGAGGAGGGTGAGTCACAGGCAATTTCAGCTCATTAGGCAACAGCAGTCAGTTACATTTTATAAGCTTGACTCCCCTGTATTCCAGTTATTTAACAATACTCCTCGGATGAGAAGCCTTCATTTGAACCCATTAGGATACATACATAAGACCTGACCTAAAATTGCACGTTTAATTCTAATAATGTCCGTAAAACATTAACTCTGTCTTCAGGATGCCTTAACATTTAACTCATTCTGTGTCTAGGATTGTGCTTCCTGTTTTCAGCATGTAGCTGAAAAACAGAAGCATGGCTCAAAAAGTCAACATGTAACTTATTATTTAGGTAAGTTTACTTTGAAAATAATAACCGGAAGTCATTGTATTACTTCCGGTTAGTGTCGAGTTCTGCAGCTGTTTTTAAAAAAGTATCAATTTCAGAAATTTAATACATTATTTTCATTGCTAGGTAATTATAGTGTGTATCAAACTGACCTGTTAATGTTGTGTCTGCATAAAACCGGCTAATTATTTATCCGTTTCACGGTAAATCCATCAACCCAGAAGTGAAACTAACTAGTTAAACTAAGTAAGCTAGCAGCCGGTAGCTTATGGCTCCTCTACGGATTCTGTGTGTTCACGGTTACCGTCAAAACGGCAGCTCATTCCGTGAGAAAACCGGAGCTCTGAGGAAACTCCTGAAGAAACAAGTGGAGCTGGTTTTTATGGACGCACCGCTGTCGGTGCAGCAAGGAAGCACAGGTTGGTTTTCATGAGTCTGAAGCTAAAGGAGCTAGTAAAGCAGCTTTCCTGTCACCTGGCTCGTGATTTAGACTTCAGTCTTTTTCTATCTTAGAACATTTTAGGATTTTTAATACTAAAATCGTATAAAAAAGTTTGTTTCAATTTGTCGTACATCAGTGCAACCCATAAAGTCAAACTTGTAGTAATGTGTAATAAGTCTATAAGTCATTTGCTACAAAGTGCAGTAACCATTAAAATGTTGTTGTTGTTTTTACACATATCCTTTCTAAATACAAAAAACATATCCCTCAAAATTGTAAATGAAAAAAGAGTTGTACAAAATCATTTCAAACAACCAAAGTTAAGTTAATTATTTTTTGGGATGCACTAATTTTCTAAACTGTAATGAAAATAAAATTGTATTTTGTACAGCTTGCAAAAAGACAGCATGTACATCAAATTAAACTTCATTGCATTAGTGCAGTCCAAGGTGGGCACAAAGTCAAACATGTTTCAGTAGCACCATAGGAGCTGTGATCCTCCTTCCTAACCACAATAACACAGAGGCACTTTACAGCTCTCTCACACATGAAGGACTTCCTTCACCCCCTGCTTTTTTCTAGGGGGTGTCCCTTAACAATGGCAAAATATTGTCATCATCATGATGGATGCTCAGATCAGATTTTTTGTTACTGATCATCCGTTCAGATCATACATGAGTGCAGATTATCGATATCAGTCACATGGGTTGGCTGTAAATGTTTTATTTAGTTATGATGAGTGCTACTGGCTGTGAGCTGGAAAAAAGGAATCATAAAATCTAATTAATTTAAACAAAAACATGTTTTACTTATATTTTCAAGAGAAAAAATCATTTTAAAAAACTTGCAGGCACAATGCAGACAGTACTGAGTCAAAAGGACAACTGAAAAACACTAAATGTACCTGCTGTAACACAAGCTTTAACAGACTGAAAACATTGAGGCTTTCAATAAACTAAATGGTGCAGAAAGTGAAATCTCACACAGCATTGCCTAAATCAAATCATGTCAAGTAAAAAAGGATACTTGAAGTCAAATGTAGGTTGCATTTAAATAAACCATCATCACTTAGTCAATAATAGAAAGTTATTATTTCCCTAAAAATGTAGCACATGAAAATATAAACCAGGACAAAATAAAAATACATGTGTAGAATATTTTAAAGTACTTATTGATGCAAAAACCTTTCACTGAAAATCTGTAGCTAGAGAGAGATTGATTCCAAATATAAAATAACTACATTTAGAAAAACCTTTTTCCTGTGTGAATGATTTGTTTGCATTCTTCAAATTAAAGCAGGAAATCTTGTTTATAAAAATACAAAATTGAAATATTAATGTTTGTTTTTTCTTATGTTTTATTATGCATTAGTTTGGATTGTTAATAATTCAGTGCAGCAGAATAAACTCTTACTTTTTTTTTTTTTTGAAGATGTTCCAAACAAAGAGAATGATTCAGTTCCTGGTTCTGGAGGCGACGAGGACCCCAGGGGCTGGTGGTTCTCTGACATCCAGGCTCGGAGTTTCAACGCCCAGCAGCAGTGTGAGGAGAGCCTCGGCCTCGACGAGAGTGTGGCGGCGGTGAGAGAAGCTGTGAAGGTCAAAGGCCCGTTTGACGGCATCTTAGGCTTCAGTCAGGGAGCAGCGTTCGTGGCCATGCTGTGCTCTCTACAGGAGAAAAATCTGGAGCTGGAATTCAACTTCCGTTTTGCTGTTCTAGTCGCTGGTTTCCGCAGCGCCTGTAAGGAGCACCAAAGATTCTACGACACTCCACTCCAGATCCCATCCCTGCACGTGTTTGGACTGGAGGACAGAGTGATCCCTGACAGCATGAGCAGGGAGCTTCTCCCCTCCTTTCATGATCAGCAGGTCCTCGTACATCCTGGGGGTCATTTTGTTCCTGCTGCGTCTGCTCACAGACAAACATACCAGGACTTTCTGAAGAGGTTCTATTGAGAATTGAGCTAAAACCCAAAACAGAATAACGCTCAGGGACATTTTAACGTCACAGTACAGTCAGTTACAGATGCACACTGGGGGCGAAATGCTTCTTATTAATACATTTCATTCTCCGAATGAATAGTTTTTCATTTGATCCATTCAAAACCAAAATTATAACTTGAATCTTCTCAGGGAAAATATAATGTAACAAATAAACAATAAATAAATAAGATTATTTTAAGTTATTCTGGTGTGTGTTTCTATTATGGGAGCTGAGAAATAGCATTAGTGTAATATTTAATAAGATTTTATAAAAACTGTAGAATTTATCACATCAAGGAGCTAATATTTTCACCTTTTATTAAGTAGAAAAATCTTCAAAGTCCTAATAAATCTTTTTTTTTTGTTTGTTTGTTTTTGTTCTAATGGGTGGAGCTTGTTCTAAAAGAAATCTACCTAAATATTTAAAGAAAGAACTTTATTCAAATCAAAATCAATATAATTGTTTTGCAAACACTGGAAATGTATGTTTTTTAATGACTATATGTTTATAAGAACCTTCATGAAATGATGAAGGCAAGTGTTGAAAGCTGTATTCTTTTTGCACTGTGTTTAAAAATAGGTATTAAACCAGACATGTTTTTCTAGAGAAAACCATCGCATGAGTCCAGAAACAAACCCAAAAACATTTGTCTGTGAACACAGTTCCAAAAAATGAAACGTATGTCAAAAATTACTAGAAATGTTTGAAATGAGCTGATCTGAACAAGAAAACTCTAAAAGGCCAACGTAAGTTTTTTGTGCTCTGCTGGTTTTTACTATAAAGTATAACATTTACATTTCATGGTGATATGTAAAATGCACTTGTTTACACCGAAAAATATTAAAGGTTTGTTAATTCTGAAAGATAAATAGAGATTCTTGTGTCTTTATTTAGATTTTTTTCCTCATAGAGGCAAAACAACTAAACATACTTCTGTACCATCGTGTATCTTTTTATTTCAAAGTACAAGTAATAGCTGAATTCTGACCTTTCACATTATCTTACTGTTATGTTTCGTAAATTTACAGTCTCAACGTTTAGAAATAGAGTTATATGGATTTCTGTTGACTTTTATAAAATCTGTGATTTTAGTAATCTCAGCTTTTAAGACAAAGTTTTCTGGTTTTTAAGAGCCACCTTTTGGCAGCAGAAGCCTGATGTTTTCAGGTTCTGAAAAACAACTGCATGAATGTGGAAAGTTATGAAAACTATTTTCCTAAAGCCACAGTGGATGACCTGATTTAAGATGTTGGACCGCTACATACCTTTGCTAACAGGGTTTTTTATTTTTATTTTATATGGTGCCTGATCAGGATTTAGGGTCATATTTCCACACTAGTTCAGTTCCTCAATGCAGAGTGTAAATAATAATTATAATAACTGGATTAGATTTAAATGGAACATTTCAAAGATGATGTATAATTCTTGCACACCCTCTTTTCCCGGACAGAGGCCAAGCTGCCACTGTGGCCCCTCTGACCACCTCCAACCTTGATGAAGTGTCCTCCACCCGTTGGACTGCGTTTTGATATTGGGGCTGAATAAAGTGGTTACACAGACTCGTTTGTGCGCTGGGTTCAAGTACGTGTTGTTCTTTTGTAGCTGAAGCATGTGCATGTCAGGCCCCGCTCCTTCAATGACTTCCAGATGTGTCTCCTTTACCTCTCGCTTCTTTCTTTCATCTCCCATCAGACTCTCCCTCACGTCAAACTCTCCTCACCCACCCTTCCAACCCACCCCTTTACATCCTGTGTGTCACCAACATTGACTCAACAATGTGGATCTACTACTGCGTGCTCTTGTGGATGCTTGACCGCCCTGCTGAGATGAAATTCTGAGAAAACATCTTCAATTTGTTATCAGTCTTCTTAAAAATGCATTCTAAATCAGCATCTAATGAGCTCTTACAGCTGGCCATCATATGGGTGTTTTCCTGCAGCATTCATGCTCTCCCGCGTTCCCCTGTGGCCCTTGTGGCCCTCCAAGACCTCCCAACACAAACACACACACACTTCTACACATGGTTTTGATAACAAGTGCAGAGGAATGGAGCGAGTGAGTGAGGAAGGGAAACAGTAAAAGAAAAACACAGAGGGTTACTCTTGCCAGTAAGTTTTACAACAGAGCCGTGACTCTCTGCTCAGGAATCCGCTTCTCCCTGTTGCACAACAGCCGGGAAATATTGGAATGATGAGGGTGGAGTTATCTCTCCCCTCTGCCTCCCCCACTATCCTCGCCCTCTCTCTGACTGCTGTGGTTGAAATGGGACACATTCATGTTTTTCTGTCACTTTTTCCTTCTTTTTCCTCGGTGGAAGTTTTGAGAGATGAAGCAGCGAGGAGCAGAGGGGTGTGTCAGCACACAGCCGGGCTCTGTTTTGATTTTTAGGTTGTTATGGGAGATGGAAAGAGGGGGCGTGGTCACGTGAAATGGGTTTCTCTATAAAAGACTTGGACTTGAACTCCAAAGAGCCTGGTCATCCAATGGACCCGGACTCATAGACACCGACATCTGCCTGGGATAATTCCTGACTGCAACATCCTGGCATCTTTTTACCTTCAACTTTTGGATTTCTGCTCATTTTCTGGAGGGCAGCAACTCAACTTTATTTACATTTTTCATCACCTTCATAGTTCTGATTCAAAAAGAATTGGTTGCATAACTTTGATTTCTAGCTTTCAAGTTTGTGTCTGATTAAATGCTGCTGCAGTTGATGTCATCTATCAGAGGAGTGCTTTTTTTCCCCCAGTATCAGATGGAGTTTCTCTCTGCTTGTTTCTGTAGTTTTACTGGGGACAGCAGTGGCTGCATTAGTGAAAGAAGAAGAGGAAAGGAACGTCACGCTGGGAGGATGTGCTGCTCAGATCTGCAGTGTGTCTGGCACATGTGGTGTGTGTTGACAAATGAAAGAACAGAGGGAGCACACTTAAATTTAATTTATATTTAAAGTGTAGAAAAGACGAGAGTTGTTGATATCTGGACCCAAACACCCTCCATTAAGTGTTTATGCCTGTGTGTGTGTGTGTGTGTGTGTGTGTGTGTGTGTGTGTGTGTGTGTGTGTGTGTGTGTGTGTGTGTGTGTGTGTGTGTGTGTGTGTGTGTGTGTGTGTGTGTGTGTGTGTGTGTGCACATGTGGGTATGGTTCTGATGTTTCCTCCACATGGATGAAATGTTCTCATTTGCTATTGCTTTCACGTTCACATACTTTTGGTTTTCCTCTACTTTGTGGTTTTCTTGTTTTTGTGGATATTGTGTGCTTTTGGCTGGAGCTCGAAGCCACTTTAATGCACTCAGATTCTTCGATTCATCACCATTTATCGGCTACGTGTTACATGTGTGGAATGGATGTCTTTATTTAACAGCTGCAAATGATCCATAACAGATTTAATCCTCAGCAGGGGGTTTCAGTCTGAGCCTGAATGTATCTGTTTAGAAACAATCACACAAAAAACAGACGTTAGTTTTTAATTGTGGTGTTTTTGCGTAACAGATGAGGCAAAGGGGTGAATCTATAGGACGCGGAGCAGAGGCCGCCTTAAGTTAGAGCGGCGGTCATTTGATGTGTGATGTCATCCAGTCATTTGAGTGGTTGTCTTCTCAGTTGATCTGCTTTTCGAGGTCATGATGGGCCCTGGCGAGGAGAGCTGTGGTTTGGCCGTCCTGTTTAAGCGCCTGCTCAACACTACAGGGGTAAATATTAGTCACTGGCTGTGGACGAGGACTGGGGTGGAAGGAAGAGAGTCCTGGCTCACAGACACTAAGGAAAGAAAAAAGAATGCTGTTGCGCAATCTTGTTTAGAGGACTGGAGGCAGGATAGAATCAGCACAATATTTCCATTGAAAGACTTTTCTACAATTGCATGGCTCATTATTTTTCTAGTGTTCTTGTGTAGTTTTAGCTGTAAAATTAAAGATTGACTTGTTTTTTTTAAATCTGACTATTTAACTCATTATTTAAAATCATTTGGAGCCTCTGGTTGCTGCAATTTTCCACATTAATTAGATTGTTAATTAAATGTCATTCAATCTGCAGTGATTAGCTGTCCAGTTGTTACACGTGTTTTAGGAGCATAATGTGTTCACAGTCAGGTTATGGAGAGGAATCCCTCTTTTTATTCCTTGTTTTAATTTTCTCCTGCTTCTTTAATGCCATAACTGTTTTTAAGTCTATGTTTGTGTTTTTCTGTGAGTTGTCTTAGTTTATTTTATTTTTGGAGGCCTGTCAAAGTCAAATTTCTGTCTGTCTGTCTATCTAAACCTACTACTGTATTTATTAAATGTGTGAATTTAAAGGTGACACATTTCATTTTGACAGAATTTGGTATGCTGAAGGGATTTTACAGGAAATGAGCATCTCTCAGCCCTGAACAGTAAGAGTTTATGTGCTGTTGTTCATCCATCAGCACATGAGCTTTTACGGTGCAGGGAGGTGGAGGATAAACAGCTATCTCTTTTCTTCTTTTTTCTGTAAATCAACATATTTTAAATGTGGAAAATATCACAAGAAATTGTAAAACTTTCTATTTAATTTAATTTGCAAATATTTGTATTGTTATGTTTTTCATAAAGTTTTTTTTTTTTTTGGGGGGGGGGTTCCAACAGATTACAAAGTAAATGTATCCTTTTCCTTCTTTATTTACGTGTTGGTGTTTCTAACTTCTATATCTTGTGGTTCCTGTCACAAGTCATTATGCTGGAATAAGGTGTGATTTATTTTTTTTGATCAGACCTGTAAAAACAACACAATATGTCAAAGTGGTAATATGCTGACATGATTCCACTTTAGCAATAATTCACAGGACACTGTTGCAGATTTGAACTGTTTATTTAATATAATTCAAACAAGTGTTTGGAAGGCAGAAAACTTTTTTAAAAGTCTGAGACATTTGCGAATCTTGTCCACTAGAGGGCAGAACAACTCTGGATACTGCATGGAGAACTCGAGCCTGCTGTCTGATAATGTGTTGCAAGCTTACACTAATAGTGTATCTTTTTGTGAGCAAAAGTGTGTGTTATCCCACCTGTGCGGGACTCGGTGTGTGTCTGCCTGCAGGTTTTTGCTGCCCGCTGGGATTTCCTAACTGTGCTGCTTTGAAGTGGAGCTTCTCTTGTCTGATAAACAGAAAGCAGGGCAGGTGTTGGAGCTGGCTGACTCATCGGTGCAGGATGTACTATTTGCATTTATCACCATCCTGTAATGATTAAACTATGCAGAAAGAATAAAGAAACAATTTGAAAAGCAGCAGGTTCTCATCTGTGTCATTACTTGAAACTAGATTCCATGTGTTGTGTATTAATTCAGACAAATATAAAAGAAGCATTTTTTTAATGATATACAATCATAAGTCGTCTTTCTTTTGATTTTCCTGATGACACCTGCCCCTAACGACCATGGCTGTAGACTGTTACCATAGTGCTGTTGCTAGAGTAACAATCTAAAGCCACGGTCGCCATGGAGACAGCAAGGGTGGAGGTGGAACTGCAGTTGGCATGGTAACTGGAAGCTGCAGGAGCTCATTGGTTTGAGTGTGAACGTTACGCACTTACAGGGTGTAGGACTCCCCCAATGCAAGCCCACACAGGTTTTCCTCTCTGAGTGGGAGAGAACATGCACACACACACACACACACACACACACACACACACACACACACACACACACACACACACACACACACTCCACCAACTGACAGTGAGATCCAGCTATCAAGTCAGCCATTTTAAAAGTACTGCGCACTTCTAATGTGCCTTTTTGTAATTGTTCATGTCCATGTTGTCCTGTCTGCTGTGTCTGTTGCATCACCAGGCTTCAGTAGCCATGACTGTAGACTGTTACTGTACCGTGACACTGTATAAGCAGTAAGCAGTCTAAAGCCAAGGTGCTGATGCTCTGGCAGGAGGGCCAGTGAAGAGATGGCAAGGAGGACAAAACTCCTCCTCTGTGTGGAAACCTGCAGCAACACAAGGAGATTAAAAATTAGAGAATTCAAATCCTGACACAGTTACCAAAAGATGTCTGCAGGTGAGTTTTTTCAGACAAAACTGCAATGAGTATTCATTCATGTTCCTTCTGGTTTTTGAAATTAAATACAATTACAACAAATTAGAGGGCAAACAACAAATTTTCCCTGCACATCCGTGAGGGTTTTGTCTTTTTGTTAAAGCATAAAATGTCCAGCTCGTGGTCAAAGGATGACTCAGATTCAGAGTCATTTACTTCCTCTCTTATGTGGGAACATAATTATGTAGCTGGCAAACCAGAAAAACAAAAAAGACTGCAATGATTCATTTGATTTCACGGATGTTTCTATTCATTCTGCACATACCAGACAATCTGTAACTGCTTTACTAACATTAATAACATTAATATCAGATCTTTATTTTTGAATAATTTATTATGCAATAGGTCAAAAGAAAAGTATAACAATTCTGTCCATTTAATATCTTTTAACTTTCTTAACTTCAGTTACTTAAAAAATACATAAAAACACCCCCTGTTGTCTCTGATGTAATGTTTGTGTAGAGAAACATTAAATCAGGTGACACTATGTTAGTGTGACTCACTCCCTGTTTGAGTCAAATCCTTTGATCAGACTGGGAATATGAATAATGACTGCAATAGCTTCTTAATGCTTCTCCCAACAATCCATCTGGGGTCATTCATTTAAAAACAGCTACATATCTGGTGTTTTGACCCCTTAATGTGGAGATTTGTAAAATGTGAAACTATTATTTATACTCGCTGGTCACGTGGTCATAGAATAGTACAAACAGCTTATTTAGGAGCATCAGGTCTTTAAATACACGGTGATTTTTAGTTAGTGCTGCTTCAGCGTTAGGACAGAGAGGGCGGGAGCTGTCCGTGGTGCTGAACTCAGCGATCCGGGTTTACTCACTTTGATCGTCACGCACGTAACCGAACATCTGTCACAACCGGCTCTTTAATTCCTCCGCGGCGACGAGAGCCGTGACGAGAGCCGTGACGTGTTCGACTGCTCCCCCATCGAGAGTGCGCGCGTGTGACGACACTCCGCGAGCACACCAATCAGCTCCCGCCTCAATTGTGCCGCGGCTTATCAGAGCGCGTGGGCAGGTATGGTCTGGCCTGGTTTCCATGGCGCTGGGGAGACGAATGCGCGTGCTGACTTTGAATTCTGTTTCAACATTTTTCAGCTTTATTGGGTTTGATGCTAAATAATGAAATAATAGTTCAATTAAACTTCAACCTTAATGAGCCGCTTTACTATCAGGTTGAACTAATTATTCAAAGTTGTGAATGAACAGGTTTCATTGACTCGCTCCGCCCTCTCTCCCTCCCCTCCTGTCGCCCGTGCACGCGCATCTCACATTGCGCATCCACAAGCAGCCGGTCCACACTGCAGCGTGCGCGTGCGCGCCTGGGAGTGAGCGCAATGCCTTTAAAAGGGTTATATAGTAGGTGAGTGCGTCTCATCTGCAGCGTGCGCATGAATGACGCAGGGGTGACCTCACTGGCTGACGACGTCACAAAATTAGAGCTGGAAAAAAAGAGAAGATAAAAGTAACGCCGACCGGAAGTGCACGAAGGGGAGTAAAATGGGGGCGGGGGGGGGGGGGGGG
>SSNR01000015.1:1199939-1222064 GCA_006937965.1 Callopanchax toddi
GGGGGCGGGGGGGGGGGGGTGGATTGGATGGAGCCACACCGGAAGAAAGTGATGGCAATCATGTCATCACTATCACCGGAAACCTCCCGGTGCCTCAAGAGAGACAAAAGAGAGAGAGAGAGAGATTTAGGAGTCGATGAGGAGCAGCCCACCACCTCCTCCACACACACACCAATTCTTTTCTCCCCCTCTCCATCACCCAACGCGCACAAACCGAGCAGCAGAGCGCAATCTCTGTCCGCGCACATGTCCACTGCGCGGTGGCGTTTTTAACCTCTCATCAGAAGATTCAAACTAAAATAATCATGAATATAATAAACAGCATCTCATGGTTGAATGCCTGAATCAACACCGATTAAAACACGGACTATAGCGGGACATGTTTCATGTTGATGCAGAGATTTTTAAAAAGGAGAGTTTAAGTCTCATTTTCTCGTGTTCTCTCAGATCTCTCCCTCCCTCTGGTTGCAGGCTGAATGCTGGAGAGAAATGAGTCACACTGCAGCAACTTCCAGCCAGAAGGTCGAGAAGACAATTTAATCAGAATTAAATGGATTGAGGAGATGATCCGGTTTGTTGAACCTGAGCTTTTAATTTTTTTTGTCCAATAAATCCAGATCTATAGTTGAAAGAAGCAAAAGATGGAACTCACCTCTCTGTAAAAGTTCCCTGACTGGCCGCCGTCGCCGCACTTCGCTAAGAAACGTGTCTGTCCTGTCTCTTCTCCTCCTCCAAAGTGTCACAGCAAATCAGCGCCACGCCGCCATCCGTCTTCTCCAAAGTCGCTCCCCATACAGACCGGGCTCTCCCATCAACCGTAGGCTTTTTATAGAGATCCCGTAGTAACTAGTGGAGGGAACGTGGGAGGGGGAGGAGGGGTGGGGAGGGAGGATGAGGAGGGGTCGAGGGATGGAGCGGTGGAGAGTGAGGGAGGGGGGGGGGCTCATTCAAAGATTCACCTACACATGTACGTGCGTATCCCACGTCACTGAACGGAGAGCTGCTATTTATATAAAGGGGAGGAAAAGTGTAGCCTGAATCACTGCGCAGGGCTTAAAAAAGGAAGAATGGAAATAGTACACAGGCGGTTTACTGCCAGATAAAGACAAAGTGTGAAATCTGTAGTTTAAAAAAAATCACCCCATTATCATTCAACTGACTTATGAAAACTGATTGAATTAAACACATTCATCCTTAAAAAATGTCCACCATATGCACTATTAAAATCCACGATAACGTTTTCTTTTATGAGCTATATAATTTTGCTTTTTGGTTGTCATTTTTTTATTTTTGTCAGTGGATTTTGCAAAACACAACAGAGGATTTGGTTTTCCAAATTTTCGTCACGCTTATCGTCTTTAAATGTTGGTCAACAGTTAGGAGAGGAGTGGATCGTGATGTTTGGATGAGGAGATGAATCACTGCAGCTGTTAATAAAATGCCTTTTTAATCTGGATTCAAATAAATAAATCAAAAATGCAAACCAGCGACGCGCCGTTCAGCCGCAGAGGAGCTTTGACTGGAGTCGTGTGTGATTAATTCCGAACACTTGTCTAGATTCAAGTCACACACTCGGGGAGATTTGGGGGAGATCCTCGTGCGTAAAGAAGTGTGTCAGACTTACGTAGGCGGGTGGACTGAGACTCGTAAATTTTACGCACGTTGGACTCAAACGGCCGATGGAGGAACGTTCAGTCGACAGGGCGCAGAAGCGCGCAGAGCGACAAGTTCAGAGAGAAAACTTAAGGAAAAACGCCTCCGAACTGCAGGCCAGGTGCGGATCATGACCTGTCGCCGCACAACCCACCTCCACCTCCGCACGCCTCCTCACACCTCCTCCACAGAGACATTTCAATAGATGATTCCCCCTCCTTTTACAAATTGTGCATCTCATAAGAAAAGTTTGTTAAACTATGATTCACTTTTCAATTTAAAGTTAATACAACACAATGATTGTTTTACATTGTCTTAAAGTCAAGAGCAGATGAAAACCAGAGGATAGAAGTACATTTGATACAAACATGTCCACATCACTACTAAAGATCAAAGAGCTCTCTCAGTCTCATGATTAGTCTTCACTTGTTGGGAAGCTTTCAGTTTTTTTAAGGTAAATGATAAGTAGCTTCCAATTTTAGCTTTGCAAATATAAATTAAAATGTCTAATATTCAAAGTTGAATTTGCTCCAGACTTCAGCAGGTACCATAAAGTAATCTGTCCCCCTACTGACTACAGTCACCCCCACAATCAGTCAACTTCCAACCTTAGGACATTAGACACCTAGGCAGAGTTTAACCTCTTCCCACCCAAAATTCCACCTCCCCTGGAGTTGGTTGGTAGAACTATCCCTGCCAGGTAAAGAGGCACTGAGGACCACCAGCGTACATAAGACCCCCAGATGCCCCAGACCAGATACCCACCTCACCAGCCACAATGCCCACAGGACAAGTCAAGGACCCCCTTCTCCCACTGGAACTGGATCCAGTAGAGATTGATTTACTGTAATGCTGAGGCAGAGGCTGTCTCAAGGTTAACATGATCCAACAAAAGATTTCTACTGAACTTAGATTATTTATATTTTTCCAGTTATCGTTTTCTTGGCGTTACATAGGGCAGTTAGAACCATGAACTAAGCTCCATGGAAACATCATCCAAGTCCCCCAGCAAGCAAACTGAAGAGAAGGCTGGAATATTACATTTCAGAGACTTTGACAAGTCTTCACATATTCAGTACCAGAACCCTTGAACCAGTGGACAAAACGAGTGCATGGATGTAAGTGTCAGGTGTGTTGTCTGTGCAGTTTGTGCAGGTTTCAGAAGGCGCATAACCCATCCTGAACATCTGCTGACCTGTATAGTGTACTCTATGCAGGAGTTTGTATTTAATTAATTGTAAATTGGGCCAAGTCTTTCTAAAAGGTTTTAAACATGTCTGAGACCAGAGGTTTTGGTCAAAACTGCCTCATAAGTCCACTTCTCACTTAGCTATTGGAAGACATATCAATTCATATATTTTGGACAGTAATTTAGGGGAGTAAAGAAAGCCTAATACATTCAATGGTGTTTGTAATTCCTTTTTACAGTAATAGGCTTAAATTTATGTTTTATCATAAATTTAATTTGTTGATATTTTAAAACACCCATTCTTGTCAATCCCACATTGTGAGACTATTCTGATAAATGGAATGAAATCTAGTCCCTCAGATATATGTTCCAGGTATTCAATCTGGAAAGTTTATCATGTTGTTTTGTAAGAAGTCAGGGTTGTTCCAGATGGGTGGGCATCTGCATAGAATTAGTGAAGACTGTTATTTTCAGATACTATTACCAGAGATGAGCTGATATTAATGTTTTTAAAGCATGAATGTTGAGCTAATAAATGGTAGAGGGGAGGAATTGGGAAGACCTCATATTAAGCAACCATGAACATAAATCTGCCGATACTTGGAGAGTTATAGGGTGTGTATGCATAATTTTGGATGATATGTTTAATTGCAGCCCACAGCTGGTCCACCTTAAGCCCATATTCAGCATTCAGCTTGCGGCTGTCCTGAAACTTGTTCATGAATCAGGATGCAGATTACTTCCTGTTCAAATCTCCTCTGTGTTTGTCATGGCCAGTTGTTGTTGGCTCCCTTCTCTGTCTCCTCATCTGTATTCCAAACAGAAAATGCAGTCAGATAAGTGAGGAGAGAAAAAACCCATCCCTCCCATACGCTCCTCTCTATCCTCACAGCCGCCTACCTTGCCTTCCCACCTCCCCTTCTCCCATTCTGACTCATACTGAAATCCCAGTGAGCATCTTCTCTCCCTAACCCCCCTACCCCTCCGCTCTCATTCGTGTTTTCTCTCCCTCTGATTGCCGAGCTGGCTCGAATGCAATGAGCAGGGCAGGAGCGAGTGAGCAAATGAAAAAGACAGGAGTGGAAGGATAAGGAGGGAGAGGAGGAGGAGGAGGAAGAAGAGAAGGAGGAGAAGGAGGGAGAGGAAGAGTTTGTGCTGCCAAACATACCCGTAATGAGGAATCTGTCAAAGGAGAGCTGGAGAAGAGAAGAAAAAGAGTGTGTGAGCGTGTGTGTGTGTGTGTGTGTGTGTGTGTGTGTGTGTGTGTGTGTGTGTGTGTGTGTGTGTGTGTGTGTGTGTGTGTGTGTGTGTGTGTGTGTGTGTGTGTGTGTGTCAAAGTGAGAAAGATGTTTGGAATGAGTGGGTGTTTCTCAGTGAAACCCCTCTCGCCCTCATATCGTTTCCCTCTGCTGTCTCTGTGCTCTCCTTGCCAACAAGATTTGTGAAATCACACACAGCGGCAACTCCGCGTCCACCCACTCACACATACACAAACACACACACACACCTACAGTATAAGCAGGGACACACTTTGCAAACCCATGACTTAGAAACTTTGAACATTGTGAATGTGTTTCTGCTGCTGTGTGATGGAGGCAGAAGAAGAGACATTTAAAGGCACACGCTGAAGTGGATGCAAAGTTAAATAAAAAGGAAAAAAACAGCTAATAGAAACTTTGGCTGGTGTTCAGAACCTAAAAACAAAATCTTTGTCCCAGATTTATTGTTCTTATCCAGTTAAACAAATCAGTTGTTGTTTGGGGAAGGTTGTTGGGATCTTTCTTTGATGATGCTTCTTTTAACATTGAGTTATTATTAATGATCTACTTTTAACTGAAAATGTAATGTTAGTCAGCTGATGTAAAAACAACATTCATTTAGTATCCATGCCACTGTTTGTAACACAAGCCCAGAGTATGATTGATGCTCCATGCTTAACAGTTTGAACAATATCATTATATGCACATTTTTCTCTGGATTTTTTTGTTTGACTGTAGATTTATAAAACATTTCTCATGAACGACACTGTCACTGGTCTGTGAACCAGGAGCAGGTGGAGGTGGCCTGAGATAAGATGGTCTGGGATTCCCTACTTGAGGGGCTGCCCTCGTGACCCAGAGGTGAGGCTACTGGACAAATTTTACAGAATCTCTCTAAAAGTATTCATTGGATGTACATCTACAACTGATGATGTTTTTTAGTTAACCCAATTCAAGAGGACTACAAGTTAATCAACACTGGCTAAAACAAAAATGTCTATAAGTCAAAAACCTCTGCAGGTTTTAAGCAAAACATTCTATAAGGTAATAGCTGAGAGTCATTTGAGACACATGAATGTTAATGAATCGTATGAGATCTGGAAGTATTGCATGAGATCACACAAAATGTTATTTTCACGATGTATCCATCCATCCGTTTTGTTCCACTTATCCAAGGTCGTGTTGGAGGCCCAGACTTTGTTCTCCCACCTTCTGGAGAACCCCAATGCGTTCTCAAGTCAGAGAGGATACTTAATCACTTGATCTTGAGTCAAAACTCTGACATAAAGGATGATAGTGATATGTACTTCTTCGAGAAATGCTAGGCCTTTCATTTCAAACAGTCTTGTCTTGATGCAGTGAAGACACCAGATCATTCATTCTTTTTCTAAATTACATAAAGTTGTAACATATTTTGTGTTGAGGAAAGAGCAGCGTTTCTCCATAAAGTGTTGTTTGTGCAAGTGTTGTTGCACATAGAATGCTGTCAAACTAATATTTCTTGAGGATTTCTACTCGCACATTTATTTGAATTTGCCTTTGTGTCATTTCAATCAGAAGTTCAAGGTGAAAGTTTTCTTGGTTCAACACAACACTCACCGCTCACTTGATTGTTGGAGTAATTACATATCAAACCAAGTACGCTGCTGCCTGGAAACACTTTGCTGCATTCTTAAAATCTGCTGGTCTGATTAAGTCAATTGTTACAATTCTAAGAATGCTAAGCAGATGTTGATGTGCTCACAGCTTTTGGGAAACATTATATGTGTGTATCACCTGGCTTTTTTACTCCTAAACAACAACAACAACCCCTACATGCTGTTTTCTATATAAATTATTTGTACAGCCAAAAGAGTTCAAATCATGCCCAAAACTTTGCATGATAAGAAACCAATACAGCAAAGTGCCTTTGCTCCAGATCTCACATGGTGTTTTGTTTTTGATGTAATGCTTTTTAAAGATCAACTGATCTTGAATGATTAATTTTGAACAGCAGGTTTAGCTGTAGAGCTGCCCCTTTGTTTTCACTCTCTGACACGAGTCACAGGAGCTCATTAAACAGATTCAGTCAAATGAGCTTACCTGGAATGACATGACAGGATTATTCCCATGATCCCACTGGTGAGCTTGTGTAAACCGTGCCTTGAAATGATCCGTCTGCCGCAACTTCAACAGTGACTCATACAAAACTTCATAACAATCTGCCAAAGTCATATGCTGAATGTAATTAACATGCAAACACAGTTGTGTGTGTGTGAAAGCGTGGGATTCTGTCTGTGAATGTATACACACGCTGTAACCGTTGGAGTGATTTAGTGCGTCTGTCTGTTCGAGCTCAGCGTGAAGTTGGTTGGAGATTCTTGGAGGTATGTGGGTCTTTATTGCTGTCTAGTTTAATGCCCTGGTACAGTATTAGGCAAATACCAGCTGCATTCAAATTAAAATAAAGTGTAAAAACATCACCTAATTAAATGCACAAATCCCATTTTAACAAAAAATTTGGACTCTGATTCAAAACTCACATCATAGTGACTATTAAGATTTCCTCAGCTGTTTATTCAAAGCTTTAAGGAATAACAATTAAAGTTAAGTACAGTTTGAATTCATTTATTTGCGAGTGTTGCTGATTTTGTTTGGGGAAAAGAACTAAATTGCTAAGCTGAGAAAATAATTGGTTCAGATGAGCAGAAAGCAGCTGAAAGACCAGCGTATATATCCATCACGTTTAGTTTTATAGCACTTTTCAAACATCCTGTTCAGGAAGTTTGTCTCCAGTTGTCAAGGAGCAAGAGGCGGGGTACACCAGGTCACCACTTCATCACAAGTTTATATAACAGCATTAGCATTTTATGTAATTGTATAGAATCGGTCCCAAACAGTGTCATCATGACACAGAGGCTGATGTCGTACAAAGAGTTTTCTGTAACAAAGAAACGAGGAGGAATATGAGATTAAAAAGTTGTGTTCTTTGTGCTCAGAACATGAGAAATGAAATATGCTCCAACTTGGATAAAACCAGGTGATGCGAAGCAGCCATTGGCCTCCGATTTTAAATCTCTGTCTGAAATTCCTTGTTTTCCGTTCAGCTGCATTATTGACTCATCACCCCATGTGGTCCATCATGTCATATTGTCTGTTTCATTCATTCCTCGCCTGTCATTCCCTCTCCTTCTCTTTCTTTTGGTGAATTATACATTAAAACCCACTTGACATGGATATACTCCAAATATCTAGTGCCAACATTTATGCGTCACACAAGCCTCTGGCCTCAGTTTTTTTTTTTTCTCCTCTGTATTTTTCTGTCTGCCTCTCTAACGCAGGGCCTCTGATTTTTCATTTCTCTCACTGCTTGAGATGTGGAACCAGTTTTATTTGTCTCGCCTCCGTTCCATTTTCATATACTTTTAATTGTAACCCAGTCGCAGCATTTTCATTCTGCTCCATCCTCGACTCCCACTGACTGTATTCCCCCGTCTGCCCTCCTCCTGATCTGCTTTCTAAAAGTCATCTCCTCCCACTTGCCTGTGTCCCACATGGGGGAGACAAAGAGGGAGAGCGAGAGATATAGAAAAAGAGTGAAATGAAATGGGGACAGGAGAAATGGAGACATGATTGGACCAGAGAACCCCCCTCTGGTGTCTGAGATTTACCTGCACAAACTCCCTGCTTCCCCCTGCTTTTCTCATCTGTATTCATGGTCTCTCCTCCTCCCGACTCGTGTCTTCTCACCTCTCTCCCTTTGTCACCCACCCACCCTCCCCACCACCACCTTGCTGCCTCCCCCTCTCTGTCCTTTCGTGGCTCTTGTCATCCTGCATTGCTCCACCTGCACTGTGGTGCAGCACTGACAATCAGAACTCTGAAAACACACACACACACACACACTGGGAGACACACGCCCACCACTTCCGGCAATCCCCCCCTCCTCCTCCCTCTTTTTTCACATCTCTCCACTGCAGACACGAAACATTCTACAACCCCTGGTGTGTCAGTGCTTCATCAGGCTCAGTGCTTGCACAACGTTAAGAAAATTCTGCATTCACACACAATTTCTTTATTTTGATGTAATGTGTTTTACCAGATCATATGAAGCGTTTTCTTTAATGACAAAATCAAGAGAGACAAAGAAGCTATGGTACCTGTTAGCAGACAATAATGTTAAAACTATTTATTAGCAATTAACAGATCATATTTCGTAGTTTTTTTTATAGCCTGATTAACCATTTAAAATGCATTTAGACTACAAGCTGTTCACATTCACCCACTCACACACTCATCAGCCAATCAGAAGCAAGGTTCAGTGTCTTGCTCAAAGACAGTTTGACATGTAAGGAAGCTGGGATTGAAACCAACCGCCTTTTGATTGACAGACAACTACGATTCTCCTGAATTTTAACTGAGATCATCCTTTTTTTGAGGAATGAATCTTAAAAATAACAATCTCACATAATATTGCAAGACCTTGTGCAATCAGTTAATGCTCAGATATAGGTCAGTTACCAACACACCAAATTTTAGCTCAATATCTGTAAAACTAACAGGGTTTTAGCCAATTTTCTATTTGCTCATTTTGAGTTGACTCCAAAAGTTGATGAGTTGTAAAAGTACATCCAATGATGATTTTTAAAAAAATATGTTTGATGGTTCAAGAGCTATGTTGCTAACAAACATGCACAGACAAACACACAGGCTAAATCATCCTCAACCACATTTTGTCTTTGGTGGCAGGTGAAAAAAAATCACAAAGATGCTGCAGATCCTGGACGAAGCATCTTTTTTGTGAGCTTATTGGAATGAAAGGGTCCTCTGGCCCTTTAATTTAGTGTTGCTAGGGAAATGAAGCTGTTTACTCTACCATCAGAGACACTGGCGATGTCTGCATGAACTCTTCTCATACCAGCTCAAATGAGCACACAGCTTTAATTCTGCCATACTTTTAAAAGTAATTCCACAGCAAAATGAGAAGAAGACAGGGAAAAAATACAAAGTTTGTCACATAAATAAAAGATAAAATCACTTGAAAATAGATGGAAGAAAGTTTGCTGTTGGGCCAATCCCAGGAGAAAATAGGAGAGCTGAGTTTAAAATGACATCATGCAATCAATCCTGACATCTAGTGGACACAATATGGCACATAGTAGGAATCATAATTGTATGTCGAATTGCTTTCAGTTTGTTTCTTTATATAATGCAAGAAGCACTAGGGCCCCTTCCCCCAGGCCTCATATGTAGGTCAAGGCCTACGTAATAATTACATAATTTGTAACTGAAGCTGAAACATTTAGTCAATGGTTTAAAAAGATCACCTATAAAACATAAGGTGTGTATAATATTAAAGCTGAACACCAGGTCTTATTGGGAAGATGATAAAATTAGAGTTTTGTTATCTACAAACACCCTTAAAAAATTGGGTGCAGAAAAAAAAATATGTATGTATCAATAATAAATCAATCATGAGCAGCTTATGGTGTCTTTGGCCAAAAAATGTTCAAATAAACCCTTTCTTGCTAAAGTTAAACCCATCGTAAATAAATTGAAGGACACTATGTGTAAATCTGCAAAGATCAGGCCATCCTCACAAACTGAGTGACCATGCAAGAGGAAGACTAGTGACAGAATCCACAGGACACCATGACTACTCTGAAGGAGTTTCAATCAGAGATGGGAGAGATTCTGCATCCAACAACTGTTGCCCAGCTGGGTTCTTTACCAGTCACAAACCTATCAAAGAGAGTGGCAATGACAAAGTCACTGTTTGACGATAACTTTTATTAAGTCTTGAGTCAACAACAGTTTTCCAAAAGCCATGTAGGAGACTCCATGATCAAGTGGAAGAAAGTTACTTTGTCTGATGAGACAAAAAGGGAGCTTTTTGTTTGGTAAACATCCAACACCACACATCACCACAAACACATCATCCCCATTGTGAAGCATGGTGGTGACGGCATCTTTCTGTGGGGATGGCATGCAGCTAGTTGGCAGAGTGGCCGGTCTGGCAACTGGAGGGTCGCGGGTTCGATCCCAGCTCCACCTGGGTTTCATTGTTGTTGTATCCCTGGGCAAGTCACTTCACCCACCTTGTCAGTGTGCCCCAGGGCAGCTGAGGCTACAACGTAGTCTATCACCGTGAATGTGTGTGCATGGCTGAATGACTGTTTGTGTTGTACAGCGCCTTGGGGAGTGTAGAACACTCTACAGGCCATTTACCATGCTTCTCCACTGCAGGCTCTGGAAGGGTTGTAAAAGTAGACGGTAAAATGAATGGCAAAATATAGAGAACTCCTGGAGGACAATTTGATTCCATCTGCAAGACAACTTGAGAGAAGCTGTATTTTCTAGCAAGACGAGCCGAAGCATCCATCTAAAGCAGAAATGGTTTCAAGACAGGTGGATGTTTGGGAGTGGCCAAGTCAAAGTGCAGACCTCAGTCCTATTATGAATTAGTGGCTGGACTTGAAAAGGGCTGTTCACACCCTATCCTGATGCAACTTAACGGAGCCTGTTTTGCAAGAAAGATGGAGAACTGCAATGTCCAGATGTGCTGCCTGGTTGAGACCTATCTGCACAAACTCCATGCAGGCAATTTGAAGGGGGTGAATATTTGTGCAATCCCTTATTTAGGTCTTATGTTTTTATTTAATAGTAATTTTTGTAGCAATTAGTTTTCACTTTGACATTATTTTTTGTCTACGAAGTCAAATTATGTTGCTTGTGATTGATTTATTAAAGCAATAAAAGGCTGAAACATCCAAGGGGTGAATACTTTTTGTAGGTACTGCAAAACACAAATTTCGTAAAGAAATAAACTGAGCTGGAAAGGGTTATTTATTTATTTATATTATTTTAATTAAACATATTTATTTCCTGAAAAAAATCTTACATTTTTAGGTATTTCTAATTACGTACATATTGGGACGACCATACTACATTACCCAGCTATCCTCACTTCAAAAATCTTTCGACTTTTTTATGTTTGGCCCATTTGGACCACCGTACTTGTTGTGTTTGTGTGAAGGCGAAGATGGCGAACGAACTAGACAGAGTGCGGATCTCAGCTGCGGAACTACGAGCAGAAGCTTCGAATTCAGTCAACATTTCCGACTGTCTGAAAGGTGGGAGGCAGTGAGTTATTCTTTTAAATAAAATTCCTGTTAAAAGTTTGTAAATTACAGCTTAACAGTAAGTTAGTAAACCGAGTTGGCAGAAAGTGACGCGCGGAGTTGCTAAGTTTGTGAGCAGCTAATGTTGTTAGCTGACTGGCTTTGTGCCCGTTCGCTCTTCAATCAGTAAACGCCCCCACTTCAGACTAAACCACACCAAATTATTCTAACCTCGATTTAAATGGTCTCATGTTTGTTTTATATTGTGTACTAGTTTCTAATTTGTAATGGTTTTGTTTAAGGCATCATAAGCCTTAAAGTTGTTTTTAAACAAAAATGTTAGATAACGTTACCTTATCTCGAACTACTTGTAAATTGTCAGAGCGATTTGTGATTCCATGTGTACATTAATTTCCGTCCTTTCGCTTTATACTTTCTGTATAACAGTCTATTACCAAGTACGTTTACATGGGTATTTGAATAATACTAATCCTGTTACAGTAACTTGATCAACTCAAATCAACTTTAATTACTTCCAATTAATCAGCGGAAAACATTGCATCAGCCATCAGTTTGATGAATTTACTTCAATTAGAAGGATTTGTTTGAAATGTCTAACATATATTTATAAGAAAAAAATCCTAAACACCAAGCTTATCAGGCTTTTAGGTTTTAGTGTGTACATATAAAATCCAGGGAGTTTAGATGCTTCAAAAACGCTAATATTTGAGATATTAGGCAGGATTACCAACTTTTACCAACAGAATTAACAACATTTAACTTAACTAAGTTAAGTGTTTAAACTGTATCCAACTAATTAAAACATTGTTGTAAAAGTAATATATTTAAAACTACCTATTTTCAAAGTGACATATTTCAAAGTGAGAACGTTGCTTACATTTTTTCAGGACATAGGGGTTTACAGCAGGGGGTGTGGACTTAGTAAACTTAGTGTGTGCAGCTGCATTATTTTGGTGGTTAACATTCTTTTGTAGGCAACTGTAGACATGGCATTAGCTCTGTCCTTTGGTTTTTCTCCTATTCTTACCTTTATCAATTTAGATAATAAAAAATATGTAATTCTGGGAAGACAAACTTACCTAAATTAAAAAGTGGTTGGAAATGAAATACAAATGGTAGCTAAATTACCATTTACTTGTGATTTATAACATTCCAAACAGTTTGCTTGTAAGACATCTGTCTGATGTATTTGCAACTGCTTTTTAATACCCATAATGTAGTGTTAATGGTTTTTTCTTTAATTATCTTAACTTATTCTTTCTGCAGAAGAACAACAGGAACTTCACGTACACAAGCAGCGTAAAAGGCGTGAAGTAAAACATCCTGATCTACAGCGCTATCGGCCCACAACTGTACACGGACGACATCATCAGGATAGCGAGGAAGGAGAAACCAGTCAGAATGATCCCTTAAAAGCCCAGTCCCAACAGTGTGATCTGTCATCACAAAGTGAGAAAAAGAAAGTTTCTGAAATTGTTTCAGAGAGTCAAGGGTGCACCAACAGTGAATTTAGTACAAAAAACAGGGAAGAGGACCGATTGAGAGGTGACGGTAGGAATACCCAGAACTGTAAAGGGGGCAGCCAGCCATTTGCCATGGCAAATGATAAAAAGGGACCTGGTGAACTTGACATGGAACACCAAGAAACAGCTGGAGCTTCTAAACCAACAAAGAAAGTTCGTAAACCTGACAGAGAATTTTATCAGCCTGGGAGCCGCAGGAATATTCTGGGAAAAGATTGTAGTGTTGGAAGAGAACTGGATAAGCCATCCCCTAAAAAACAAGAGCCAAATTCTGAGCCAGAATCCCACTTGAGTTTAGGAGCAAGAGAATGTAATGAGAAAAAATCCATATCCAAGCAGGGAGGAACAAGCAATGCAAAGGCTGTACAGGATACAGCAAAACCATCTAATCGCAGTGAGGAAAACAAAGAGCAAAGAAGCCAGCATGTGGAAACTCCTCCATTTCCTGTTGATACTTCAGTAGACAAAATTACAAACAAAGTTGAAAAACTCACCATGAAAGAAAAAAGTAAAGCGGAGCTTGCAAAGAAAGATTTTGGTGATTTAACTTGTAAAAAAGGAGAAAAAAATGGAAAAGAAAGAAAAAGTCAAGGTGAAGAAACCAAGGATGAGGAGGTAAAGACAGATATAAAGCGAGAGAAGGGAAACTGCAGGAGAAGAGGAGCAGAGCGAGAAAAAGAGAATAATCTGGAGTTCAAAAGAGAAGATGAAGTAGGTCACAGCAGAAAAAATAATTCAAGAAAATCTGAGAGGGAAAAGGACAAAAGAGCACCAGATGCAGATGAAAGAAAAATGGAAAGGTTTAAAGAGACTCATCAAGGCAAAAGAAAAGATAACCATAGAGAAAGCAGAAAAATAAATGACAACAGCAGTTTCAGAGGTAGTGAAAAAGCTGCCAAAACTGAAAGCAATTTAGAGAAGCCTTTTGGACAGGATGATAAACACAGATCTAATATTAATGTCACACCATCCTCTAAACGCTATTCCAAATCAGATATTCGACACTCACGAAACAGAACTTACAGCAGTAGCTCAGCTAGTAGTGTGACCAGCCAGGATGGTCCCAGACGACAAATGAATGTAGAGAGTACCAAATGGCCCCGCCTGGACCCTGGGCAAAAAAAGAAAGAGGGGATGGATAACAACGAAGACAAAAGAAGACATCTGCAAAGCTGGACAAGCAATAAGGATTCATCTTCAGAATCAGCAGACAGGAGTGAGACTTGTGACAGAGCAGATGATAGGAGGCGAAGGAGGAGAAGAAGAGGTGGGGAGGAGGAAATGAGTACAGGGAAACAAGGAGAAGAGGGGAAAACACCGAGGTCTAACAGAGGTGGAGGTCGGGGAATTCTAAGGGTGTCTTTAGAAAAACAGCCAAGTACCCCATCACATAGTAGAGATACACAACATCGTAAGCAGGACCCGGTTCCTCGTGGTAGAGGTGGTGGTATCTTGGTGCTTCCATCTCGCACTGACATCTCCAATTTTCCTGAGTCAGGACAGAGGCTTCTTTTTGGTGGAATAAGGGGAGGAGCAGCTTGCAGGAATAGAGGAGGCAGAGGAGGAGGAGTGAGACGACTTTGGGATCCTAATAACCCAGATCAGAAACCCGCTCTTTCTAGCACTCAAGCCTCACAATATTCATCCCTCAAACAGCCTGTTTATCTACAGTCTGGGACTGCTTATGGACAGCTTCATTTTCTGGACACAGATGATGAGGTGGCAGGCAGTCCTCCAGTGGCACAAGGAGAACATTTTCAATCCCAACAGGCAGCTGCTATGGCTTACTACAAGTTCCAAAACTCTGACAACCCCTATTGCTACCCCATTCCTAGCAGTGGCCCACATAATCCCAGCACCACCAGCAGCCAGCGTTATCCATACCCTTATAACATGGGGCCGTATCAAATGGCTTCCGCTAATGGTATGTACCCAAGTCCTGGACCTTTCTGTGGGACTTATAGGGGAGCAGGTTATTCTCAGCAAGGTGTAGGAGGTGGTATGACATTTGAAGAGGCAGAACAACAAACCAGAGGGGAGCTGGGGAGGCTGCTGAAGGCTGCTGATGCACATGAGCTTCAGCTCAGTAATCTGCTCTCCAGAGACAGAGTGAGCACCGATGGACTGGATCGGATGGCCCAGCTCAGGTGAGCATTTGGTTAAAGATCTTGATGGATTTTTGTGGCTGATTTTGGTCATTTCTTATCTTTGTTGTGTACTGTTTGCTTATTAGGGAGACTTTTTGGGGCAGATTTTAAAGTATTTTTTGCTTATTTCTAGGGCCGACCTTTTGGGACTGTATGAGCGAATCGTCCTGACTGACATCGAGTTTTCTGACTCTCAGAACGTGGATCAGGCTTTGTGGAAAAATGTGTTTTACCAGGTCATAGAGCGTTTCCGGCAGCTACTCAAGGATCCCACCTATGATAACACACCAGAAATAAGGAACATGCTCCTCACGCTCTTGGATGAGGTAAAAAACATTAAACATTTGGAACAAGACTGATTTGTCATTTCAGAAGCAACTCTACAAACTCTTTGGTCTTTATGTTGTATTCAGTTCCTGGTAACTGGTAATTTGGTAAATTTATTGTTTTTAATTATCATTTAGTTTTACACTAAGTATTTTATTTTCTTGCTTTCAGGGTAGTAGTTGTTCCTAGACTTATTTAATAACTGTTTTTGTTATGAAACTCAATTTAATTTTATTGAGGGATTTTTAATACAAGGAGCGGTTTGCATATGTCCGTGCATGGCCTTCAATAAAAAGAAGCATATTTTTGTTTTCTTCTCACTGCTTTTGTTTTACAGGGAGCACTGTTCTTTGATACGCTGCTTCAGAAGCTGCAGACAGTGTACCAGTTTACGTTGGAGGATTACATGGATAGTATAGCTATCAGAACTCGCCCGTTACGCAAAACGGTACATCAGCAATTCTATAAGTTTCTGTGTGTGTGGGAATGTGTGGATGATTTTAACCGGTGTTTAAAATTATACTGTATTCATGCATCGACATTTCCAACCATAACCTCGTAAGAAGGACTGATTTTGTGCTTGTGTACTTTTAGGTGAAATATGCACTTATAAGTGCTCAGCGCTGTATGATTTGTCAGGGAGATATTGCACGGTATCGGGAGCAAGCCACTAACTCTGCCAACTATGGCAAGGCTCGCAGGTAATCTGTTACTTCAGAGGGCGAGGGTTCTTCTGATGCTTAAAAAGTCTTGTTTTGAAAAGTCTTAAAATTGTTGTGTAAACTGAAACTGTACTGTCTTGTTTTTTCTGTTTTAGCTGGTACCTAAAAGCCCAGCAGATTGCCCCCAAAAATGGACGACCATATAACCAGTTGGCCCTGTTGGCAGTTTATACCGTGAGTGATTGTAAACATTTGAATAAAAGCTCTAATTTAATAGAGCTCTGAGCTTCAGTCTAATTCATACATGAGTGCTAAAATAGGATTCTACACTTGGATTGTTTTAATGGGGTTTTCATCAGTATTGAAAGATTTATAGGAGAAAATATGACATTTTAAAGCATGTACAAACACTTTTATTGCATGAAAATGTAGTTGTACATGTTCATTTTGTCAATGATCAAGAAGATATCACAAGCAAAACCTCAGTATAAATCAACAAGAGCGAACAGGCAAAAATTATCTGGCAAAATGTCTTTAATCAATAGAATCATATTTCTTTAATTGTTTTGCTGCTGACAGCATTACCTGTATAAAAGAGTGATATTTTGATGGGACACTAGAAGTTAAAAGTCCATCAATAATATTATTTCTATACGTACTTGATTGTTTATAAAAGATCAAAATGTTTGTTCTGTGAACAGGTTTGGCCTTTTTTCCTGATATTGTCAAGACATATATAATAAGATTTTAAAATATAGCTGGTTTGTTAACAGACAACCGAAGAGTTATTCTTTCTTCACTTTCTGATTTTCTCATCTCTCTCACCTGCAGAAGCGGAAGATGGATGCTGTGTATTATTATATGCGCAGTTTGGCAGCATCCAACCCCATTCTGACTGCAAAGGAAAGCCTGATGAGTCTGTTTGAGGAAGCCAAGCGTAAGGTAAAACCAACAAAACCTCATTTCTAACTTAATAATTTGCTTGGTGAATGACTCACATAACTGTTCAAGTTTACAATGAGCTCTTGATTACATCTGCACTTCAAGCATAGTTGGTGCTTATTGGTGAGAGACTTTGTTTTTATAGGCAGAACAGCTGGAGCGAAGACGGAAGCAGGAACACAAAGGAGGTTCTCAAGGTCCAGCAGTGAGGAGGAGAGGAAGAGGGGATGACGGCACACGTGTGGAGATTTGGATCCGTCCCAGTGGACGAACAGTGACCCCCTCCTCACAGAGAGGAGGCAGTGAGTCCAGCAGAGACTCGGAGCAGGATGGAGAGCTGGGCAGTCTGAGTGCTTCTGACGTAAGAGCCCTTCGTTTGTTGTTCAGTGTGTACACTCAAAGAACCCGGTTTTATGTGTGTGTAATATATTTTTCTTTTTGTTCAATTATACCAGGCATCTGGTAGCTTAAGATTATTTTTTTAAACACAATATTTTTATTTGTTTCTGTGTTTCTACTTCTCATTCATTCTTTTTGTCATGATCTTATAATTAGTTTTCAGAATCATAACTTTTCTACAAATCATATATTTAAAGACTATTGACTGTCTACATCGATTCTTTGCCATTTTTGTTACACTTATTGCAATGTTTTTGTTGTGTGGGAACTGAAATAAATGCTAATATTAAGCTTTCCAAATTGAAGGAATTCCAAGACATTATTCTAGCTTCGTCGGAGACTTCACATGATGGGTTCATAAAGTTGATTCACCGCTTGAAGTGAAAAACTTAGAAAATGAAGCTTGAATTTTTAAACATGTCTAAAATCAAAATCATTTTGCCAAACCGTTTAGTTTTTTGATTTTAATTAGCCTCACCAGTCATTCTGTCAAAACCAGTTTAATGAAGTATGGTGCCAGGGTGTGGAACAGTATTACCTTTTTGCATGTGAAAAAGTTGATTTTGTTAATGAGTTGAGTTTGTAAAGCTACTATTCACACAGAGCTGTAAATATAACAGACAAGTAAATATTCTAATTTACCATAAATCAATATTTTCTTGTTACATATTTGTGTTCTAATTCAAATTCAAAGAAACATACTTTGTTCATACTACCTAGATTTATTGTTTATCTAAGCTTGTTCACATGTATCCGCCTTTTAACCCATTTCTTCTTGGATTCTTCTTTTTTTAACTACTGAGTGCTTTAAAATGTTTGCGTCAGCTCTAAACCTCTCCTTGGGTTTTGTCAGTGAGGAAGACGTTTCTTCCTGTCATGCTCTACTGTACTAGTGAAATAGTAGCTGAATAAAATTGTTGCACAGAGGATTAGTAAGGATTTTATTTTTATCTTTGGCCTTCTCTTTTCTCCACAGCTAAATAAGAGATTCATTCTGAGTTTCTTACATGCACATGGGAAGCTCTTCACTAAAGTGGGGTGAGCAATGCCCCCTGTTTTGCTGTTTTTATCTTTGTAGACTCGATGTTTAAATAACGTACTTTGTAATCCTTAAATATTTCATTTATTTGTCTTTGTGTCAGTTTAATAAGTGTGTGTGTGTGTTTTTCCTACACAGTATGGAATCTTTCCCTGGAGTGGCGAGTCGTGTTCTACAGGAGTTTAAAACACTTCTCCAGCATGGCCCTTCACTCCTGGGATACACGAACTTGCTGCAGATCATCACCATCAACATGTTTGCCATACACAATGCACACGGCAGAGGTAAAACTAACACACACAGGAACACACCATCAATCAAAACTGACATTAAACTGGTCAAACCTATTGAGAAATACAATAAATTTAATTGTAGAGAAATTTGTTTTAAAGTTGGACTCGGTTTAAGAAACTGAGTATGTTTGTCAGGATGTTGGAAGCTTGATCGTGGTTTTTATTATAGAAATTGACATTTTGGATAATCTCACTCTCAAGTTTATGAATATACATTGAATAACATGTTTTTATGCTATGACTTCAAACAGAAAATTGACACACACCAGTCACTGATGGAGTAATTTTAATTTGTCAGGTGAAGAAGCAGATGTCCGATCAGTTTTACTGGAGCAAAGCACTTCTCTGGGCCTTGGTATGTTTGCTCTGCTGGTGCAGCGCTGCACAGAAGTTCTCAAAGAAACTCCTGCAGGTAATTCTACAAACCCCATGTGAGTTTTATTGGCCCAAAAATCATTTTATGAATTTTATTTTTTAAAACAAGCTGAAATTTCCATTGAAGAGATTATCTGAGTGCAAAATTGTTTTTTGTTGTTGTTGTTGTTGTTTTTATTTGTAATAGTAATCTTCTAATAGAATTTAGATTTTGTCAACCCAAACTAAGGGAAGAAAAGTTGAAGTAAATATGTTTTATTAGTTGATTTTATTTTCCTCTTTGTGTTTCTAGAACAAATCACTTTGACAGATGGAGAGGAGGAGGGTAAAACCGAAGAGCTGGAGGGGATGGTCAGAGTTTCTGCTTTCCCAGTGGACCTGAGAGAAATATTGCCAAGCATCAAAGTCTGGTCTGACTGGATGTTGGGACATCCAGACGAGTGGAACCCACCACCATGCGGTTTGGAGTGAGTAACTTAAGTCCAAAATAATCATTCTCTAAAAATTCTTGACCGGTGCCTCTGAAATTGTTTGATCTCCAACATTGTTAGAGAAAATACAGATAAGATATAGCTTTAATTTTTTTCCCACACTAGTCAGTTTGATCAGGTCTTAAGTGCTACACAGGCTAAATATCCCCTCCTATTATGAGACAACGGTACAAAACAATAACTTCCAGTTTTTTCATCCTATCAAGGTGCAGTCCTGATATTTGGCAGTGTCTTGCTGACCTGTGTAATGTGCTGGCACGTGTGGACCATGAGGAAGTGCCTCTGTACAAAGTTGATAGCGATGAAGGCGAAGGAGATGAAGAGCTGGTGTTGCTTCAGTTGAAGGAAGACAAGCTGCTTGCTGGTTTTATACCTCTGTTAGCAGCTCCACAGGAGCCGTGTTACACAGACAGACAGACTGACATGGTGAGAGGAAATTATGCTGTTTTTGCTTTTTGTTATTCTGTAAACACCGAATGTTTAATTCTGTTCCTTGTTGTGTGTTTGTTTATGCTCACATGACCTCTATTCTCTTTCCTCAGGCAATAGCAGCAGATTGTAAGAGAGTAACGGTTCTGAAGTACTTTCTGGAGGCTTTGTGTGGACAGGAAGAGCCTTTGTTGGCCTTCAAGGGAGGCAAATACATCTCTGTGGCAACATCTCCTCCACCTCATCCATCAGTGGATACGAGGAGCAGGCAGGACTCTCTAACAGAGAAAGAGGTGACTTCTTCTCTCCCACTTTAGCTCTTCTGTCTTATTATTTATTTTCTCTAATAAAAGAAGTACTAGAATATAATTGTCATATTGTTATTGTTCAAATTGGAATCTGCTCAGCAGAAAATGTGTTTTATCTACTTCTGTGTTTGTTTGGCAGGCTGATGATGTCATACTCGAGGCAGAGTCATCTCTTTCCCCATCAGAAGGAGATGAGGACTTTGAGGAGGTGGGAGACGGTGAGAATGACATCAGAGAGCTGAAGGCCCGACGCCATGCCCTCGCTAATGAACTGGCCCAGCAGCAGAAGCGCAGAGACAAAATACAGGTAAAACTGGCAAATTCTGAAGTACATTCAAAGCAATAAAAATATTAGAAGGTGGCAATAACTTTAAATAATTGGTCCGTAAGTTTAGATGTGAGGAAAAAAGAGAAAACAGTGGGAAAAATATAAACTTTCTAACTGGTTTTCCTTCTTGCAATTCGTAATGTATTTAAATCAAATGGGATTTCATGAATAAACAAATGGCATACAAGAACAGTTATGTTTCTTTGGGGAAATCTACATAAAATTAGAATTTACAGATAGTCCTTTAAGTAGCATTTCAAGTAATTTAGGAAATATCGGTCTGTGCTGTTTCTTGTGTTCTAAAATGTCCCAGTGTAAACAAGTCAGTTAAACACATAGATTGTAGAAAATTAAGATGCAACATGTTGTTGGAACAGTGAAGCCATGATATCCTCTCATGTTGTGTTTTTTAAGCCGGAGTCTGTGCTCTCAGGATGTTGGGTTGAAAGTCTCTCCTACTCCCCCACCCACCATCATTTTCTATTTTCAGCATAAAATATGTAATTAAGACTAAATGTCCAAGAAAAATGAATATTTGAACCTGCAACAGCAACGTAGGAACTCTGTGAATCTGCAACACTGAACACATGGGAAAAAAATATTTGAGATGTGTTCTTAGTTTTAACCAGGACAATATTCAGTTCATTTGAGGTGGCGGGACTTAAAACTTGTTTTGGAACCAGCCACTAGATGGCGCTTGTTTTGGCTTCAATTTTTGTGCTGCATTTGAGTATCTGGTTTCTATTTATAGCCACATTTCCATTTCAGGGTTTGGTGCGGGTCTGATCTCTATTTTGTCTGTTTCCATTGTAAAACCGGTCCATACAACCGATCTGAACCGCTCCATTCATGGTCCATGAACGGTCCTCCTCAGCTGTGGGTCCATAGGAGAATGGAGCGGGTACGGTTAGGGCGGAGCTGTGGCGTTAAAACAACACAGTCCACTGATCACTGCTTGTGACGACCTAAACAAACCCCGGAGTGCCGTTATTTTATTACTTTATTACTATAGTGAGAAGTTATTTTATTAAGATAAAAACGGTCCGTCCTGTAATGCTGGACCCAGCCAGTCGAGCCGCAGACCGCAAGGGATTAATTCACCAATCCAGACCCGCCTCCTCGGTCTGTCGGCAGAGATCTGACCGTTGTTGTACACGGATGTGATAAAATGCCAGCAAGTAGCACCAGGTTTGATCGCATTCAGAGCTCCAAACGTTCAGCGATCAGCTGCGTTCAGGACGAGTTAGATGGATCGGTAAAAAAATGAAAGAGTTTATAAAGAAGTTTCACAGGATGCAGCTGAAGGATTCCAGCGAACGGCGGAACAGTGTCAGGCCAGGCTGGAGAAATTAAAAGCCCCATATAAGGACAGCGCTGGTATGACGTGACGATAGGCATTTAGGTTTAACCCCGCTGGCCAAGTGAGGGTCTGACAGCTGATGGAAACGCTCAACTGAAAGCACAGACCGGACTACGAGGATCCGATCCGACCCGCACCAAACCCTGCAATGGAAACGAGACTTATGTCAATGTGTTAACAAAAGTTAAGCTTCACATCAGTCTGTGTGTGTGTGTGTGTGTGTGTGTGTGTGTGTGTGTGTGTGTGTGTGTGTGTGTGTGTGTGTGTGTGTGTGTGTGTG
>SSNR01000015.1:1232458-1263110 GCA_006937965.1 Callopanchax toddi
CCCCCCCCCCCCCCTCCCAATTTTTTTTCATTCTCCTTTCTCTACTTCTTGCTGCTCAGCTGTGTATTGGTTTGCCTCCTCATTAGGCTTTTTTATTTTTCTGAACAGAACAAATCAGTTCACATAATTCAGCAAGAGAGAATCTGTTTTATCTAGCACTAATGCAAAGTGTTTTTTTTTTCCTTGAACACGCCGTTCTTCTGAGTAATTACACATGCATACACGCATCACACAGTCTAGCTCTTCTTTCTCAGATTTAGTCTTGTGACTTTGTGCTCTGTGTTCTGCTTCATTTTGTGTGTGAGAAAGAGAAATGGGCTTATTGTATCAGTTTTATCCTCTATATTGTGGTTTTAGTGTCACCTTCAGTTATGTCCTTATGAAAAAGCCAAATTGTTTAATATTGACAAAATATTCTCAAAGTTTTAGCTTGTTCATGAAATGTTTAACCTGCAGTTATCACATTTCAAGACTTTGTCCCACAGCATTGTCCACAAAATTAAAGGTACCACGAGTATATACTAAACAGTCTTGAATATTTTGCTCATCCTTCCACAGAGACTGCAGTTCAGTAAGGCAGCCGTATTCTTAATCACTTTGTTTACAAATAAATATTCCTGCTCATAATTAATAATCAAATACAAAACAGGGTAAACCAAACTAATCAAATTGTCTAATTATTTGTGATGTTATGTCTAGAGAACAAGAACATTTGTCAGAACAGTTGTCAAAAGGACTTTGGTGCAGCCCTGGTCGTGCTGCTCTATAAATAAAAATTGACATTGATAGTTTTAAGTGATGTGACTGAAAGTAGATTTTTTTTTTTTATCCAGCGGTTTCCTAACTAATTTGGAAACTGCAGATAATTACACTTGAGTTGTAATAATAAATGAAATATAACTGCTTTATCTGATTTGGTGCATCTCGTTCTCTGAATTTGGGGGTTTGTTCAGCAAATGCAGGGAGTTTTTTAGAGCACAAGTTGGCTTTCACAAACAAGAATGAAGAATTCGTCATGCTTCTAAAATACACAAGAAAAGACAGAAGTAGTCTGTTGAATGGAGCATAGTACTTTTAGTATGAGAATGTAGTTAGAAAAAGTAATTTGAATAAAAGAACAGTCTTGATCAGACTGGAGGCTGTTGATGTTTTTTTAATATTTAATAAAGATCTGAATAGTTAATTGTTCACAGGAGATTTTAGATGATACTTTTTGGCTATGTCAATATAAAATGGTAAATAAGTAAAACTTTATTTATATAATACCTTTCAAGATAAGAATCACAAAACAAATTAAAAGCACAAGCAGAGACCTGATTGGGGTGTAATGATGTAAACTGGTGTCAGTCCATGCAGGACTCTCCAAATATTCCTGGTTTGTTAAAGAAAACCAGTACATAAACTATTATTTAGGTCATGCTGCTGTAGAGATATGTGGATGAGCTGGATTACCAACATCCACTAGAATCTCATCAAATAAAGCTCTGGAACACAATTCAAATGAAATGTTTAACATATTTTTGACTGGGCAGACAAATGTATGAGCCAGACAGTTTACTGTAGTAGTTACACACCATGCTGTGTAAAAGGATCATTGTTCAGCTAGAAAATTAATCATTTTCCAATATGAGGTCAGACTGAGCATTACGCCTTTGTAATATAACGGCACACCACCTTTTCAAAATAAGATGCAACTGAATTGTTTCATTCGATGCTACATTAATGTGTTGGGCTTTTTTAAAGCAACCATAAACATATTTTAAGAGCTTCTCTTGGCCTTCAGACTCAGCTGGATAGCTTTTTAGCAAACAACAAACATCAGCTCGCTCTGATTTGTGCTGCATGTCCCAAAGTAAGCCTGTCGAGTATTTCTCTAATATACAGTAGTATTGGTGTTTTGTTGTGAAATGTATCATCAGCCATCAGATTTGCAGGAGACGTAAACTAGAAATGGGTTTGATCTAGTGCTACGGTAAAACTCCTTCTCACTGATGCACAGGTATGTCAAAGGCTTTCTGATTTTATTTTATTTTTCGGTTTTCTAGGTTGGTATTTATAGCTCATCTAGTCTATTCTTGTTTTTGTCCTATCAGTATATGCTGTGGATCTGTCTGTGTAAATAAATCTATTGTTGTGTAGTTAAAGTCACAGCTTTCCAAATAGTCATTCCTGCAAAAAAAAAAAAAAAAACGTTAACCAGTTTGAGTGTAGAAACAACACTTATCTGAAGTCATTCAAACACCCTCAGCTGAGGAAATTCTGACTTCAGGTACATAGTAAACAATATACAGTGATTGTTTATAGTGAGTTTTATACAGAATAATAATATTACGTCGAACACATCCATTACTGGAAGCAAAATCCAGTGTTCAGAACAACTTGTGTCCTGATTGATCGTCCGGTTGAGCTAACTCCTTGTTATTGTGGGCCACCTTCTTGCTGTGGACACGAAATCGATCCTTGAACTGGGATATTTGCATTTTTCTACTCAATCTGGTGCCTTACAGATCTGCTGTAATTGCTGAAGCAATCAAAACAGATGCACCACTGATGACTCTGCAGTTAGTTCATTGTTTCAGTGTCAGCACCTGGATGTGTGTCCAGGAGGAACCCCCCCCCCCATGTTTAAAATATTTAAGGCGCTCCTGGCCTTTTACAAGAAGCTTCCCCATGTGTTTCTGTAGTGTTTGGTGTTGATTGTAGTTTTTTGGAGACATGTTAATAATATTTGACGTTAAATATTGGGTTGGGAGGATTTAGTATGTGGATGCTTTTAGGCAGGCAGCAACACAAACAACTTGAGAAATAGTTGAAATTATTTTATTTCAGAAATAAAATTTATACTGAATAAAATCAAAATCTGGTTAATAAAACTAAAACCACTAATGCCAAATGAGGGTGAGAAGATGAACCCAGTGGATCAGACTGGTTTCAGTACGTCTAGCTAAACATAAAGAGGTTTGTGGATGACTGTGCCCTTTGTGGAAGTGGTCTGTGTGTCGCAGCTTTTTATTTTTGTCTCCTTTCAAAATCTGGCCTTCTGACTCATCTCACGTGTCTCATCTGCTCCCTACAATTCAGGATGGCTGCGTTTTCATCGCGCCTGTGTTTTGATGCCCCAATTTTTGTCTTCTGTCCACCCAAGGTGCCGATGTGCTTCATTCTTTGGGCTCATCCATAGCTGCAAATGAGTCTTCAGCTGCTTTGGTGTAGCTCAGCACCCAGATAGTCCCATCCCCTCAGTGTGGGTGATACGGGACTACAAAAACCAGGATGCCATCCTCTGTGAGGGCAGGGAGCCTGAAGGACCCAGAGGTAGCTGACCTTTTCTTCAAGGAAGATCCGGAGAAGCTTTTCTCTGACCTCCGAGAGATCGGCCATGGCAGCTTTGGCGCCGTCTACTTTGTATGACAACCACACACTACACCGCCTTAAAGTGCACTTTGGCTCACAATACAATAATATGAATGTTAGTAAAGTACAGGGGAAACTTTAAACTTTTGAGTGAATTTTGTTCTTTAAATGCATATAATTTAATTTGCTCTTTTACCAGCAATAAATCAAAGATGTTGAATTGCTAATTAAAGCTTACAGATCAATCAAACACAGTTTATACTCTGTTACAATAAAGCAGTTTACTGAGCCAGATTTAGTCTCATACATGTTAAAATAAGTAATGTGAATCATTTTCACCACATGGAGCTAATCACATGATGTTTCACTTCCTAAACACTCTGAACAAATGAGAATAATCTACAGAAAGTCGATGTCTCAATGTGTGTATTATGTGAAACAACATACTCTGTTTCTTAGGCGCGAGATGTGCGAACAAATGAGGTGGTGGCAATTAAAAAGATGTCCTACAGTGGCAAGCAGTCTAATGAGGTGAGACGAGATTGATGTTATTTACTTAATGACTCACAACTTGACCATAACATTTTCTCTCTATATGGGAAGCAATTAAAGCTACTCCCTGTCTTAATGTGAACTCACAGTTGGGCCACAATCTAAAGTTTCTGAGAAAAGAATCTCCTTCGAAGTGATGTCGAAACCTATTAGGATAAAAAGATCTGAAATCAGACTATTCTCCTTAAAAATAAAACTGTCTCTTTTGAAGTTTGATCTTAAATGTTATCTTTAAATGTAATACTTTCTCCTGTTAGCATTTTTTGGGACCATGCATCACTATTTGTGTTCTTTAAAAACACAAGTATTAGTGATTACTACAATTCTACATCCCTACATTTCATTGTTGCAGGAACGTCTCTCTCGTGTGATCACTTTAACTCTCGTCCCAGTTTACAATCCCCCTGCCGCTGATTTCAGATGAGCTCTAAACAGATTATATAATACACGAGCAGAACAACTTAAATACACACATTCAGCTTTTTAAAGTGTCTGTTTTTTTAATTCTTCTGACACCAACAGAAATGGCAGGACATCATAAAGGAGGTGAAGTTTTTGCAGAGGATTCGTCACCCCAACAGTATAGAATATAAAGGTTGTTACCTCCGTGAGCACACAGCATGGGTAAGATGTGATTTCATTGATTTAAGCCTGAAGTGTGTGTGTACTGTTTACAGGGCTATTGTTGATCGTTTTATGTGTTTCTAGCTTGTAATGGAGTATTGCCTTGGCTCAGCCTCTGACCTGCTAGAAGGTGAGCTGAAAGGAAACTTTACACCCTTCCACAAGACATTCGATGCTGTATGAGCTCATCGAAAACACACATGGACATTTTGTTGTGTCGTTTCTTGAGCTGATGTTGATTCCTGTTTGACTTTTTTCTTTACTTCAGTTCATAAAAAACCTTTACAAGAAGTTGAGATAGCTGCCATTACACACGGTGCTCTGCAGGGACTGGCCTACCTTCATTCCCACAACATGATCCACAGGTAAAGTGGCATGTTGCTTTTCTATAAAAACAAAAGCAATAAAAAAAAAAAAGGTAATCCTGTTTGAAACGGTTTGTTTTTCTCAGGGATGTAAAAGCAGGTAACATCCTGCTGACTGAACCGGGCCAAGTCAAACTGGCTGACTTTGGCTCTGCCTCCATCGCCTCACCTGCCAACTCCTTTGTGGGAACGCCATACTGGTAAGTGACAATTTAAGGGGTTGTGAAAGTATTTATTGTAATCTGTTAAATTCTGAACTAATCCAAACCTGTCATACGGAAAGCTTTGATTTGAATCTTTTGGTTCTTTCGTTTTGTCTCTTTAAACCTGACTTTTGCCTCCACCCAGGATGGCCCCGGAGGTGATTCTAGCTATGGATGAGGGCCAGTACGACGGGAAGGTGGACGTCTGGTCCTTAGGGATCACCTGTATAGAATTAGGTAGGGGACGACGTGTTAGTTCATAAAAATAGCTCTGAGATTTATGCCTATACTGTGTCATTTAATAAGGGTTTATTGTCATTTCTGTTTCAGCTGAGAGGAAGCCTCCATTATTTAACATGAATGCAATGAGTGCCTTATATCACATAGCGCAGAATGAGAGCCCCACCCTGCAGTCCAGTGAATGGTGAGTCTCACAAACACATTCACTGTATTTATAGAATTTCATCAGTAAAATAATAAACGACATTGCATAAAATGTGTACCTAAGTTGGGCATTTAAATGGACACTTTGGTCATTTTAAGGTGTTTCTGTGTAAAAGAACACTAAACATACTCAAAGTATCAATTTCAAGTTTGCTTAAACTTATAACCACTAGTGGTTTTAATTTTATGCTTTGCTTCAGTATTACTAGAGTTGTTTTCACCTAAAATGTAAATATTATCTTCTGATTGAGACTCTGCAGGTGTCTGCAGAGTTTTGACCCTCTGTCTTCTGACCTTTGTTCTAGGACGGATTACTTTAGAAACTTTATCGATTCTTGCCTTCAGAAAAACCCCCAGGACAGACCCCATTCTGATGACATGTTGGGTGTAAGTACACACACACACACACACACACACACACACCTCTAGCAGGGTCAATGTGTTAATAATAATAATAATGCATCAGTTTTATATAGCGCTTTTCTAGGTCACTCAAAGACGCTTTACAGAGTTGCATTATTCATTCACACAGTCATTCTCACCGGTGGTGGTAAACTACGACTAACGTCTGTAGCCACAGCTGCCCTGGGGCAGACTGACAGAAGGGCAGACTGACAGAAGCGAGGCTGCCATTCTGCGCCATCGGCCCTTCTGACCACCACCAACATTCACACACAGTCACACTCACATTCACACAGGCAAGTTGGGTGAAGTGTCTTGCCCAAGGACACAACGACAATCTAACCCAGCCACAGCTGGGGATCGAACCGGTGACCCTCCGGTTACCAGACCGGCCACTCTCCCAACTGAGCTAATGCCGCCCCAATAGTGTTAGTGCTAGTGCTAGTGTTAAGATGGGAGGCTGATAAATCTCTTTGATGTTTGTGCTCCATTCTGACCCCCATAGGCTTCTATTTTGAGCCACTAATCCTCTACTTCCTGATCTACACTCTTTCTCTCTCTCTCACACACACACACACACACACACACACACACACACACACACACACACACACACAGAATGAAATCTTGTGCAGACCTGCACAGATTGTTGGTGTAGAAAGAACACAGATGTAATTACTGTGGAGATGTGACTTCTGCACCCACCGTTAAGTAACTGAGCAGCTATCATTTGTCCCACTAATGTCACTTAGACTCACTGTCACTAATGGAAGCTGTGCTTGGAGAACAGAAGCACTGCGTCTCTGTTCTTTAAACATTCATACCCAACATCTTGACCAGAACTGGAACTATCACAGTCTCATTTGGACTACCTCAGAGTAAAATGTTTAAACCTCTGCTGCAGTGCATTGCTGTCTCAGTTTTTATAAATCAGATACAGATGAAAACATCCAACCTGTCCCATCTGTGCCTGCATATCTTATTCTTAGTGTTAAAATGGGTTTTGTGTCCTCATACTCAGTCCCCCCACATGTCCTTTGCTGCTTTTTCTGTAACTTGGATATTTATTATGGTTTGTTTCTTCTTTCTAATCACCTTTCCCTGAAGCATGCGTTCCTGCAGCGTGAACGTCCAGATTCTGTGCTGATGGATCTTATTCAGAGAACCAAGGATGCAGTGCGAGAGCTGGATAACCTTCAGTACCGCAAGATGAAGAAGATCCTCCTTCAGGAGGCTCACAACGGACCAACCACAGAAGCCCAGGATGGAGATGAGGTGTGTGAATGTGTCTAAAGTTCAAATCAAAACTTTTTCGGCAATGCGAAACAAAATTAAGCATATATTGGTTTGTGTGCATGTGTCTTTGTCCTGTATATTCTTGTCTCTCTTGGTCTTTCTCTTGTCCCTTCTCCATCATTTCTCTCCCCCTTGCCGTCTTTCTCTGTGCTCTTCCGACTCTGCTCCAGGACCTGGAGTTGGGCGGAGGTCGGACAGGAACGGTGAACAGCGTCGGCAGTAATCAGTCCATCCCCAGCATGTCCATCAGCGCCAGCTCCCAGAGCAGCTCCGTCAACAGCCTAAACGAAGCAGCACAGGACAGCCGCAGTGAGCTGGACCTGATGGAGGGAGACCACACGGTCATGTCCAACAGCTCCGTCATACACCTCAAACCGGTGGGTGAAGGGATTCTGATTACTGCCAGCTTTCACGTAATCTTTATATATAATGAAAAAATTGTACAGCTGTTTGTAATCCATTTACACTTGACTTAGTTTTGTTTTAATTGATCCTAACCCTGAAAGATGTATTACACGCCACACTGTACGACCCATTCCAGTGTTTTGGAAACATACTGAATGTAATAAAGTTTATTCAAATAAAAGGCGCTGCAGAGTTGTGCCACAACTATGCGACAGAACAACAGTGGATGCAAAACAAGAGCTCACTTTCACACTATTATTGTTGGATTCTGACTCTAATGTTGCCAGAGTTCAATTCATTCAGCGTCTTTGGTTTTCCACGTCTTCTTTCCGTTTAGTTTTGAGCTGTTTGGACTTTCTTCTGCAGCAGGTTAGTTCTGCTGCTGCTTTAACCTTTTTGAAAAGTACAGTAAATGCTTCCAGGTGACATTTTGGAAACAATATAAGTACTGACACAAATCACTGAGGCAACAAAACTTTGTCTTCAGCAGCTGTGGCTTCCATAACCTGAAGCTGTTGTTGAATACACATGAATGCGTCTCCAAGGAAACTGCATCCCTTTTACAGTCACTGCTTTTAGGAGACAGCAGAGGGAGCTCTAATCCCAGTTTTCAAATTAATGCATTTTTCATGTTGTCACAAAGCTCTTTATAAGTTAGACTTATTTTCTATATAGCTTAGCCCAATAAGGTGATTTGGTGCTGAAACTTTTTTATGTGCCCTGTTACAAATGGTAATAAAATGTGTTTATTTTGTTGTCTTATCTCATCAGGAGGAGGAAGAGAGTCTCTCTGCAGAGCAGGCAGCCAGTAGTCAACCTACTGAGCCACAGGCAACACCCGCTCAAGCCCCAAAGAAGCACTACCGCAACAGAGAGCACTTTGCTACCATACGCACAGCATCACTCGTGAGATACTTGTTTACTCCTCCATCTGTTGCATTTAGTTAACTTAGTAGTAGCTTTGTAAAAGGACGAGTCTGGCAACAGGCCTGGAATAACATTTAGTAGCTGTCTCTACGCCTCTACAAATCAGTGTTGTGTTTCTGTATCATAGACTGTACTGATATACTGGCACCCACATCCTACAGGTGACCCGTGAGATGCAGGAGCACGAGCAGGACTCAGAGCTGAGGGAGCAGATGTCAGGGTACAAACGCATGAGGCGACAGCACCAGAAGCACCTGATGGCTCTGGAGAACAAGCTGAAAGGAGAGATGGATGAGCACAGGCTGAGGCTGGACAAAGAGCTGGAGAGTCTGAGGAACAACTTCACCCAGGAAATGGAGAAACTGCTCAAAAAACACCAGGCAGCCCTGGAGAAAGATGTATGCAAACAATTTAACACAAATACACACAAGATACTGACTGAAAACTAACTCAAGCTGCATATTGATCATTTTTGTTGTGTTTTTTTGTGCGTTAATCGTGTGTGTGTGTGTGTGTGTGTGTGTGTGTGTCATTTAGCTGAAGACGTTTGCCAACGATGAGAAGAAGTTCCAGCAGCACATTCAGGTCCAGCAGAAGAAGGAGCTCAGCAGCTTCTTGGAGTCACAGAAGAGGGAATATAAACTACGCAAGGAACAGCTTAAAGAGGTAAAACACACAATCCTTACACATGTTCACAACCCAGCTCACGTTTAACCTGAATCCAACTCAACACATCCACTTGATTCCAACGTAAACAGGAGTATTTTTATGTGTAGTTAAAGTAAAAACCAGTCGCTGTATAAAGTTGACATTGAATATTTATCATTTAGAGTTTTAGATGTAATCTTTGCTTTTTTAGTTCAGTTATAGGAATTTTAAAGAAATGATCAATTATTCTAACTGTAAATACGTATATGATTCTAAACATTTTGCAGGAACTGAGCGAGAACCAGTCGACTCCCAAAAAAGAGAAGCAGGAGTGGCTGTCCAAACAGAAGGAAAACATTCAGCACTTCCAGGTCAGTATGTCTCACTTCAAGGACAGGGGGTTGCTTTTAAATCATTGTTACCATCAAGTGTAGAATCTAGAATCTGCAGAACACAGCTCTGGTTTGACCCCCGCTGGCAGTCTATTACTTGCAAAATTTCATTAAGTTCTCTTTTCAATGTGGGAGATTTAAAAGCTATTGTTTTGTCTTAATGTGTCCACTTCCAGGCAGAGGAGGAGGCCAACCTGCTGAGGAGACAGAGGCAGTACCTGGACCTGGAGTGTCGACGGTTCAAACGCAGGATTCTTATCGCCAGACACAATGTGGAGCAGGATCTGGCTAGAGAGGTACATAGAGACACAAGAACCAGACATCAACTTCTCGTGTTGCTTTTTTTTTTTTTGTTATTCATTACGGTTTTATTCTTTATATTTTCAGGAGTTGAACAAGCGGCAAACTCAGAAGGACCTGGAGCATGCAATGCTGCTCAGACATCACGAGTCGATGCAGGAGCTGGAGTTCAGGCACCTGGCAACAATCCAGAGGGCCCGGGCCGAGCTGATCCGAACCCAGCATCAGACCGAGCTCACCAACCAGCTGGAGTACAACAAGAGAAGGGAGAGAGAGCTGAGGCGCAAGCATGTCATGGAGGTCCGACAGCAGCCCAAGAGCCTGAAGGTACGTTTAAGTCCCTAAACGCTGATCTGTGACCATAAACGCAAAACCTGACAGCAGTTCTTCTCACTGTTTTCTATCCTCATTTAGTCTAAAGAGCTGCAGATTAAGAAGCAGTTCCAGGAGACGTGTAAAACCCAGACCAGGCAGTACAAGGCACTCAGGAACCATCTGCTCGAGACCACACCGAAGTCCGAGCACAAGGCCGTGCTCAAGAGGCTGAAGGAGGAGCAGACCAGGAAGCTGGCCATCCTGGCCGAGCAGTACGACCACTCCATCAACGAAATGCTCTCCACGCAGGCTGTGAGTCACTGAAGGACAATCTGAAACATTTAGGATAACAAAATCTCATCAGATAGTTGCACATGTATAAGTGGTGGGAAATGTTCAAAACTTATTGTCAAGCTCCAAAACATCGCATTTAGAAGCAGGCAAACAAGACTTGTTTGATCAGTTGTTTTTTTTTTAGATAAAAGGCATAAAGATTCTCAAATGATGCTTGTAAACTGAAGGTCTTTAACCCTCTCATGTGTCTCCTCAGCTGCGGTTGGATGAGGCTCAGGAGGGGGAGTGTCAGGTTCTGAGGATGCAGCTGCAGCAGGAGCTGGAGCTGCTCAACGCCTACCAGAGCAAGATCAAGATGCAAACAGACGCACAGCATGACAAGGAGAGGAGGGAGCTGGAGCAGAGGGTGTCTCTGAGGAGGGCTCTGCTGGAGCAGAAGGTAAGGCTGATGAGGTTTGTCTGGAGTTGGCAAGCTGGTGACACTGCTGAGAGGGCATGTTCACCTTTACATTCACACATTTCTCAGTGCCTAACCACTTACATATTTTTTGTTTGTGTTCCGCAGATTGAGGAGGAAATGCTTTCTCTTCAAAATGAACGTTTGGAGCGAATCCGCTCCCTGCTGGAGCGCCAGGCCCGAGAGATCGAGGCTTTTGACTCGGAGTCACTGCGGCTGGGCTTCAGCAACATGGTGCTCACTAACCTGGCCCCCGACTCCCAAGGAGGCTGGGGGGGAGGAGGTGGAGGAGGCCAGGGAGGTCAGGGCAGTGGCCAGTGGCCTGGAGGAGGTGGCCACCATAGTCATCATCACCAGGGGGGCTCCAGCTCACAGCAGCAGCAGCCCTGGGGTCACCCCATGCTGTCAGGCGGCCCACCGCCCTGGAGCCTCCACCATCCTGGAGGAGGGAGTCAGAGAAGCAGTCAGGGAGGAGCAGGAGGGGTGAGGAACAGCCCGCAGGCTATGAGGAGGACGTCATCAGGGGGGAGGAATGAACAGGGCATGAGCAGGAGCGCCAGCATCACCTCTCAGATCTCCAACGGATCCCACCTGTCGTACACTTAGAACACAATACCAGTCTTTACAAATGCGCACTTACACACACACGCACACACACTGTCATTTCCCACAGTACATCTGTCACTGCACAGTCTTCAGACTGGGTTTACTCCATCTTGTATCAGTTTACTGACAGCAGCCATCTGTGGAATCCCAGAAGAGTCGAGACTGAGACGGTTTTTACTTCAGCCTACAGGCTGCTTTGTGTGCTTGTTCTAACATACGTCTCTGTTGCCATACAGCCTCAGGGGTGATGTTCACCGTGGAGTTGATCAAGTTTGTTTAGTTTGCAGTAAAAAAGAAAAACATTTGCAGCTCAACAGTAGAAAGGAGGAGTGTTAGTATAGGAGCTGTTTGGGTGTCATGGATCGCTCAAAGCATGCAGCAAAAACCAGAGATGATTCAGGAAGGAAGTCCATTCAGCTGCTAAGTCATGTGTGAACTCTGAGCGTGACGCCGATCAGAAGAGGACCGGGTCAGGTTTGTTTGGACCGCTCATGCCAGAATACCGTTCAGTATTTGTAATTGTGCCAGTGAGATTCAGTGTTGAGTCAGATAATGACCACGTAGAAGTTTCTCCTTCACTCTCAGCTTAATCGGATTGGCTTCTGGGATTCCACAGACCTCTGCCCACCCACTCTCACCTGCCCAGTTTGAGAGACATTGCTGTCCTTTTAGTCCACAGTTTCCCACAACAGGTGGGATTTCAGCAGCATCTTACCACTAAGAACTGGTTTTAACTGCAGTAAATAACGTAGGTAGTAAAATGATCTAGTTCAGACCGAGCCTGGTGGTCCAGTGGAGCTGGGCCACCCTCTCAGTTCAGAGCTATTTTCACACACAAACATGATTTTTATTCCACAGTCAAGGCTGATGGATGCATGTACAGGAAAACATGTAAACGGCACACTGGGCTGTTGCTGTAAAGTTAGAGTTTAAAAAGAAAAATAAAGAAAAGAATAAAAAGAGTGAGAGGAGGAGCCTCTGCAGGTTGGTGACTGCTGAATGTCTCCGTGGACAGACGAGTGGTGATGCTGTGATCTCCGCTGCCGTGCCCCTGTGATCCTCCCCCAGTCTGACACCCCGCTCTGCCTCACCCCTGATGACCCCAGCGTCACCACCTGGCCGCTGATCTCCCCGCGTCCCTCCACCTTCCATTCCTTTCCCTCCTGAGCCTTTTGTCGGCCTCTGGTGTGAGAACGAAAATAACTACCGGTAAATGTGTTTATAATATAAATCTATTAAAGAATAGAGGATTTTAGAGATGGAAGTCTTATTGTGAAATGAGCAGATTGTACATTGTATGATTTATCTGAGCTGAAATGTACAGCCACCATGTGAATATTGTACAGTTTGAATCTGAACATATGGAAATCTAAGCGACAAATCAAAGACACACGGACTTGAGATGAGGGCACAATGTTGTGGCTTTAGACCTGCAGTAGTTACACAAACATTCGCTGAGTTTTCACTGTTCTGTTTGCAGCTGCGCTCTGAAGCTTGTTACAGTTGAACTGTTGTGAATAACACACCCGTAGGTCAGATTGCCTTTGGTAAAAGGCATCGTATTGTTTTATAGTGTATGGGAATGATTTTTGCACATAATTTGAAATCTAGTTGGGTGTAGCCTTTGCTTTTGCATTGGCTGTGTTACACTGACATATTAAACCTGACGGACGCTTTGTCTGTTCAGGATTTTGGAAAACAAACTCTCAGGCCTAAAAGTTTCAAAGTTTTAGTGACAAAAAGATAAGAAAAAAACTCTGTAAAGCAACGAAGATCTGAAACGAACTCTTAAAATTGACCATTTCTGGTGCATTCTGCAACCTTAAGTTTTCAAATTTCTTGCACAAGGCTGTTCTTTCCTTTTTTTTTCTTTTATATTTGATGAAGATAATATGCTATGACATTATTCAGAAATTCATTTCTGATTTGTGAAACATGCAACCTGTTCAGAGCATTTTCACACTGCACTTAATTATTTGCCTTTAAAAAGAAAGCTTGCCGTTGCTAGTTTTAGCAGTTTAAAACCAATCATGCCATTTTTAACCTGTGCTTCAAAATGTTAGTGTTTTTATGATGGCGTATCAGGGCCCAGGAAGAAAAGAAAAATAAGGAGGGAAGGGTTTTCATCTTTCCAGTTTCAAGATCAATGTTTTATTATTTAAACATCAAAATGAAAGTCAAGCTAGCAGAATAATAAAGTTATTTAAAGATTAAAAACTAAACATGGCGCAAAGAACTACGATACCCATAACACATTGAGTAAATGCCTATGACTTCACAAATAAACAGCTGAACACAACCTGTAAATATCTTCTCAGAATTTCTAGCTGTTTATGCTGCAGCATAGCTTTTACTGACAGTAAAAATAAAACCATTTCCAAAGTTTCAGATGTTTTTAGAGGATGTTTAAGGTCCGTGTGTATGTTTGAGACTCTTATTGTGAAGGATTAAAAGAAGTTCTGTGAGTTCCTTTGTTGTAACTGATCCTACTGCAGGGTTAAGACCTTACCTTGGACTGAATCAAGGAACATTGTGTTATACTCAGTAAAAACACACCCAGAGCCCTCAGTTGCAACAATAACAACACAACAAAAACCACTTGGGGCTCAGAATCACAGTGGGGATCACTTCCTTGAGCCTGTTTTTTTAAGTAGCTGATAGATTTTTTTTCTCAGCATTTCAAATTAAATCTCAAAACTTGCAAAGAAAAAAACTTTTTCCCCCCCTTCTGAGTGGCCCTAATACGCCATTGTAAATTTCAAGCCCATAAAATGTACTTTTTATTTTCCAGTAGTTGTGTTCAGATGGCCAAATGAGCAGCTGAAGTTTCTAGAGCTCCTTTTGTTTACTAGAACTCCCTGGAGTTGTTTTATTATTATTGTGAGGCAGTGGGGGCAGAGTCTAGCTTTAGACCTTGGTCACTCTGATCTGGATCAGTTGCACTGATTGCACAAGTAGCTGACCAGATTTAGGAGTCTACTGTGATGCCCCATTGGCTGAAGGGAGGCGGGAGGCAGGGTTACGTCTCTGTACAGTCTGTTTATCAGTATTCCTTTGATCCTTCCTGTCATTTTGGTGAATCTTGCTGTTTTATTCTCCCTGGTCCAGAGATCTGTATTAAACTGTAATAAATTGTAAAGATTGTGCAAAAACAAAGACAAAAAAACAAGCTGAATGTTGCATAGCAGAAGAGAAAAAGATATTCCAGGTGACTTAAGTTGAGTTCAAATGTATAAAAGAAACTGAGAAGCAAAGTTTAGGGGATAAATGTAATATTTTGTTTGTAATTACTATTTTTTGTTGGAAGAGGGCTACTGGATAAAGAATCATCTGTAATAAAGTAATTTTAATATTTCTCTGTTTTTGGGCTGTTCCGTTTGTCAGAAACACCTGAGTTCTAATTCAGTTTTATACTCAAACTGGTCAAAGTTGTGTTTACACAGCTGTCAGGATCAGAGGAATTAAAAATATGTTTTAATGGTTTTCTTTAAAAATTCATTCATTTTTAGAAAAACAGCCCCAAACTGTTAGAACAGTAGACCTCACCAGGTCCCTGATATTTGCAAAAACATGCCCCCATTCCTAAGATCTTTGAACGGTTTTGCAACTTTATTTAACAAAAAAAAAATGTTTAAGTTTAAACTATTCAATTAAATATAGCTTAAATAATCTGTAAATCATTGCAATTGGTGTTTTCTTTAATTATCATTTTGCACAACTTTTATACCTCAGATGAAAACAAGCCTAGAAATAAACATTTCACATAGAAATCAAACAACAAAGTTGAGGAAGAGATGACATCATCTCAGTGCTTGGTGGTAACGAACCCTGAAATTGTTAAACTTGTCTGAAGTTCTTGTTCCTCAGCGTGTGTAGGACCTCCTCCAGGTGAAGGTCCCTCCCTCCACCTCCTCCACGCGGCTCTGTTCAGACACCTGAGGTCTTGGTTTCTTCACCATGGTGGCTCTCCTCCGACGCGATGATGTCACGGTGTTTATCCTGCTCTTCTGATTGTTTGTTTCCATTGGGACTCTCCAGCTCGCCACATCCCTCTCGCCTGCTTTCAGGAACTCAGCCACCATTCTGAAGTACTCCAGAACTACAGTATGGCTCCAGATACCTCCACCCTCCTCCTCATTTACTGCTCTCCCATCATCCTCCACAGTGAACCCACAGTGTCCTCCCCTGTCTGTCAGCAGCAGGAGGAAGTAAGGGTTGCTGAGGAAGAGGGAAACAGGAAGGGTGGAGGCAGGTGGAAGAAGAGGGTCGTCCTCACTACAGACACAGAGGACAGGGACTGCCACCTCATCAGCGTCTCTTAGAGGTTCGTTCCTCTCCCAGTAGCTCTCCCAGTCCGTGACTGGGTAAGCTCTTTCACCCAGCATCCAGGCCACTGCAGGCGTGAGGCCCTTCAGGGAGGAAGATCCAGGGGTTGAATAGTTTCCTGGACAAGTTTCCTGACTGAATGAAGAGCAGAAAAGAGCTTCTTCAAAGTCTCTGAGGCTGGAACAGCTGAGGGCCCGATCCACATCCAGAACTCCTCTGAAGGAACTTGCATACCTAAACAAAATGTTGAGGCGTTAGTACCATCACGGGTGTTCATTTTGTGTTTCTACTTCATTTTTCTGACCTACTGAGCTGCATTTTCTGGTGAAAGAGCGCCGCCCAGCGATAAACAGGAGGCATGGCTGATTCAAACCACAGCTGGCCCAGCAGCACAGGGGAGATGGCTGCAGCTGCTGACAGGCGGGTGCTAGAACCGCACTCCCCCAGGTAGGAGAGCAGAGCCCCAGAGCCAGAGCCTTCACTCACTGCGACCAGAACAGAGGACGGGTGGCGACTGTGGACGTATGACACCGCCTGAAAATGGAAGACAAGGATGACTCTAATTTTCAGGTAAAAGTTGAACCAAAATAGATTTTAAAAATCCACCTGCTCCAAATCAGCTGGGTCTCCAAACTCAGTCAGTCGTGCCGTGGTCAGCGGTGACCCAGCGGTCCCTCGATGGTGGAAGACCACCACGTAAAAGCCCTGCTGCATGGCCTGATGGCACAGCAGCTCCAGGTGGGGGGTCATCCCTCCCCAGAATTGAGGGATGAGGAGCAGGACAGGAGGAGCTGAGGTGAAGCAGCCAAGAGCCTTCCTCCCCTCTGACCTCCTCCTCATCACCACCTCGCCAACTCTCGTCCCCACAGCCCAATCCAGGGCCACGATTCCACCATCTTTCAGTAGCAGGTGGTCTCTGGTGAACTGGATGCGGCCTCCATGGTGTCCACACAGTTGGCTGAACACAGTCTGGATGTGGGGGTCTCCTCTGGGCCAGGTGGAGAGTTTGGATTTTCCCAGAGATCCACAGTGCTGCATGAGATATTTGGCCAGCGCTGTGGGTTTACAGATGAGCCTGGGTCCTGACGACACTTCTCCCTCTGATGACCTGACCTCTTTGCTCCATGTCCTTGTGTTTCTGTTCAGCGGCAGCTCCAGGATCAGACAGATGATGACCCAAAGTCTCCAGGCTGCAGCTCTGACAGCCAGCCTCGTCCAACAGCGTACTCTGGACCAGCGGAGAGCCAGAGACAGCAGGAGAAGACAGAGGGACGGGAGCAAGCAGAACAAACAATCCCACACAAACGATGCCATAGGTCAACACAAAGAGTGGAGATAAATCCTGTTTTCACCCTGGTCTTTCTTCACCTGCAGCCTGACATGTTCTGATTAGCTCCCCCCCCCTTATTACAGCTTGGTATTAAAACGCAGGAAATGAGAAGAAAATATGAGGAGAAAAATGTATAGAAAAGTTCTCTGATTGACAAAAACACACAAAAAAAGGAAAAAATGCTCCTCCTCTCCTTCCTTTTCTCCTCCCTCCATTAATCATTTACAACAAGGTCAGATAGATAGTGAGTAAACACAGACCCCATAAATCGAACCCATTAATATCATGTGAAAATAGTCGCGTTTCAACGGGATTTTGTTTCTTCTGCTTTCTTGACCCAGTTTGGTTGCAGATATCTGGTTTGTTGACGGAGCAGTCAGTGTTTGATCGATGGTTTATTATCACCCTAACAGTAAAAACTAGTGACAACAGAATTTATTATTCTCACTTCAGTTTTTTAGACTGATAACAAGAAAAAATGAGTTGGTGGTTCTCTGATGGGATTAAGTCAAGTCAGTTATAAATATTCAGTTTGTGAGGTGATGATCTGTAAAATTTATTTATTTAAACTATCTCTAAGAAAATATACACTATATGACAATACAACCAAACTAAGGGATAAAAGGACTAATGATTTGTTGTAAATGACATCGGGCCGTGAGCCAATGAGAGCTCTTTCATCTACAGATCTCAACTCCAAAGAGATGTTTGATTTATGTAGGTCGTCCTTCTACAGGCATCCAGGAGTCCTGGAACGGCTGGAAATGTCACTTTTCCTGTTGATGAGTCTGTAACAAACCTGACGATTTACATCACTGGGACTTCTGTTAATTTTACACTCATTGTGTTAGATCTAAGGTGTGCTGAGATATTATTCATTACACAGAAAAACGTCTATGCCCCTCTGGCAAAAGGTATTGAAGGAAGACACTAGACTCTGAAGAAAATTCAAATGACCCAGCTTTCCACCAGCATTTAAACGCACCACTTACGCACTAATCTGTGGAGCTCCCGGAAGCTGAAAGGAGTCTCAAAACCCTTTGTGCACTTGTAAACTGATTTGTGTGTAAATGTAGTTTTGTCTGTGTGTAACCGGTGATTTGTACACACGTATTTAACTATTTGTAGGTGTTTATTAGATTTGTGAGGTTGAAGGTAAAAAATCTGTGTGTGGAATTTAAATGTTTGTGTAATTTTTATTTGTGTGTATTTAAATATTTTTATAATTATGATTTGTTGATATTTGTGTGTGCATTTAAAGACACATTTACAAGTACACAAAGTTACACACAAAATGTAATTTACGGTTTACAAATCATGTTGTACAGCTACAACTACCCAAAGTTACACACAAACAGGTTAACACAAGTTACAAATCAAATAGTACACACGCACAGATATATTGAGACTGTTTTCTCTCCATAGATTTCATTCAGCCGGTGTGTCAGCTGCTCAGTCTGCAGGCCAACTGCTCTGACAACTACAGCCAGTCGATGTGGGAGCTCTCTGTCCAGATCAGTGATGTGGCTGACGGGACAGGCATCGCTCGCGTCAGCCTCAGACGAGGCAGCGGCACCTTGACCAGCAGCACAGTAGTCGGCAACAAGAACACGACTTTGGTGTCGTACGTTGCTTCCTGCTGCTCACCTGATGTGCAGCTGGTGGTTGTGGATCAGGTGGGAAATGTGGAAATCTGCAGCTACTCTGTTCACAAAATGACTTTGTCTTTTTCTACCAGAGCTGGTCGGAGTTTTCTGTTTTGTTTCTGCATCACAATGCTGGGGCTCGGTTTATGATCTGGATCAAAAATCAACAGAACATTACATCTTCAGTTGTTCAATACATGACTCAGCGCGGGTTTTTTCAGTTTTACTCAGAGGCAACATGAATAATATCCAGAACCAGATGCTCACATTACCTCTTTAACAGAAACAATTCAAATGTTTTTTGTTGTTTTTTTACGGTTTACTGCACAAGGCTGATCACTCTACCTTACATGAAGACATTAAATATGTCAAAAAGGGGAACACATTTATTTTTAATGAATGCTTTCAAATACAAAAAAAAAATATGATCAATTTTTGTGATGTTAAATCATAATTTTTTTGTATTTCTTTCAAAATCATACTTTTCTTTCACCTGGGAGCAGCAGAGAACTGAATCATTATTTCCTAAATCAATAACAGATTAGCGCCCTCTTGTGGAGGACAGAGCTTCAACGCTGACTTTTCGTGTGAACCTTTTGCTTTGGGACAAATAGAAACACTTGAGGTCACATGGGACACAAACCAAGATACACCCATCTGATGTGTTACATCTGAAATCTACACACAAAATAAAAGGAACGTAATGAATCGTTCCTCGAACATCAGATTAGAACCCGAGTCTCTTTGAGAACTGGCTGTATTTCAGGAAAATGTTTTGTAAAGTTATGTGAAATTAAAAAATATAATCTTAGAATAAATTGACAATTGTAATATAAAGTGTTTGTTTCTTTGTAAAATGCTCTACTTTGGTAAAAAAAAAAAAACATGAAATAAACTGTGGCAATAATAAGAACTCTGAAATCTTCAATTAAGCGTTGATATACTTGATATTTTAATTTGATTTTATTAACAATCATTTACAATAATCTCAGAGTAAAGTTGTTTTTATGTAGTTTAGAATAGGACATAACAGAACGGATTGAATAAAAAGTGTCAGACCTTGTAAAAAAAACATTTTTATTGTTGTCATAATCGGTCTATTTTAACTTTTACAGGACAAAATAAATGTTTGCTTTTTTTGCAACAAATTCAATATTCTTTCACCTGAATCCTTGATTTAAATCACTATTTACATTTTGAAATGTTTTCAGAGTCATATTTAATCTAAAACAAATGCTGAGGCAGTAACAAGTGATCAGAGCTGTGTGGGGTTTTTCATGGTGGTGTTTGGGAGCCTATTCTGACACCATATCTACTTTCTTTACCATTTTTCTCTCTTTTTTTTATTAAAACAGACTTCACTTTCTTCAGACTTTCGCACAACTTGCATTTATCCTTCAAACTTTCAACCACAAGCTCCTCCGCTCTTGTTTCACTCCTCTTAAATCACCAGATGTGACGAAAACATGTTGATATTGGATAAATTGCATGTTAGTTAAAGGGATAGTTCAGATCTTTTGAAGTGTAGATGCTTCAGTTTAGAGAAACAGCTATTAATTCTGACAGGACTGCAGCGCTAATAACTGGGTCAGTTACTGGGCTGGACGTTATGCAGTCCAAGCAGGAAAAACAATCTGTTCGGCTCGGTACGGATTCTCCTTGTTTGCTCCAAAAAGCATGTCCACTTTCCTGGAATTAAATGTTTGGTTTTGCATCATCGTTACCTAGACGTTGTCTGACATATCACCAATTTAGAATTTTCTGATGGAAGAGTGTTCAGAGTTGTATGTGTTTGCTCAGGGAGAATAAAATCCAAAGAGCTGCCAAACTTTGAGTCTTCGTTCTTTAAACACATAATACGGTCAACAGTTGTGAATTTCTGCCATCTTAAAACAACTTCACTCTCCAAAATGTAAAAGCAGTTTATGAAACTGTATTTAATACATCTTTACACTGGGGTAGATGCTGTATTCCATTCATTTCCAGCAGAATCACTATGAATTACCAGCTGGAAGAGCCTAATTATAAAGGCTAAAGCTAGCTGCTGCTATTTGAAATAATCATGCAATCATGTGTAAATAACCAGGTACAGTGGAGCTGACTTAAATAGTGTTCTCATGACATTATTCAAGGGCAAAGAGGTTTTCAGACAGCAGCAATCCACTTACGCAGGTCACAGCCCTCCTCAGACGATAGGTAACATATTGGTTGTTTAGGACTTTTCCACAGAACCCCACTTGAAAAGATCTGAATTCTTCCTTAAAACTGGGGGTCAGAATTTGGATTTACTTTGCACAAGCTGTCGATGATCTGCACTCATGCTCCAACACAGTCGAACCTTTTAAGGAGAAAACACTGCTATGAGGGGTGTTTTTGTGAGTGCGGTAATATTTGGTGATTTAAAAAAAAATCCACACCAGTTTTTATTTCCAAGATGTGTTCGCTTGCTTATCAGTCAGTGCCGTTGGTGTACTGGGTAAGCTTATTCTCCAAGTCACAGATTCTCTTCTCCTGAGACAAAACTGTGGCCTTCAGATTCTGAATCTCCTCCAGCAACCTCTCGAGCAGCTGAGGCTGCACGGAAAGAAAAGGAAAGAGAAGGAAAAAACACAGGAAGAAAGGAAAAACAGATAGTGATAGGAAGAGGGTGAGAAGAGAAGGGGAAAAAAAGGTCAAGGGTAGTGAGCAACTAGAGAAAAAGAACCAAAACAGAGATGGAAGCTTTGGGAGGGAAAAGGTTGTACGATAAGGAAAGAGATAAACAGAAAAACAATAAATATGTATGTACAGTATGTAACGGTGATCAGATGAGCTAGTTTACTATTTTAGGAACCCACAATAAAAATTCAAACTAGGACAACATTTCTGAGCTGTGGATCCTAAACAGGACGTCCAGGAAAAAAGTCCAACTTACCGGCAAGCTGTTGGTGTCCAAAGTGGACATGCTGCGTCGGGTGGTGGGCCTAGAGTCCAGAACATTTTTCTTCGCTGCTTTGAGCTCTCGGCTCTTAGGCGGTATGTAGCCCTCCCTCATGGACATCAGGATGGGATCTTCATCCCGACCATCCAGCCACTCATCAGGCTCCATGGCGGGCTCGTGTCCTGCTGTGTCTGGGTACAGGTCGTCCTGGAAGAGGTCCGACTGGACGAGAGTTTGGAGAAGGAAAAAAAAAGAGAGACTTTTTGTCTCATTTTGTCTTAGTTTTGCAGAGTTAACGGATGTTTTCCACTTTTACTCAGTGCCTGTTGTCATTCCACCACCTGTCAAAGCCAAGAGAGTGTGAGCTGCTCTTACTTTTCTGGGCACCGTCATGGTGATGGGCTCACACTTCTTATCATGCAGCTTGAATAACCTGAAAAAAGGATAACATGTGCAAGAGAAAAAATGTATTATTTCATGTGCATACGTGTGATGCAAATAAAGGTTTGCAGAAATGAACATTTATGAAAACTTCTGCTTAACAGAAAGTCAATAGGTCAAATTTTACAGAAACAATTAGGACCTATCTTTCAGACAAGTCACTCAAACCAAAGAACATTTTAGCTCAACTGTAAATAAAAGCTACAAACGTATCAGTATCGTACCGAGCGATCTCACATTTGGTGACGTCCACACCTCTCTTGGGCATGAAGCCCATCCCTCTCTGGGGCTCCTTGCTGCTGAAGGTGTTGAGGTAGTGAACGTACGGCGGCTCCTCCGTGATCTCAAAGTAACGGATACTGCTGTCCCCCTAAACACAGAAAACACACGTTAAAGAAACACAACACACTCTTATAATCAGAGCTGGAAGCAGAATACATTTACATAGTCAATCACTGTGTTTCTGTACCTTTCCACACAAGTAGACCATGTTTGCATCTGCATCATAATACGGTAACAACACTCCGTTACTTGTGTCCAACTCCAAAAGTGCTATAGGCTCCTCAAAGTTTGTCTGTGGAGGACATAAGTGGTAAATGAAGCCTACGTTTGATCATGTGCATCCTTATAGGTGTGATTCTGAGTGTTACCGGGTCCCAGAGGCCAAGCTCTCTCTGGCTCATCCTGGTGAATCCTGTGGTGAAGATGTTGCCGTCCCTGGTGAAAATGGCTCTCATTGGCCGGATGCCCTCATGTGGAGCCAGACGCTCCTGAAAACAGCAGTCAGTTAGTTTCTTCCCTTCACTGAAAAGATGAGCTGTCCCCTAATGAATTCTGAGTTCTGACTCCCAGCATCCCGCTGAACTAAACCCCATCGAGGCAGCAGATGAGGCAGGAAGATTATGTTGGTTTTTAACAGTCTTGTTTCATAAAACCTGGAACTACAGTATTATCTACGGGTCACCTCAGGTGCACGTTTCCTGGGAAGTGCTTCCTTTTTCTGTGTATTTGGTCAAAAAACTAAAAAGTCCAATTCAGTTGTTAGCTCTAAAAAGAAGTTAAAGTGACCGTTCAGACATTTTAAATTAGAATTCTGTGTAAAGATTATGAAGAATACATTTTGTATGTGCTTGAACAACCTCAGAAAGGAGAAACAGAGATTAATTTGACGAGCTAGCAGCTAGTTTCTGCTGGGCTAATCCACTCAAGTGGATTATTTCTGTCTTAAAAACAAACCTAATCACACAAATGTCACAGAGGTTATTTCAAATGTGGTTTTATAAAACTTTACATAGCAATAAATCTCACAGTTACTTACAGAAGAAATTCCAGTTTAGAGTCATTTATTGCCATTCAACAGGAACATGGTAGAATAAAATGTGTCAAAATTAAACTATGTAATTAAATTCGTGGGTTGCCAGAAAAAAAGTTCTTAATCCTTTCTATAATAAAAAATTTTTGCATTGACTTTATTTTGGATTATATTTGTTTATTTGTAAGCAGTAGTTTAAAAAATAATTATTTTGTAAGATATTGTTACAATTCTTTTGGACTTAAGTAATGAAAGTGATTGATTGTTGCTGTGATGGAATATTACAGTAAACCATGGTTATCTTTTGCCTGCCTACAAATACCCAGGATGCATCAGTGGCTTTTGTCTTTAGATATGTTTCCTGCTCACTCACCGCCACCACTTCCCTCTTTCGGGGGTCACACACACGCAGACGTCGATCCTTACAGGTGGTGCAGAACAAGCTGCCGTTTCGGTTCCAGCTGATGCTGTAGATGAGGTCTGGGTGGTCGTCCATGGAGAGGAGAGGTTCTCCTGTTCCCACGTTCCAGACGATGATCAGGTTATCACTGCCTGCAGGATGACGGTGCAGGAAAACAAGAAAACTATCTCGATCACATTAGATTTAAAAACAGAATTAGAGATGGATGGTTTTTTGGTAAACGGTTGTGTGGTTGTGGGTAATGACTCCTACCGGCAGTGAGCAGGATGTTTCGTGCCGTGGGGTGCCAGCTGACGATTCCCACCCGTTTGGAGTGACCCTCCAGAACGACGACGGGATCAGACAGGGGACGGGTCAGAGTATGATCTGGGATCTGCCACACCTGGAGGGAACACAGGGAGTTACTTGATCTGAACACCAATAAATGTGACAGCAGTTGTTCAAAAACCCATTAAAATATCATAAACTACTGTAAAATGCTGCTTTTATTTCAGTTTTTAAACTCTAAATGATGTCATTTTTAAAGCATTTTGACATTAAATTACATTAAAATCTCAAATTAACATCAGCTGACATTTTACTAGCTGGTGATGACTGACCTACACACACATTATACTAAAAACACACACACAGATATCTACATCTACTCAACAATCAGTTAAACACTTATCAAACACAATGACTGGTTTCTGTAAAACATGAATGACATCACACTTTTGGCCTTTCTGTAAATCCGCTGCAGTAACACCAGGACAGCTGCAACTGTCTGTGCTGCATATGCAAACACACACACACACACACACACACACACACACACACACACACACACTGCTCAAACAGCATCCATGCAGCTGCTGCCAAAGACGAAGCATTAGATCACACACAGATTCCTGTGACGTCAGTACGAACAACTGGACAAATCTGTCCTTGGTGACGGACACACGTGTTGAAACACGCCGTCATTAAACAGCCTAGAAAATGTTACGACACACGATCACATGTGTGAATTCTCGACAAGTCCCACCAAGAAAAACACTGATATTTTACTTAAAGAGCACGTGATCCTTTTTAACCATGTGGAAAAACACGTGACACATAAACATGTTAAAAGAGTTCCAAAATCACATGGGAAACTTGGGCAGAACATGCATTTCACGTGTTAATTTAACATGTTTTTACATGTCAAAGCATGTTTGTTTCTCCCATGTGAAGTTCACTTTTTTTTTTTGTTTCAAATTCACACAAGAAACATGTAGTTCACATGTGTCACATGGTGATTTCACATGTTCTCGCATGTGAGTCCCACATGTGAAGTTCATGTGGTTTTTCTGTAAGGGCATAATAAGGAAAGCAACACAGACATTTATTTTTTGCAGTATGCAAAAATATTTGACACATGCACACAACATAAAAACTCCCAAATAAACACGCATTGTCCTTTAAAAAGGATTTTATTGGGTCTGATCTACAGCTTATTTCTCAGATATTTTAGTCAACAATCAGAGGCGGTGGAGCATATTTAGGTTCTTTTATTTTATCAAAATATTTTGCACCTGAAACTATAACTCTAATTAATAAGGTAAAATGCAAAGAATGTGTATTTTCTTTATCTTGATGTGGACAATAAAGGGTGAAATAAATCAAACTCTAATTTAGACAAATCCAGAGGGCTGCCACTTGTTTTCATCATTCAAGTCTGAAATATACATATTTTTTTAAATTCAGACAGTGAGAACATAGTTGTTCTTGATATACTGTACTCCATATATTATTTTGCAATCAGAGTGTCATAGCGCCCCCTTCTGGCTGTTTATAATGATCAACAACAAACAGCTGCATAATTTTTTAGTCCAAAACTCAAGAAAGACATAATAAAATATACACTCAGATGACCTGTGTTTGAAACTCAGCTACTATTATTTATTGTGTTATTAAGACTGTTTTATTCTCTGCAGAGTAAATTATAAACATAATCCGTTCATACTTGCCAATTATTATAACTTTTCATCACATTTTATGTTTTACTTTATTCAGATTTATTGTAGAAACAGCAGTGCATCAAAAACAGACACATTTCATGCTGATCAGAATGTGATGGAGGGATAAATCACACAAACCAGTCGGGTGTAAAAACAAACACATCGATGCTGTGACTGTTAACAAGCAGGAGGACAAGTCCAAATGTGACTGTTAACTGAGCCTCTCCCTCTCTCTCTCTCTCACACACACACACACACACACACACACACACACACACACACACACACACACACTGGGCCTACCATTGCACTGCAGTCTTCTGAGCAGCTGGCCAGGATGTTGTCGTCATGAGGACACCAGTCGATATCAAGAACGGGTCCAGAGTGACCAATAACCAGTGGGTAGTTCTTATCCACACGACCCGCCTGCAAGAGAAAGGCAGGTTTCAGTGTGTCGCTGTGCAAAAACATACCAAAGGATTGAGATTTGAATCATTTCTAAAGTATAAACTCAATCAGTTCATCTTTAGAGGTCCTGATATCCCAGTGTGTCCATTATCTGCACCTGGATCTTTTAGTTTATAACATACTGATACAGAAATCTAGAACCTTAAAAATTCCAGCATTCCTTAGAGGATTGCTAATTACCTCTCCTGCCACAGTTTTTATTGAGGTCGTGTTTTCTGAACACCTTTTATCAGTCTTACTGTAAAAGATGACCAACAGTCTAAACATGTCACCTCAGTCAAGAATCCAACTAGTGGCGGAGAAGCTTTTATATGGTTAGAACCAGTCAGGTGAGCAGAGAACAAATATCCAATCAGACACTGTTGAGTTCCATAACAAAGATCCATCTTCACTCCAAACCTCTGGGACTGATCATATTCATCTTCTCACTCAAAGAGCAGCTCAGAAAACACAACCAACAACAAAAGCTGCTCCAAAGTGCTGCACAGCAAAAAGTCAAGAATAATTCAAATCACAGACATGGTCATAAAATCAGGGATAGGTAATAAAATGTAGTCAAATTTAAAAGACACAATCACAGAGAGAAAGAACAGTAAAAATACAGGGGGGAAACTAAAACAGGCTCTGCTTGTTAAAAGCCAGGGAGTAGAAGTGGGTTTTTTAAAGTTTCCCAAACTTTAAGCAGATCTGATGTGCAGAGGTAGTTTGTTATGCTGTAGGTCTGGAGCTGCCACTGCAAAAGCAAAGTCTGCAGAGCAGAACTGACAGTCTATACTAGGCTAGGTTTTCTGTGGTGTATGGATTTTTTTCAAATCAAGTATCTTTGTGTAACTTTTTGGACTGATTTGTTATTTCTGGAACGTTTATTTTTCACTGTGTCACAGTTTTTGTTGCCTCAGCCCAGAATGCACCTCTTCTGTTGTCTGTGCGCTGATATTTGAGATGCTTTTTTAAAGGGCGGGGCCTCTCTCATTTGACTAAGTCATCAATAGAAATGCTACCCCCGCAGTAAATTACTGATTTGTTTTTAATTAGCATGTTTCTGAATGAAAACCTCGTAGTGATCGAGGCTAATACCTAACCAACTTATTGTTTAATGTGATATAGAACTCTTAAAAGTTGTAGAAGAATAAACTTTTCACACAAAATAATAAAGATATCTCATGATTTCCTACTTGTATGGCTTTTAAATGAAATCAACTTCAGAGATATCACTGAGGCACACACACACACACACACACACACACTATGTGAGGCGTATTTATAGCTCGAATGACAAGCCGTTGAAAGGGGAGTTTTTCTTGTTGCCTGTTGGGGACCCAGAGGGGGGAGACAGGACCCAGAGGGGGGAGACGGGGGATGCAGAGCACTCTGCTGTCTATTAATAGCATGTCTGTTCACCAGTACTTCTCAGTGTCTCTAAAAACTGGACATATCTTTGTGTCTTCGAAGTCACATGAGCTACCAAAACTTTTAAGATGATCTTTTCTCTTAAGGTGACACAACTCAACCTTTTGTCCATTTAGAACACAATTCTAGTCCTCACACAGACAAACAATAGTTTAAATTGGACCTTAATGTGTAATATTAAAAAGAAAAAACTGAGTTTTCATGACTGAAGACATATTTATTATCTTTCATAAAGCTGAGCTGTGATTGGCTATTAGCAGTCTTGCTCAAATGAAACCTGCTGAGTGGAGGAATCTCACAGAGAGGGTCCACTGAAGATATCGCCTCCAGCTACAAGTAAAAATCATGTGAAGTGCCTCTTTTAATTGTGTTCTTATTTTCAACACTCCATCCTGTAACTGTAAGAAAAATAGTGATAGAAACAAAACTATTGGAAAAAATAAGAACAGTTATACTTTTTAGATTTCATCTTTAAAAACAAAATCCATATCTAATTCATTTATATATATATATATATTTATATATACATTTCTTCTTACACATTTACCTTTAATGCTTAAAAATACCATGATTAGGAATAAATAAGGAAACAAAAATTATGAGCTTCAGACTCAATAAAACAAATTCATCCATATTTAGTTTTGAAAATCATCTGATTTGAAATACACCTGTAGACATGGGGATAGATTTTACCTTCTAAACCCAACTTTAAAGAAGGAGTTGATGTTTGTATGCATTTAAAATATTTAGGGTGACAGGAATTATTTGACCTCTTACAGCTGTCTGCAAACTGCTTCGTCATGCTGGACCCAAACGCTACAAGGCATTCACCAACAGAAACAAGCCTTCAGCATCCAAAATCACCTCCACTCAGGGTCAATTAACAATACTGAAAAGTTGGACAAATATGAGAATGAAGGAAAGCTTGAACTACTGGAGCAAATGTCAAAAAATAACAAGAAAACTCTAAATTTGTGTTCAAAACTTAATGGCAATCCTTCAGTTGCATCATTTTCTGTCTAAGTTTCCTATACAAACTTTACAAACTATAGCATGAAACTTTTTGTGACAGTGGTTTATTAGACAACCTGACCTTATGGAGGGGCAGGACCAGAAAGGCTCCTCCTCCGCTGGACTCAACAATGACAGCCAGGAACTTTGGATTGACGGCACAGAAGGAACTGTCCCACGTCACCTTGGAGACCCGAATGTCATCGTAACACTGGTCCGCCTTGACCGCCTGGCCAAAAACGTGGCGAAACTTACTCTGCCGCACGATGCTGCGACTCATGGCTGAGGAGGAGGAGAAGATGGGAGATGAAGAGCAGAAAGTAAGGGACGTACTTAGATTTAAAAAAAACATTATAAAAACAAAAAATGCAGCCTCTATAACCAAAGTTTAAATTAAACATTTGGGAAATTATGTGCAACCATAAGCAATGACATCATTTATCATTTCATGATCATTCATCCTGCTCATTGGTGAATTTGACCTTATTGGATTTTGTTAATTTATTCAAGAGCGTTTCATGAATTAGCAACTGTTTTGTGAACAGAAGCAGCTTTGAACATGTTATGAACCTCTCCATGTTTTGGGCTGTTTGCTGACAGCTTGATGTCTTTACAGGCTTCAGGCCAGCAGAACTGTAATCCTCAAAAACACAGGGGGGTATTGTATAACAGAGCCAGCCACCAGTAGATTTATTATTAGTTGATTGTCCCACCAAACACTATGTGTGAGCAAAACATCAAAACAAAGAGCTGATATGAGAGAAAAAAAGTATAAATAAAACTTGTGTCTGACATCTGATGAATGTAATAAACTCAAAAAGTTATTTGGATTAGAACAAAGCCCAGAAGAGGAGCAGCTGATTGACTTTCACTGAACATGTAGCCTAAAAGTGACCTCAGAGACCAGAGGGACATGATGACAGAAGCTCCCACTGGTTTCCTAGAAGCTCCAAATCATAGAGCTTTACATTCCTGTGAGCAACTGTGAGGCATTCAGGGACCAACAGAATAAATTAAAAGCTGATCATGTGTGGATTGACCTGTTGCCCTCAGCTCAAATCTCTAAAATCAAAGCAGACCCATTAGCAGAACTCCTCCACAAACAAACTTCCTGTGAAGTTGATATAAAACCTCCTGTTCCTCCGCAGGTTGATGAGGCAGTCCTCCTCCTGTCTGTCGCTCAGGGCCCAGAGGAGAAAGAATGACACTGCCACTTTCCTAATATAGACATGACAAACTGCTGCGTCCCACCCGGACCAGCCGCTCCTCCCACCCGCCTCCACGGTCCAAAATGGTCCCAGAAACCAGGCGGCGGACTCTGTGACACTTCATCGCTAATGAACCGAGTGTAAATTTAAAACTGCCGCTGTGAACAGCGCACATAAATACGCATAAACATCGGAACATAACTCTCAGGGGCGCACGACGACGTGTGAGGTCAGTAATAATGCTGCAGCTGCTCAGTAGAGGGGCTGAGGTGCACAGTCACGGTGTGGGTGTTACTTCGGACTTTTATTACGACCGATTTCATTTTTCTAAGGATTTGAAAGTCGCTCCAGTCCTCGGATGTAGCGCAGCTGACGCACCTTTCCTCGCCACTGCAGCACACAGACAGACACTCGCGGGCATATTTGGACACAGACCAGCTCACCTCGGGCTTTTGGGGAGACCCCTCTTCCTTTAACAGCTGCTTGCTGAAGTTTAGCCTCCTCCTCCTCCTCCTCTTGTTGTTGTTGATGATTTTTATTGGTGAATTATATTCTCTAAGATCCGGTGTCCTGGAGTCGGAGCGGACTCTGGAAAA
>SSNR01000015.1:1263164-1387783 GCA_006937965.1 Callopanchax toddi
GGGGGGGGGGGGTCTATTTTGGAAGCACGCCGCTGATACTTGTGTGCGCGATCACGGAGACCTAGCTGCGACTTTGATGAATAAATAAACACAAAATATAAAAAAAAAAATTTGTTTTCAAAAAGAGATTAATTAAATGTTTTGATGTTTCCCACATTTAGAATGATACATTTATAAACAAGAATGATTAAACACTTTCCTCAGACACCGGATGTCGCTGAGATGTTAGCTAATTTTAAAGGCACACTATGTAACTTTCCCCACATTTTTAAATCTTTTCCTTGAGCCAGTATGTGTGCTAATATGACCCTTACAGGGATAATGAAGTCACTCAGCTCCATCTGCTGCTCTCCAGAATACCGAGTTTGCAACTTCAGGTTTGCAACTGAAGGGATCCTATGGTGCCCTGAAGTTTCTCAAAGTCAGTATCTTGAAAGAGTTAGGCTAAACCAGTGTGGCTAGCTATTACGGTAGTGCCAGAGTGTTTTTAGCTCATGATTCCTGCATTTTTAAAAATCTCTCCCTGCTTGAACACAGCTGATTTCTTTGAATGAGTGATGAACCGCTCCAGCAGAAAGCAATGAAAGATGAGGAGATGTTTCAACAGTTAGATAAAGGCCTTGTCCCAATACTCGCACTTCCAGCTTGTGCCCCTCAATCGTGCAAGTGCTTAGGATGTCCCGATTCTCTGGGTGGAGACTTCTGACCTTGTCCCCGTCCCCTTTTCCACCCTTGCTATGCACTTCACTGAAGTAGTCTGCATCGGTGTGGACTTAGTATTACCCATAATTCCAAGTGCACTTCATAGAGGACAGTAGGGTGGAAGTGCGAGTATTGGGACAGGGCCTTAGCTGTTTCTCAACAACGACAATGCTAACGTTTTTACAACAGTGACTTAAAACAGACACTAGGGGGTGCTAAAAACAAGCCAAAACTGCATAGTATGCCTTCAAAGTGTACCTACTTCTCACTTATACAGCATTAGCGTATTTTATGTTATTAAATCATGGTATTATATTAAAGACGCTTTATTTTATTTTTTCTTTCATCAAATAGTGCTAAAACCACTTTATAAGAGGCAGTTAATTGTTCGTGAACAGATATTTCTTGTAATGTCAGTAAATGCCCACAAGAGGGCGACAGTTGTCCAGCAGAAGCAGAAACCAAAGATCCAAAAGTCACAAGATAAATCACTGCTTTGTACTTTTTTCTTTGCCAAAATCCCCAGCTAGGCTGTTTGTCTTTATATCATCTTAAAATTACCTTATTTTCAAAATGACACTATTTTATTTAATCTGATAATGCAGAGGTCACCAGCTACAGTCCTCGGGGTAAAGCATCCTGAAAATTGTATGTTTCTGTGCTTCAACACACCTGATTTAAATGGACGAGTAGATTACAGGCTTCTAAGGAAGATCAAATCTTCCTAATAATCTTAAATTATATAAGGATCAATCAATCAAACAACGTTATTGTCACTGAACCAGCGTCCTTGTCACCGGTTCTGTTAATGATCTGTATGGATGGATTGAGCAGCCCTGGCATAGAGTGAGTCAAGTTTGGTGGCAGAAAAATCTCATCCCTGCTTTTTGCAGATGATGTGGTCCTCCCAGCTTTTTATGTGGCAGAGTGTGAAACGCCTGGAATGAGGATCAGCAACTCCCATATCTGAGGCCATGGTTGAACCATTTTTCTTTTGCTGGCAATCAATTTTGCTTCAAATTGTTTACACCTGGGGTGTTCAAAGAAAGTGTCCACTCGAATGGAAATGGTAAAGAAAGCTTTCAGTTTCTCAGCCCTCCAATCTGATCTGAACTGTCAGAACTCGTGTCGCTGGAATCCTTTCGCTCTATCTTAAGAGACCTACAGTAAAATTCATCCAAACAAGGCCTGTGTTCTTAAACTCAAATTGTTGCTATCTTAAACTATTAATTTATTACACCTCCGAAGTTTTTCTGATTAACCTGTCAAACAGATTATATTTAATTTTTCTATATTACTACTGTTTGTAACCGTCTACTATGATGTGTGCTGCTGCCTTTCTTCACCAGGTCACTCTTGTGAAAGAGACCATGATGCCAATGGGCTTTTCCACCTGGTTAAATAAAGGTTTAATAATAATAAAAAGTCTGGCCCATGTGCCATTTGTGCCCTTCAAAGTGATTTTGGGCTAACACATAAATATTTTTGAAATGGAAAAAAGTTAAGTTCAACACATAAAACATTTGTTAACCAGGATTTTTTTTTTTTGCTTTTAATGGTAAATAGTATCACAGACCCAGATGTTTTCCCAAGGATTAGGCTTACTGACAAAATACAGCAGCATAACTGAAGAGTGACCCAAAACCTGGTTTTGTTCATAATGACCACAAATTATTTTCAAGTCTAAAAATCTAGAAAACATTTGGCACATCAAATCCAGTAAATTTGATACTTTTCGTTTATTGAGGCAAATGTACAAGACCCTTTTTATGTCGTATCTGAGATATACAGGTTCTTTACAGAACAAATGATTGTTCTCCTTGTCATTGAATATATTGGGCATCTAAAAGCAGTTTTTTTTTAAATCACAATAAAATTTCTGTGCATTTTTCAATTAACTTTTTTGTGGCTCCCCAAGGACCCTTCATTTGGCAATTCTGGCTCGTTATCGATAAGTTTAGACACCGCTGGCCCTCACAGACTACATAATTACCTTGATTTCAGACATGGTGAAGCATTTTATAGGCAACATAAAGTGACAATAATCCAAACAGCCTCACAGTAAACATGGCTCTTCATAATCTCCATTGTTTAATGGTCACAGTTGATGCACATAATATAAAATAATATTTACAATGACTTTAAAATAAAACTAAGAAAAAATGTTTATGACTAAACACACGCACACATACCCAACACCTTCCTAAGCATCATGCTCCCCTAAAGTATCAAACCTGCATAAAAGAAAACCACGTTAAATTTTTAAAAAGGGAGTAAAGTGCATGGATGACAGACGTCCCTGTGCAGACATTTTCTGATTGCAGAGAAGTTCCACTTGCTAGTCAGAGGCACACTCCTTAAATCTGAAGACTAATTTTAAAAAAAAGTTGTGCTATTTGAAACAAAATGTAAAAAATTAAACGTCAGCATTCACAATTATGACCTTTACATCCCAAGGAGAACACAGCAGATGTAGAAATGTACACTCTGCCTTCCACTCTCATCCCCCAAACCTACGACTACAGTAAAATATAAAAACAAATCCACTTTGAGTGGCTTCAGAACTGTGAAGAAAAACACCAGCTTGTTCAAGTTTGGTGGTGACATTAAAACGAGTTCAGACGGAGGGAGACATCCTAAGAAACTGGAGCCTATAATAAAAACAAGAAACATTCCTACTTTATTTTCATTTAGTTGAACAGCTGTTTCATGCTGGATCCACTTTTCTTTTACAGAAAAACACACATCTGCAGCATCTGTGGCTCAACCAGGAAACATCCAGCCAAATTTAGTTTATCTGAACCAAATCTGACAGTTAATCAAATTATTTTGCCTCTCGGTTACTGCAGCAGCGAAACCAGCAAGTATCCACTGAGAATTGTGAAAGCATAAAGAAATGAAATACAGAGGCTACATGTTGCACCTAAATGAGATATCAGAATAAAGGAAACCAGCAATGATGTACACAGTGAGTATGTACAGGCTCAGGCATATCCACATTCAAAACAAGTGTTTTAGAGGAATTCTTGAGAATTTAACTTGTGTTGATTTCAGTTCACTGGAACCTTCACTGCCTTGTTGCTGCTTTTCACATGGAGGCTGAGTTCACAGATTTCAGAGGTTCTTGAAGGACCTGTAAGGAAAAATGTATAAAAAAAAACAACAACAATCTACTAAAGGAATTATTTAAGGCAAGAGGCTTTTTTTTTTCTGAACAAATTCAACATATGCATGTAATTTTCTCTCTCTCACAAACACACAGGGTTACATGGTGTGGTACAGGGTACTAACAGTTCTTTTCTTAAGCTGCCTCAGAGGGTGAGTCCTTCCATATTGTTGCCTTGTTGTCAGAAGTGTCGGCACAGGTGAATGCAGAGAGTCTTGGCCAGTGTTTTGGAGTTTTCCTCTCTCTGGACTTTGACTTGAAGGTGTTGGGACTCCTGGTAACCTTTCTCCAGCCTTAGAAAGCCCCGTTGGAGGAATCTCAAGGTTTTCAGGCTGCTTGCTGCCAGAGGAGGGCGAGCTGTGGACCCGCTGCTTCTTGGATTCATCTCCGACTGCATGGACTGGCACTTCTGCTGAGGGTGGAGCCACAGTGGAGCAGCTGAGCTCCCACTCGCTCAGGTCATTGGGAAGAAGCTCCAAGCAGCCCAGTTTGGCCAGTGAGGCAGAGCGCTTCATCAGAGATGGAGGGGTTAGACCTGCCTGGCGAATCCTGGCCTCCACCTCTCTAACTTTCTTCTGGAACCTGTTCCCTCGTTTCTGAGCTGTTCCCAAAGCTGGACCTACACGCCTGGACTTGCAGGCTCCTGCCATGCTCACCTGGTGCAGAAAGGCACCCAGCTCGCACAGAGTTTCCCATGTGTCCCTCATGATGATGTCACTGTGGGGTCCATTTGTGAAACAGTCCCAGTCTACAGCTGACTCTAATTCAGTCACGCCCTCCAAACACAAAAAGTTCACCGAGGCAAATGGAGACGGGGCGGAGTGGAAAGCAGAAGAGGTAGAGAGCGGTCTGGCATCAGCAGGTTGGAGTTTGTGTCCTTTTGTGCTTTTGTCATTATGTCCCAGGTCCCTCGTCTCATTTACATGAGCATTCCCCTTGTTAACTGGTCGAAACTTTCCATCCTCACCACCCTGCTCATTACCAGAGACTGATCCATCCAGTGATGATGAAACAGTTGTAGAATGGATGCTGTTGGGACGCCGCTGGGAGTTGGAGGTGGAACCAGAGAGGGATGGCAGAGAGGAGGATGGAGGTGGCGCCTCATGCTCTTGTTTCATTCGCTGCTCGAGCTGTTGAGTGACGCGCCGCACGGACCCCCTTGTCCAATCGCTGTAGAGACGAGCAGGCGATGCCTCTTCATCCTCTTTAGTTTTTACTTCCTTCTGTGAAAGAACTTCTTGCTCCTCGGCTTCCGGTTTTGACTTGGTCACTTCTTGGCCATGAGGGTTTTCAGGTTCTTGTTGGCTGAGAACGTCTGTGGGCTTCACTCCTGTGACCTGCACAGGAACGAGCATGTCCTACAAAACACCAAATATAAGAAAATAGTCAAGAAAACATTTCAAACTTTATAGATTAATCAGGTATTCCACCCAGTAGCCACTAGGTGGCACATTTGAGTTCAAGAACTACAAGGCTATTGACAACATGAAACAAAATATTCAACAACTGTGGAATTTGACTGAAATCCAAAGGTCATTTGGTTATTTTGTTTTCAGTGTAAAAACCAGTTACCTTAGTTTTCTCTTCCTCCTTTCCCTCACCATCTGGGACCTCCTGAGTCGGTGGTTGATGCTCTTTAGCAGAAATCTTCAGCAGAGATGACTGCTGCGCTGCAGCAGAATTAGGTTTACCATCATCACTCATTCCCTTGAACTTTTCTCTGGCACTGAAAAAGTTAATGTGATCTGCACTGTGTCCAAACAGCAGTACATTGTCCTGTGAAATGGCATTGGGATGGCTCACAGAGTCAGAGGATGATGGGGGGCTTGATACTCCTAAAGACAAGCAACACGTCTGTTGGTCACTGTTCGACTCCTGCGGTTTGACAGTGTCATCCGTGTACGCCGGAGCAGGTGATGGAGGAGGAGAAAGGGGGAGGTGGTGAACGGATGGAGGTGGATGAGGCTGGCCCACCAAAACGCTTTGTGCAACAGTTATTTCTGTCCTTTGAGGCTCGGGAACCACAGTGGCAGCCTTTGGCTGGGAGAGAGGAAGCCACGAGGGCTGGCCCTCTGAGTCACAGAGGCCATTAGAGAGCAGAGGAGATGAAGCCACAGAACCAGCTGTGGAAGACTCCAGCTGCTCGCAGGAGGATTTATCAGCATGAGAGGAGGCCTTGAGGCTTGGAGCTTCGGCATCACCTGATAGAGTTGCTGCCCCTCTAAACAAAGAAGAACCAGGGTGGCTGGAATGGACACCAGTATCAGGCTGGCTCTTTGAGTGGGTTTCTTTTCCAGTGTTTCCTAAAGTCCCCAATGATTCCAGCAGATCTTTCACTGACGGACCCATCATGCTGCTTGCCTGGTTGTGAGGGTCTGAGCGGCCCAGGCTGTGGGGTTGGGCGTAGGACTTGGACAGGGGCTCATGGTGCTCAGACAGGTCGCTATCAGAGTGAGAACGCCACAGTTTGTTGTGCCTCTGCTTGCTGTGAAATAAAGAGACAAATTAATATGAATATGTTTTAGTTTAATCACCCAACTTTGAACTCAACAGCTGAAAAGCTTAATTTTGTAGGAAGTGTTCCTGCTGCTGTGTCTGGATGTGCATACCTGGCCAGGAGTATACCCTGATACTCCTCCAGCTGCCTCATAAAAGAAGGGTTGGGTTTGGTCACAGTACGACGCTCCTTTACGTAATCGAATGCTTTTTTCAAATCCCAGCCGTACTCCTTCATGGCATACGCGATCACGGTGGCTGCAGAGCGACTTATTCCCATCTTACAGTGCACCAGGCACTTTGACCCAGATTTCCTGGAGAACACACAAAGATCCGAGGTATTAACCATCCTCGAGTCTTTGTAAATCCTTAAAATTGCTTTGAAATTTTCTGTCGTAAACAAAAATCTGTGAGCAGAGTAAAGAATAAAGACACTCACTTTGCTCTTGATATAAACTTAAAGGTGTCATTCCAGTAGGCAAGCAGGTCAGTGGCCTCCTCATCGTAAACACGGATGTTGTGATACTCAAACACACCAGGGAAGAAGTTATCAATCTCCCTGGTTACATTCAGGATGTACTGAACTCTGAGTGGCAAAGAAACAGAAGGGTTAGATGAGGATGAGCTTGTTCAGGAAAGGTTTTAGCACTGTGGACATTTAATTTTATTTTAAGGGAATTTAATCTTCTCATAAGTGTACAGTGTAGTCAGTGTTGTTCTTGTCCTTCCTTACCCGCTCTTCTGCAGCTCCTCCAAATTGGATGCGTTCCACTCGGATCCCTGCAGGAAACAAAAGCAATCCTTAGACTTGTTCCACTAAGACTTTCATCATTCTTTAATCCCGTGGCAAGACATGCCCGATATAAAGTACGCTGCAAACCAAACAAAACTAAAGCACCTTAAAATTGAGCATATTAGAATTGCACAATACTTTGATGCTTCAGGTTCATGAACACAAAACTCTTCAACTGGACTTTTTCTTGTTAGTGTCAGATGTAGCTTTCTGAAATGTTTGTTAAATTACCAAGAAGACATGATCAAAGATCTCCGTAGGACTGTCCATTTGGCCCAGAATGATAATCATCTCGCTGTCGATGAACTCCTTGAACTCTCGTAGGTTGCAGGTCATGTGCATTTCTAGCTCGGTTCGGATCTACAGACGCAACCAGGCAGGGAAGAGTTCAAATTAAACCAGTAACCACAACAAACATGTTTTTTAACCATTTCCTTTTAGATACAAGTTAAACTTCATGCAAAAACATGAGTAATCTGCTTGAATCGTCTTCAAATCCGACATCTGAGGCAAAACTCACTTCTTTGCAGGTGACATTCTCAAGATCTTTCTGCATCATGATTTCCCTCAAGCTGGTTTTTATCTGTCGCTCTGTCAGCTCTCTTTCTGTAGGTCTGCAAAAATGTTGCGACATTCAGAGATTGAGTGCAAAAATTCTCCAATATCTGCAAACCTTTCAGTAATTTATTAACAGAGAGTAAAATATTTACACGTCAGAGAAGAGCACGGGGGAGTCGGCACGGTGTGACTGAACATCCTGCATGGTGTTCCACTCGTTAATGCGAGCCTGGTCCGACGAGACTCGGCTCTGATAGTAGCTGACCCAGGTGAGGAACAAGCTGCCTGGGAAGTAGTTGTGACAGCGAGCCACTTCGCAGGCTTTATGGAGCGACTGTAGAGCCGACCTGGCAGTCGGGTCAAAGACAGAGATATACGTTAAAAACAGGAAATTAGGAGGAAAATTTCAGAGGAAATTAGGATGCACACCTGTAAACTATAGAGGTATATACATTTTCATTTTCGTATCAAAGTAGTGACTCACCACATGGCTTGCACTGAGACAGGCTTGAATACGTGCACTCTGCTATCGGTCGACACGCTGAATCCTCTGAGAACAAAAAGGAAACCATCAGAAACCTTTCCAAACTCACGTTTAGCCCGTCTCCTGATGCTGCTCTTACCCATCTCCGTCCAGGTGTATCAAGGTGTCACTCCATAAAGGCAAAACCAACCCAACAGAACACGAACTGCAAGGAGAACAAGTTCATCTATTACAGCTTCAGGCATGGTACCAAAACGGGCAGGAACACACAGGTTTGTGCACTGCTGTCTCACCCGTCTACCGGACTGAAGTCCATCCCCAGCACCACACTCTCCTCCGTGTCCTGACGGCCGATGGTCGACACCACCACCATGTAGCGGGTCACCTGAGTGTGAGCGCTCTCCAAACGAACAGCCTGGAGAAGAAAACATCTAGGTCATGACCTGACAGCTCACTGATAATCTGAACAGAGTTCTGTTTGTGTTTCTGAACAGTTCTGTGAACCCACCAGCTTGATGTTGTCCTCCGGTCTGAGGAGGGTGAACATGGTCTGTAGATGCTGCTGGATGTCCCCTGTTTAGATACAAAAGTACCTCATTATTTAGCAAATTATACGCACACAAATAATACAACTGGTGGTGCTGAAGCAGATGCTTCGGCCTCACCTGCATGTTTACTCCGCAGCTGGGAGAAGCGTGAAGCAGACGAAGGGGAGCCATTTCCTCGAGGTAAGAAGAGAGCAGCTCCTTTAACGGTCAGGAAACTTTCACTGATGCTGCGGACAGAAAAACTCAAATTAGCACAAAAAACTGTGTGCATCCTAAACATCATTTTAGAAATTTTTTTACAGCCTCAAAAGTAGCTTTATTAGAAAATAAAAAAAATATTTTTGTCGAATTAAAAATTGCCACATAAAAACCGAGTAGAAAAGAATTTCAACAAGAATTAGGATTGATGCATTAAAAACATTTCAGACCTTTATTTTGATTACATATTTTAAATATAACACAGAAACATGATGATACGGGTTTCTTTCTTGCAATTCTCAGTTGTCAGTTTATATTTCCCAAAAGTACCAAGCAGATAAAAATAAATTATTCTTTATATTTTAACAACTTATGATTACTTCTTGTCTAAAATGCTGATTTGATTTCATGTTTACTTAGAAAAATCCCACAACCTCTTGAAAAAACAACCTCATGCACAACAATAAAGAGAAGATTTGTGAGCTTAAACAACTGATGGTGCAAAATGAAACAAAAACAGCTGCTTACAGTGACATGTTGGCTTTTTATGTTCAGAAAACAAACCTTTAATACCTCAAGTTTTCTCAAAACAGCTGATCTGCTGGTTTTTGTATCCTTTGGTTAATGTGTCGGTTCAAGCTAAGCTACTTGCAAAACTTTTCCACAAACAATAGAATTACATAACAGACTTTTAATGCGTAATACATTCCTGTGATTTAGAAATTTTTTTTTTTAAATTTATTGTGGTCAAATCTGAACGTTGTAATTATTAACAAAGAGCCTGACAGTGAAGTGTTATTGTGCTTTATGGTGATGAAGAAGGCAGATTTTCCACTGAAACTAGTTTTTACCAAATGTCCACATTTGTTACAGACAGAAATGATAAGTATTGGTCAAGGCTGAGGAAGGTGCAGAGACAGGAAGTCTGGAAATGTCACTGTGGAGATGGAGAAGAGGGAAAAACTGGAACGGATTGCAGAAAGTATACTTAAAAACTTACTCAACTTTAGCCTTGATAATTATGACTTTTACAAATGATTTTAATATATACTGCAAAAAAGAAATTCACAAGGTGAAGAAGAAGAAAATGCTTATGGTCCTTTCCTCAGGCTAACACGTGGATCAGCCAAGTACTAACAACACCCACAACTCTGACAAATATCCACACTGACAGCAGGATGACATCAGCCACGTGCCATTTCTCTAAACAAAAACAAACATGTTTGAATTCATCTTGTGGTTACAATGCAAGCCAAGAAAATCTCCTTATCTGGCAGCTGAGGTTGCACTCAAGTGACAGACAAATGCTTGGATTATCAAACACATTAACTGACCAATAAATGCCAAGATCAACACTAGTATGTCTGCAGATGATGGGCTGGGGAAACATTCACATTCTATAAAAACTGTTTAAAGTACATGATGTGCCTTGCTCGCCTGTGCCCCCTAAAGATGCATTTCAAGCACGGCAGAAATGATAATAACAGAGGTGGATGTGGGGGAATGCATGTGAGCAGGTGAAGCATCTGGCAGATACATTTCTAAGAAAGCCTTTCCCTGCCCTTTCCTTCCGAATTCAGTCATCACAAAAAAACCACAAGCTTCTGACATGCAACACCACTGGGATTATTTACTGGAGTAATAATCTGTAGTGACAAGTACAAAATGTAACTACAGCTTCCATCAGAAGTCATTCGTGCAGCAAACGTTGAGCTGAAGGCTCAGTGAACTTACAGCTGATAGATTTCCCCCCGAGAGATCACGGAGTTCTCGGTGAAACGGGGTCTCATCTTCACCTCGCAGCAGGCGTAGAAGCAGCCGACCGACGAGCTGCGCGGGGCGGTCACAACACCGGGAGGCATCGCTGCTCCGGAGGAACGAGCAGGAGCGGTCTGCTGCTGTTGAAACGTGGAGATCACTACTCCTCCTTCTCTACTCCTCCTTCTCCGAAGAACAAGTCCGCAGGCAGGACTTATTCAAACGCAGAAACTCGGGCGAAGTGTCACGCTCTGTTCGTGACGCGCATCGTGATGTGAATGAATATTCTAGGGTTTTCAGAATAAAGTGAGGCGAGTGCGGATTAAAAACACAAAGAAACAGCAGAGACGTTGACACATTTAACACAAGCTGTGACAGAGCAGGTGCTTCGCCATCTGCTCTGTTCTGTACTACTTTCTCATTAGTCTGTCTGCTGCTGCGGCAGGCTGCGGTAAATCCTGCTGCTGAAGGGGAGGGGCTATACAAACTGACCAATCAGAGACAAGAGCTGGATGAGGGGAAACTGTATGACGGAGTATTAGCGCCAATGACAGGAAGGTGGGATTCTTAAGCACAAAGTAGTTGATGAAACATCTATTGCGACATGTTATGAGTGAAAATAAAAACTGTTACAATTAAGATAATGTGGGTAAGTTTTGGTTGCAATATTGTTTTGTTTATTTCTACTTTTCATAAGTTTCATGAGTTCCCTTATTGCCCCTAGGAAATCCCTGTGGTCTTATACAGCATTCCTATGGTTGTATGTATGTGGAGCATGATGCTGGAAGGAAATACTCAAAATAATACTGACTTCTATAAATCTTATCAAGACACTCATTTGACTGTGTGTAACCATAACCATATCAGCCATAATGTTGGAGGTCTTGGTCAACAGATATGAACCACAACAAAGTCAGGGGGGTTACACAACATGTGTACATCTTATAAGCAGTCAATAGGGGGCGCCACCCCACCAGCCTCACATGAAGGGGAGGAGGAAGAAGATTGGAATCACAAAATAGTTTTAAAAGAACCCTGAAAACTAAACGATTTATCCATACAAATAATCAATAAGTGCTGTGTATAATCTGCATTTAGGTGTAGTTTAAAATGTTCTCTCACGTTTTTTTACCACTACCGAAAGGTTGTGTGATGTATTTCCTATGTTCTCTCACTTTTTTTTAACCACTAGCAAAAGGTTGTGTGATGTATTTCCTGTTTCTTTGGGGTCTTTTGCACATGCTTTGGGCGCTAAAACCTTTACCATAGACCTACGCTATAACTGGCGCATGCGCACTGGAACTCTCTTAATACAAATTATACGAGAGCCTTGGGGCGCAAAATTTTGCAGCCGAAGCGTGCGCATTAGACCGGAGTCTCAGCTCACATCAGGACGTTGACCTAAAAGCTCTAAGTAGCTTTTTATCATGGAGTAAACTAAATTGATATTTATTCAAAAAATACTTCTTGACAGCTTGTGACAACCCTGCTGATTAAGTCCATATTGTGTCTTTATTTAATCAACTAGACAGTGAGTCATTTGGTTTGTTCGTTTCTTTAATTTTATTAAGAATGCATCGCTGAGTTTCAAAATGCCTATGAGCTAATGGCTAGAGCTAACTAGCTCTGTTCTGATTAGTGATTTTATTCATTAAACAGCAACATGTTGTGGCCGAACATTAGAGGAACACTTATAGTGTTGATTGAATACTTTCATTCATGTATTTTATTATTTTTTTTGCTCGTTTTGGAGATTCATCCAAAAAAGGGTTTTAAATAAAGGCAACTGGACTTATTTGGTTCTTTGAAGACGTTTCGCTACTCATCCGAGTAGCTTTGTTAATTCTGTCTGTAGTAAAGGAGAGAGAATCTTATATACTGTGCTTATCTTCCTCCGTCTGTGACACACCTCCTTCCTGCCTCCTGAGGAGGCGTTTGCTTCACTGTATTCGGCTGACATCCTGGTGAGTTGTTTTGATTAGAGGCATGAATTGTCTGGGAATTAATTTCAAAGCAGAATGGTAGGTGCTGGAAAGATTAAATCTGAGTCCTCCTCCTCTGTTTAAAGTTGGTTTTTCACGTTTGACATAGATGGCTGTGCGTGATTTCAAATTTATAGATGAGCAATGTTATGAAACTATGGTACAAGTTAATAGATTCATTTAATTATTTAGTTTAATAATGTTTTGTCAGCTTTCTAGAAAGCTGAAACTCTGTAAAGTAACAAAACGATATTCTGAATTTAAATGATCAAATATACAAACAGGTTTTTCCCTCTTCTCGTGGAAACAACACTTCTTTTAGAATAGGTTTTCTGCATATTTATTAAACCACGTGCAGAGGGGCGTCCTTTGGATAGTGTGACCAACACACTAATCACATTTATGTTGTTATCTTGCTCCTGGAGAAAGGGGACAGGGTTGCGTAAACACCATTGGGTCTGTTGCTTTCAAAAAGAATTCTCATCAGACTCAGCAACACCCGATACCCTCGTGTGTCTCTGAAACAACAACATCATCATTATGACAACGGAAAAAAGCAGATTGAGAAATCAAAAAGGAGAGCTCAGCTGAACAGTTCGCCAGGGAGAAACCTGACCTTAACACTTAGTCACGCTGCTCGTTGATCACTCGTGGTTTCAGTTTTAAGGTTAGATTCTGTAATGAGGGCAACTGCCTTGGTCATCACCTGGCAGCAAATGCATATCAAATGCAAATCTCCCGATAAACAACAACAACTGCAGTGTGGTGTTTTTCTGTTGGGTGTATCTCTGAACATTAAACAAATTATTAAGTGTATAATAGTTGACTCTGGTATTGGTTAATTGGGAACATTATATTGGAGTTTCAACTTATGTTTATTTATTAAGACTGGTTAAAGCATGTAAACTAAGTGGTGTTCTGACTAAAGCATTAAGTACTGTACATGTAAAAAAGCTTTAATTTTGACCTGACAGTAAACTGTTTCAACTTCAACATCTCCATCTTCTTCTCAAGACTCCCACTAGTAATTTGCATCATCTTCTGTGAATATAGGGCCACAGTCCTGTCTCGGCAACCCACATGTTTGTGTGTGTGTTTACGGGCCAATCTCTCAAGTTCCACCTGACTGTTTTCCTGTTTGAGAGCTGAAATTCACACCATCCAATGAGAGGCAGCAGAGGCCAGGATGTGGTTTTTTACAAGCAGACAGACACCAGACACTGTTGCTGCTGCACTATTGTTTCCACGTATACAAACGCACAAGCAGCCACGTTACCACTTACTGTACACAGAAAAGATGCTTCCCCGATTTCATCTGAAACACACATGCTTTGTTACTGATTGGTGTTAATCTTATAAACAGTAAAATCTATCAGTAAAAAAAGAATGAATTAGAGCCTCGATTTATTCCAGCTGCAGCCTTAGAGATTACAAGGGATTAGAAGTCTTATTTAAAAAGACAGACTTGTATTAAATTCCTCTGTCTCCTCATTTCCCTTCTATAGGTCAGCTGGTGACGCTGCTGCTTCAGCTGATGTCACGATCCTGCTGATGTCACCGAGTTTAATCAGCAGTACTGCAGTGGGCTTTGCTTACGCAGGCACACACACAGAGGCTGCATCACTGTATTCTAGTCTGAATGAATGTTACCTGCTGCAGCTGCTGGCCTCTACAGAACCACACACACACACACACCTCAATTGTGCTACATCAACAAACTTCCTGCTTTCTACTTTTGGGAAAATTCATTCAAACTGCAGGCTCATTCTGTACAGTCACTGCTGTCCTCTTTACACACCTGAAATGATCAGGATGTGGAACTTGACCAAATGTTAGCATTATTTTGGAGGATTTGTTTAGATTTTAGATGTTACTTGTCAAAGAAAGTAATGTTACTTATTTTACCCACGTATTTTACCACTGGATCTGGCTATTTTAGATCTTTCTGCTAAATTACACTCAATTATATGACTTTAACTCACCCCCTAATAACACTAAGAATTCAGTCAGTTTGCTAAATTGACAGGATCAACAGATCTCGTCATCCAAATGTATGCAATCAGTGACCGTGGAAGCTTGTGGATCAGATGAGCGCTGCACAATAAATCTGTGGTTGTTTACAGTCAGTTTAGAAGTTGAAGGGGAACATGTTTCCATAAGTGTATTGTTGTGGAAGCAAATGCAAAGCAGCATTTATGATGTCTAGTTTCATTTCTGTGTATGAGCAGGTGTTTCCAACTAAGCCACCAGGTCTGCTTTTGGCACAGCTAAGACAAGAATGAGAAATTCTAAATTAAATAACAGCGACGTTTACATTCAAATAAAATGATCTACAAGAAGTGCTTATGGAAGTTGTTCACCTCTTATCCTATAAATGGACTTCAGCCTCACCTGATTTTATGACTAGTTTTTTAGAGTCTTTGTTTGGCATCTGTGTTCAGCTTTGTTGTTTGTATTATAGAATAATAACACAGCTCTCTACCAGATGCAAGTACTTCAAATCCCAACAAATCTTTTGTAGGGCAGAACAAAACTTTATATTGCCAGCTACATGCAGACTGTGGAAAAGTTGGGACTGGAGGACACTAATTAGAGAAGCAGCTGAGTGGCGTCAGAGACCACCACAGGCTGAGCAGCCGGCAATTTTAAGCAGTTTCTCACAAAGTACATCACCTCTCTATACAGTAGCATGTGATTAAAACATGTAAAAAAACCTCAGTTACATGCTGGGGTGGAAAAGCATGCAGACTAATGAAACATCAGATTAATTACAAGGAAAAAAAACTCACATTAATTCACATCTATCAAAGCTGCATGGTATCAGGAAAACGTGCCATTACCACCTGATGATAAAAAGCAGTCAAATATAAAAAAGTCGTGAGATCATGTTTTCCTTCAATTGTTAAATGTGATGAACCCATTTTTACCTCCTTGTCTTTTTTCACTGTGATGCTTCCTTTGTGAAATTTTGAAAATTTAATTTGTTCACAAACTTCATCAAGTCAATATTCCATCTGAACTCTACCTCTGAGTAATCACACACACATTCAGGTCTGGTTATGAAAAAAGAATTCACTCCCAGCTGCACAAATACAGACACTCCTCTCAGATGGATGACACAGAGCTCCAATGACCAGACAGACACAGACACTCTGACTTAGGGAGTGGTCGCCAATCTGTCCCTGGATCAGCAGTTCAGCTCTCCTGACCCACATACACACCACAGATGCTGCTGCCCTCTAACGGACAGCCACCAAGCCACAATTAATTATCTCACACATGAAGGGCTTTGAGGCTTTTAAGTGTGATTAAAGTGCCAAATACAACAACAAAAAAAGTGCTAACTGGAATTGTGTAGAACAAATAAACATATTAAACTGTGGAAGGAAATGGATGATTACTTGTGGGCTTAAAGCAGTTATAAGTGAAACTGGAGAAACCGGATCTCCAACTCCAAAGCAGTGAGGGGAAGCACTGGATTGGGACATGACAACAGCATGGTGGCTCTCTGACAACAGAGAGAGGGTCTGCGCGTCACACACACACACACACATGCACAAATAAGGCCGATTTTCTTCTCTGGTCATTTAGGTCACACATGGTGTCATGGGAAGAAACAAAACAAGCCCCCTGTTGATTTAATAGGATGTCTTTGTGCCTCTAATGGTTGATATGTAATCACTAAGTGATACAGCTTTAAAATAATACTGAAAAAATGAAGCCAAATATTAAAATCTTACCTCCTCGGCTGAGAGCGGCGGTCATCCTCCCCACTACCGGACTCCTAGAGAGAATAAATAAGATGATTAGATTTAATGAACAAATGCCATCAAAATACGTCTGAAAATTACAGATTCATACGTTTCAAAACTATGTTTAATGTCTTCGATGCCACCATTCTTTGGTGGGAGAATTTGAATTTATTATCAGATTAAAAGGAAAATAATACAGTTTAAAGTTTTTTGAAAAGTAAGCCAACTTTCAGAAACAACTGTTTGAGGGTTTTTAATCAATCCATTCCATTTTTTAAATTTAAAATGTTACAGATGAATTAAACCAGCGTAAAATCCAATATCAGCAAAAAAAATCTGAAAATGTCCTTTTAACTCTTTTTTCTACATTAAGTTCATTTGCCCTCTTTTGTCACTACACAGTCATAAATACTGTCAGATTAATTTTTATGATGCTGTGCAAAGGATTCTATTCAAAAATGTTTAACAAGTTTTAAAAATTTGCAACATTCAACCAAACTTTGACAGAAAATTAAAAGGAACAGAGTCTTACTGTGCAATGCTGGGTAATAAAGAGAAGCTTGTTTATTTAAATGCTCACACGCTCACTCACAAACCAGATACAGAAAGGCAGAAACCAGTGAGACAAGTAGCATCCAACTAGCGTAGGGTTCAGAACTGCCCAAATGGAGCGAGAGGGAGACGTGAGAGGGTGCAGAGTTCAGCTTCAACTCAATTTACACACTCCAGGAAAATGATCTCATTCTGTTTTTAAGGTGTGGCTGGTCAGAGAATAACACATCCACACACATAAACAAGCAGACACAAGGGAGACGAAGAGGAAAATGTAATATGAAGCTTTTTGAAATGAAAAAAGTCAAAAGCTGAGTGGTAGATAAACACCTGGCGGTATCGCGTAATGCTCCGTACTTATCTTGTTTACTCTAAATGTGGGCTTAACGACATTACTAAAACATCCGCAGCTTCACAAAAGACAGAAGTGGATAACAGGCTGATGATAGGCAACAATCAGTAACAAAAAGAGGCCTGGAGCTGACATCATATCATTCTTTTATCTGTTATGGTAAAAATTATCAATACAGACAATGTCAATTGCAGGGATTGCATTTGTAATGACTTGGAGGATAGAAAATCATGAGCCAAGTTATCGTTGAACAAAAGTAGAACAACAAAATCTTAGTAGAATTTAGTATCAGGTCATTTGAGACTGTTGTGGCTCCAGTTCAATGGAATAACCACAATGGGAGGTACTTGTTCTCTTTCATGCAGAAGATCCAAAGCAGGTTTCCACTGTGTCAGACAGAAAAGCCCGGGAGACGTTTAAAACTAATCCTAAGCAATGATCAACGCCTCGTTGAGCAGGAGATGCTGGAACCAGTGAGTCCATTAACACGTCCGCTTACTCAAACACAAATACACATATCCAATTTATCAGAAGTGAAAAGTCTTTGTTGCTGTGCTACAAAAAAAAATCTGAATAAAATTATGTTTGAGCATGTGAAATCGTGTCTTCTGGAGGCAAAAATACCACAATTTTATTGACTTTATTTGCACTCAAACTAATGAGTAAGAGAAAAAAAGATTTTACATCAGCAGATTAATCTCAGCTCTGCTGTGTTACATGTGTTCATCCAAAACTTTGTTGAGATAAGGAAACGCATGGTGATTTTGCATACATGAAAATGTGAGTTTTTTCCAAGATGCATGGAAATTTGTTGCCTGAAGACCGAGGATCTTGCAGGAGTGGTGCCCAGTCCATGGTCATGTGCTAAAAGTCTGATAAAAAAAAAAAAAACCTTTTATTGAAAAGAATGTATGTGCTGCACATCATGTGAGCGATCCGCTACAACTGCCATGAGAATACGAACTCTGACAAAGGTTTAACTGAACATAGTGGGGAGAAAACGTCTATTAGGCATCTCATGAAAGGCTTGACAGACACGCACATCACATAAATTCAAGGCACGAGACGTCAAACATGTTTTTGTGCAGCTTGTTATCACAGTATGTGTCTACAGGTCCCAACTTAAAAGCATATTTCCACTCGGAAGCACTTCACATCATTCACTGCTCCTGCACGCCATACCTTGGTAAATCACACATATGAATGGCATTTCCTATTATTTCAACAGCTCTTTTTTCCTTTAATCATGAAGAAAAACTGGTTCACAATCACATCTCTGGTTTCTCAAGATCCCCCAAAATTTCTCTTTTTGTGTTTCGAGTTGAGTCGCATGAGAAAACATAACCCAAAACGTGTGTGCACATAGCAAGACAGTTATCCTTATGCTTACTTACAGAACCTGTTTTACTCTCGGTTTACAAAAGGTGTGAGGGGACAAGGTCCTTTTTAGGACACTGTGATGGACATCTGGGTGAGAAAGTAACTCGGCTGGAGTTTGTGCTTTAGGCTCACAGCAGGTCAAAAAATCCTTTCCAATTGTAACTAATCTTGAGTCTAACTGGAGGGAAAGTGTAAAAATCTGACAACCACCTGAAATTTGGTGTTCATATCAGTTTATTCCATGCTGGCAGAGCATGTAAGTAAATGTGCAAATGTGTGCCTGTGAAGACAATGAAAACAGTACAAACAGCAGCAGCTACACAGGAAGTGTGCACAGTTGTGTACAACAGTTTGCCTGTATATTACTTCCTCACTTTGTGTCTGGTTTTCTGGTGTGAGTGCTGCTTCTTCAAACAAAAAGACAGCCCAGGCAATGGCAACAGGTCAACCACCTGCACCCCTGCTTTGCATGAGCAACAAAACCCCAGCCTTCACAACACACATGAGGAGAAGGAGAGACAGGAAGAGAGGGTGAGACCGGCACCAAATATGCAGAGTCAGAGGGACTCTGGGGAGGTGACAGACACAATCTGCTCTATCTAAACAGAACATAATGCAAGACTAATGTCACAAAGTCACAAGTATCTGAAATATGTCTTACTACATTTCTAAACTGATGTACTGCAACTACAGACTGTTAGCCAACTATCACAAGCTGTTTGCCCAGCTGTTAAATAAAACTTGATTTGATCACTCAGGCCATTTTCTTAGTGAGAAGCTTTGCCATCTTGGACACTAAATGTAGCAGACTACCTTTGGACTGGCGGTAAGAATGACAACGTATTATATAAAACAGTGAACAACAACAACATTGTTTCTAAGTTACAGTTCGAACAACAGTAATAATAGGACATTTTCAGGCAGGATAGCTTTGCAACGATGCTGGAATTGAAAAAGATGAGGCTCTATTTGACGCATGCGCACGAATACAAAGGCGAAGCACTGAGAGACTGTCAGCAGCCGATAAAAAAAGAGCGGAAACGAAGCCCCGATTCGCCTTCGACAGTAGGAACATTTAGGTTTAGTGTCAGGAGAGGTGATAGTGTAGGAGGGTAGAAAAAGAACCCTGAAAGCGGCTCTCACCGAAACGCAGGGGCTGGAGCTGGTGCTGGGGGTCGGTGAACGCTGCACGGTAACCAGCGCCATTCAGCGACCGGGAAGCGGACACCTGTAAGGAAGGGATGGCGACGAGACAAGCATAATTGTCCTGAGCGGGGAAAATCTCCGGTGAACCTGAGATTTTTGTCCCCTGTGAGGTTTCTGTCCTTCTTTCTCTCAGGTCGCGTACTGTTTGACTACTCCCCGGCTGTTTCCTCTGTCGGTGCCACGTGCGCATGCGCAACTACCCGTCTCTTGTCAATCTCGATTAACCGTGTGAGTGCCGGATGAAAGCAAAACCCTTATATGAAGTGCTTTATTGAAATTATTATTCCGCCAATAATTACATATTGATGAATTACGCTGAAAGATAAATATTTCTATCGTTAGGAAAACTCTACAGCAGTAAAATTAACAAAATATATTATTAAGTAGGGTATTTTTCTGTTAACATTTACTGTATCTACTGTAGATTATTAAATTAATCTGATCATTAATTACTGATGAAGTCTGAGGAGAGCAGGCTTCAGGATTTAGTCAGGAGTGCCCTCTTTCAGAGCCTAGTAACATTTATTATTTGTTGCACACTAGAAAAAGACAAAATATGTAAAGCTAAGAACATTCTGAAAATTTTTAAATAAATAAAACCCTTTTTCAACTGAAACTATCTGACAAAAATGATTTTGTAGAAGTGCAGATACAGAACTGATAATTTTGAGACCGATAAAGAACGGAAGGAGACCATAATTGTTGCCAGAATCCTGGATGGAATGGAAAGACACAATTTCCATGTAGTAAACAAATCTGTAACCAAAAGCCTACAATTCTTGTTTTTGTCTCAGATCTTACTCTTTTTTAAAAATATCTCTAATTCAGAAAAGATTCTGAAAGATCAATAGATTTACATGTTAGAGGTGGTTGAAATGTTGAGGGCACATTCTCAAAGAGTAGAATCAGATTATCATCAATCAGGAGTGCATGCATAAGTCAACTTTCAAAAGACTCACAAAATCCAGATACACAGTATTTGCATTTTCTTTAAAATAAACTATTTTTTTAAATTAATTTTTGTGTCTGTGCATTTCTTGATTTGATTTAAGCAGCATTACCAGAATGCTGTTCATAGATAATGCATGCACTTTAATTTTTTTGGCAGAGTTTAGGAAAGTTAGTGGTTTGGAGAAGAAGAAAGAACTGCTGTCACTGCTCTTTTCTTTATATACAAGAAGTTTCAGTAAAGTGTTTAAAAGTAGGACGTCAGGGTATATTTCATGACTACTGAGATGTGGTCTCCTGTCTGAACCTGTAACACTGCAGTGTTATCTTCACTGCCTAAGGCCTTGCACAGAGCAGTGATAGCACAGACCTCGTGTCATCAGAACAGGTAACTCAGCTCAGATACCAGTGTGCACAAATATGCACAGATGCACAGCAGGCACCACTATTTTTATAGGTGTTGTACAAACAGGTTTTTTGGCCTTCTTCTTGCACATACTGTCCTGCTAATCGGACTAAAATATCCCCCCAAAAAGCACAGATTCAACGATGAATCAAAAGTCTGCAGCCAACTTATGACAGAACTATTCAAAACATTCACGTTGTTTCCTTGTTGATACCAGTACCCTCTATTTATTTGTCACTGTACAAGAAAAAAGAGGAATGTACCTCACTGTCACAGAAATCTAAGTGTCTCTCCAACACTTCTATCTTTTTTGCAATCAACATGTGTATTTATTCATTCAGCTCATTCTGTCACCACTCCTATCATTCATGTGCAAGGCTGCTTTGGCTGCTTTGTTCATACAGGAGGGATTAGCAGCGAGGCTGGAGAGGAGATGAGATGCAGATTACGACAGAGATAATGATTTTTGGATTAGTCACTCAGAGGAAACTGTGAGAATATGAAACTGTAGGTTTAATCACAGGTAAAGCATGCACTCTTTGATCTGATGTTACAGCATAGATTACCACAGATTTTGGAGAGAGAGCTGGCAGTGCTAAAAATAAAATCACTCTAGTAAATCAAATAAGGCGACCACAGCATTTGTACAGTGGACTCCACCTCTCTGGTCAATAGAAGATTCATCCTAGTTTTTTATAATAGTTCACGAATAAAATGAATGTATGTTTTATAGAATTTTTCTAACTTTAAAAAGAAGAAATATGTTACGTTCTCTTTATACAGTATATTTTTATTTGTGTGATGTCTGGTCATGGAGACAGAAAAGGAAATAGATGTTTAGTTGATGCTTTGTGTATTTTTTGTTGTTGTTATTATGTGGATACTGAAGATTTTGGTTTCAATCTGGGTGCCAGAATCTCATTCGGTGGAGGATGATTGGGGAAAAAAGCATTAACTCAGCTACTTAAACTCAAACTAACTGTATTTATCTGTCAGGACTTTTGTAGGAAGAATAAACCAAACAAATGACAAACATCACTGTAGCATACAAAAACATAAAAGTAACTCAGGACATTAATCAAAAAACAATTAATGCAAATAAAATGAAGTGAGGGGAAACAAGTTAAAAAGAAAGAAAAATAATCACAATTATTCAAAGCAGAAAACTTAGAAAATAACACATTGGAAGTTGAGGGTATTTGTTGCCAGCAGTCTGTTACATTTGTTCCCATTCATTTTGTTTAATGTAAATTAGGACTTTTAGATACTTCAGCCCTGACACAAGATTACCAATTCTGTGAATAATTGCTGTATGGGTTGTAATCATGCACGAAGTCCAAAAACTTTTATTATCAATTATAACTGATAAAGAACATTTCGTACAAAATCAGATTTATTGTGCTGAACAACGTCGCCGCCTATTGGCAGGAATAACAATTCAATATCTACGAGCTGTCATGAAGTTTTATGATAAAACAAGCTAATCATGTAGTAGTTGTTTTCAAAAAAGATAATTTTTTTTTATAAATTGGAGAAAAATCAAGGTATTTTTTGTGTTATCTGATCTATCTGTTAATACACGGTCGTACATTCGAAACAATAATACAATCTGTATTAAAATTGCATCCGAATAAAAAAGCATGTCTATATTACATTATGTTGACATATCTGTAATCAGGAAAATATTTGTGTCAATTTATAGATTTTTCTTACGCGCGTGTGTATCTGCGTGCGTTAGTATGTGTGTCGAATCTGCTGTTGTGTTTCTTCACAAAGCAAGATGGCGGCCCCTACAAAACAGTACGTTATAAACATGCTAGCGAATATATTTTATTTTCTTAAAATAACCAGCTGCAACCTTTATATTTATTATGTTTATATTCACGATACAGAACTAAAGTGACTGTAGTAGCGGTGGCGCTACGACAAACTAGAGTTTTTTAAACGGGGTTTCTGTAACCACTTAGCAATATGCTAACCCCGTCGACATGTCTATCAATCAAATTGTCTTTATTGTATAATTATGTTATAAAATCATATTTTTCTTGTACAAAATGCTTGATAACTTATAGATTTTTAACTGAAATAAGATGGTTCAACGTAAGTAGCTAACATTGTTTTATCTAAATGCATATACCGAGCATATATATGATTTGGAAAGCAGGATGAAATTCAAAGTACATACTAATTGTTTTTCTGACTGTGTGACTAACGGGCATTGCTTTTTGCCTAGCTCATGCAGAGAATGGAGGATTTGATTGAATCAATGGACTAATTTAACAGGTCCAGTTTTAAGGTGGTCCAGGTGCAAAATCAAAAACACAACATTTTCTTCAACTTTCCCAAAATAATTAAAGATTTCACAAAGCACTATCAGCATGTTCGATATTTTGCTTTTAGGATTGAATACTTAGATTTTGAATTGTAAAGAACAAAAAGTATTTAAAAAAAAGAGGTTTCACAAGAGTTACATACCATGTTTAAAACATCCTGCTTTTAGTGTAGAATAATTTATTCTGGGTTTGAGCTGTCTAGCTGATGTAGTTTTAAAATGAGACCAGCTCTAAGTCGGCCCAGGAAAAGAAAAAGCTAAAAAATGTTGCTTTCTGTAATTCTCACAAATCAAATAAAGGTTTCACAATTTACAAACCGTATTTTAAAGATTCAGCTGTTAGGGTAAATATGTTAGGAAAGGTTTGAAATCTAGGTATTGTAGTTTTAAAACTAGAGCTGTACAGATGGTAAAAATTCTGTAGAACTACCCTTTAACAAGGGTACTCAGGCTCTGTTGAGCTTTGTGTTAAGGTGTGAAAGTAAGATAATTCTTTAATTATCCTCTCTGTGTTCTAGCAGACATACAAATGTTTCTGTTCATATTTTTTATGTCTGCTTTTCAGGAGATAATATAATACTTCTTTCTGATTTCCATCAGGTATGGGCTGATCTTACCACAGAAGAAGAGCTTGTCAAAAACATCAGTCCTTTCAAAACCGTCTGTGTTTGGGGATGACTCTGATGATGAAGTGGGTAAACTTTTTGATTTGTTAAAAGCAAGGCAATGTTATTTGCCTGTTGTCACTGTGAGTGGACAAACTGATCGAAATGCATTTGAATCTACTGATCATCATGTTTTGTACTCTAGACCTCAGTTGGTGAGAGTTTGCAGAGAGAAGCTATCAAAAAGAAAATGATGAAGCAGGTAAGAGAAGCAATAGATTTCATGTAATGGTCCATTTGTCGTTTGAAAGAATTAGATTTTTTTTTCTCAAAACAATCTATTCTCTGCTGTTTATGTTTCCTTAGTTGTAATCATTTGATCTCCTTTTGTCTTTCTGTCTGAAGACTCGTTTGGAGATGCAGAAAGCCCTTGAGCAGGACAGCACTGTGTACGACTATGATGCTGTGTTTGATGACATTCAGAAACAGAGACTTGAGAGCAGCAAAAAAGTTCTGGGAAGTGCTGACCGAAGGGTAATTCCAGTTCTATTAAACCCACTGAAGTGCATGCACGTCTAGAAGTATATATAACCTTGTGTTTTTGTGTCATTTTGCTCCAGGAAAAACAGCACATGAGCTACCTTGTGTGATTAATTTTTTGTCTATTCCTTTTTTTACAGCCAAAATATATCCATCAGTTAATGAAAGCAGTAGAAGATCGAAAGAAAGAACAAGAGCGAAGAGAGGAAAGAAAAATTCAAAAAGAAAGGGAAGCAGAGGGAGAGCAGTTTGCTGATAAAGACGCTTACGTGACCTCTGCTTATAAGAAGAAACTGGAGGAGCAGAAAGAGGAGGAGGAGAAAGAAAAAAGGCAGGCAGAGATTGAAGGTTAGTGATACTAAGCTCCATATTTTTTGCTTCAAGTTATTCTTTCAAAATGCATGCAATGTAAAATAAAAAACTAAACTATTTAGCATTTTAGGTCAAACAAAGTTAGAATTTTTAATTTATTCATTTTTCTGCTTAGCTGCTTTGGACGTAAGGAAACAAAAAGACCTGAGTGGATTCCACCGGCACCTGTTGAATCAAATTGTTGGAGAGGAGGCAATTCCTGATCGTTCAGCAAACAAGTCAGTCAGAGCTTCTTATAGGCTGCTCAATAAACAGCATTTTATTCGAAGCTCAGTCTTTGACTTTATACTTTCTTTATCTACAGCAGTCAAACTACTGATGTTGCAAAAGAAGACGAGCGGATATCACCTCTTCCCTCACCCACATCTCATGAGAATAACCCAAGTTCTGGAAGTGACGACGAGGAAGGCCGTGAGAAGACGGGTTTTAGCAAACCTGGAGGAGGATCTGCACACTCAAATCGCCAGTATCGACAAAGATCGCCCTCATCTGGGAGTGGAGGGGAGAGGGAAACAGAAAGGAACAGAGACAGAAAAAAGAAGAACCATCGAGATAAAGACAGAGAGAGACACAGAGACAAAGAAAGAGAGAGAGACAGGCACAGGGGCAGAGACAGGGATGACCGATATGGAGACAGAAGAAGTGACAAGGATAGAAGAAAAGACAGAGATCGAGGTAGAGATGATGACAGAAGCAGAGGCAGGGGTGATGCTGAGAGGGAGGAACGGCACAGAAAGAGAGAAAGGAGCCCCAAAGAGCGTGAACGAGAGAAAAACGGTGAAAGAGACAACAGGAGGAATTCAGGTGAAGACAAGCGAAAGGACAAACATGAAGAAGAAAAGATACGAAAGAAAGAACCTGAGAGAGAGAAAGATGTGATGCCTGAGGAAAAAGATGCTGAAAAAGAGAAAACAATTGAGCAAGATCCAAAGGAAGATGAGCAGAAAAAGGAGCAGGAGAAAGAGGAAGAGGAGGAAAAGGCAAACAAGTTTGCAAAGCGCAGCACGGAGCAGACTGTGAGTTCAGCCCGAGAAAGGTTCATGGCTCGACAGATGGCCCGGTCATCTAAGAGCTACGTCGAGAAAGAAGAGGACTGATTTTACTCCAAACATCAGAGCTGCTCACAACTATCTCAATTTAAAGGACAAGAATAATTTGATTTATGAAACTAAATATAGAAAATATAAAAACCCGATAGATTTCATCTGTATGTTTCCACTCAGCCACCTTTGTTCACACTAAAGTTAATATGGAAAAACTTGGATGAACCTAAGTTTTATTTAACACTGAAGCAGCAGCTATTCCTCAAACTATCACAGCCTTTTCACCATCTTCCTTTTCTGTCAGTCCTTGGATCATTGCCAACATCCCTGGACATAAGGGTTGTTAGACTGATGAGATTTGACTATGGTCAGCTTCTTTTTGGAATACGGTTACTTGACTGATCAGTTCTGTGACAGGAATGGTTGGGAGTTTTGATGCAGAGTGTCAGATTCATCATTATACATGGGGATGAATGTGACTGTCAACTTATGGAGTCGGAAAGATGGAATTGTTAAATCATCCCCCCTTGTGGTGTTAATAAAGTTTAAATATTCCTGGTTATATCTGAATATTTTTTATCCTAAAAGCCCTCTTACGTAAAATGCATTCAAGGACACTTAAGGTGGCACTGGAAGGTTGTTTTAAATGAAGCCACACACTTGGTCCATAAAATGTGGGCACAGGTATGCATTACTAATAATCTGTGTATCACTTGTTCTATTTTCAATTGGAAACCAATAATAAAAGTGGTTTAGTTTTTTGTTTTTGAAACAGATACGAAACAATCGTCTTGTTTTTCATGCTTTTAATTCTAGTCTCGGACCACAAATATGAACAAATTATTTAATATTTCATTGCTCAGGTTTTCTTTACCAGGTGTTACATTGACAATGAGTCCCCCTGTCTAGATGTGTTCCCCCCACCAGTTCGGCGGGGTGCACTCGTTGCTAAATTGTCCTCAGAACTGAATCTGACACAAAAAGAAAGTAAAACTGAAAATGATAAAAAGCTCATTAGAAATCAAGGCAGTAATGTTTTGAAAACAACTACCTAAAGAAATTAGATGTATTCAGCAGGGATGGTAGTACAAAGCAGTGAACTATCTTGTGACTTCTTGGTCTTTGGCTTCTGCTGACAAACACTCGCCCTCTTATGGCGGTTTCTCGACATTGAAAATCTTTAACCAGTGCATCTAATCTAAATCTAGTCCCAATCTTAACTGAGCATTGCACTGATTAACTATCAGTATATTGCCAGATTAGAAGCAAAGAACACTTTAGTTTTATTGTGGAAGTGGACATGCAGAGTTGCTCAAAAACAAAACGAGAGGAATCTGTTTTGACACTTTAATTTACTTATTACAAAACACAAAGTAAACTAACAATCTTTGAGCATAAACCCAAACAAAGTGAATGCAACTACATCTAAAAAACGTTCCATGCCATCTTTCACATGGCCAGTAATGCAGGGAAACAGTTGTGGCATCATCTTCCAGTCAGTAGGAAACCAGTTTCTTGGTTAGGTTTAGACTTCTTGAGATCAGGCAGGAGAATCATTAAGACTTCAACAAGTTAACATCGAAGTTCAGTTGTTTATTCACCTGAGAAATGGAGAGCAAGATTAGAAATTAAGAAAAAATGTACAAATTCAACAAAACTTCAGATGTGTGATGCTGCCATTCAAAGTTCAGAAAACCAAGAGTCACCACTGAACAATCTGCCGGTAATTCCAGCATTTCAGTTTAGTTTTCATCACAACACTGTATGGCAGCTATTGTGTAGAACAGAATAATTACCTCCCACTGGACCGTGTGCATTAATATGATCAGCTGAAGAACACCTGCAGTAACAGAGTTATAGGAAGAATGAGAACAAACAAATCTAATGGGGAAAGTCTCAAATACAGCTTTAACGCTCAGAAAACTGGATTAGATACAATCGTCAGTTATCGCATCTGACGGCACTTCCTATTCCAGGTTTTCATCATTGAAAGCTGTTAAAAATGACCAAATTTTGACATAGAATTTTTTTTACTTGCACAAAAAGCAAGTTGATGAAAAGTTGTGCATTTAAGTTTACTTACATGACCCACCTGAAAACAGACTGCTTTGCACACAGGAAACTGCAGTTGGATGAATTTCAGCCAGCTCTACACCTTGGGGTTAAAAACAAGAAAAAATAGTTTAAATTAAAGATGATAAACCAGTACTGACAGAACCAAATACCATACAAATGTCACTTTGTGTTCAGAAAACAGTTTATCAACACTAGACAATCTGCCGGTAATTCCAGCTATTTGTTTAAGTTTCATCACCACAGAAGCTGCTAGTTTTATCTCAATGACCGATATGAGCTTTTACCGGTGCAGAAGTGTTTCCCTGTGGGACGTTCTTGCATCATTTCAGAGCAGCCTGGAAAAGGTTTCACATTCTTTGTGGAAACTCGGTTGAGTGTTCAGCGCTGCAGAGAAACAAAATAATGGGTTAACATTGTTATTATAACAGGCATGAGCAACAGAAAGTAATGTTCAGAAAACTATGACACTATTGCCCTGCAGGTAATTCCAGGCATTTTAGTTTAGATTTCAGTTCCCAATTAACCTCAAAAAATGAAAACCAACCTTCAATCTCAACATGTCATCCACTTGAGGTGCCATATTTGAATGGGTCTGACAAAACAAACAAACAAAAACTAATTTAAAATGGTCACGGTTATGTTTTATAGTTAAAATTGATATCAGTACTCAGATCAGTGAGTAGAAACATCGTCAGTTGTCGCATCAGACGGCACTTCCTATTCACAGTTTTCATCACGGACAAAGAGCATTAAATTGTTTGTGATCACTGCAGTCACTCACCTATCGGACAAAAGCAGACTCCATCAGACTTGTTTGTGACGTTTACAGAAGTCATTTTATGATACTCGAGAATTCTGAGAAAAAAATTTAGAAAATGGTGATTAGAAAAATAATTCATAATCACAAACGTCTTCACTTTTAAAGATTGAAAGCAAATATTTACTAGACATAAATGTTCCACTCATTGGCATATTTCTAAATAATTTATGCAAGTCTGCTGAAAAGATAACTTAAGAACTCTTCCATCCTCTGCACCACGTGGCTGCACGAGGCCCCTCAACATTAGGCTACATCAAACTGAAGCTAGCGGTTCATTTTACTCACAGGAAAGCAAATACATATATAAATGCGATTTAAAAGTGAATACCCGGGATTAATCAATGCAGAATGTGCCCACCTTTAAGCGGGAGAAGTTCAAATCTCTAAACAACTGCTACCAAGAGGGGAGGAAGCTGAAAGGGACCGTATGCGGCTCGTTCAGTCATTTTATACACAACCGTCGCCGGAATAAGACGTCACTGGTTAGGTTTAAAAAAAACTTTATTGAAAATGTTATATTCAGCAAAACATAGGAACTTGTGTCACCGTCTAACATATAATATAATAAGATTAAGGAAATCTTAATTCAACTAATAAACGATGGACAAAATCGAGAGAAGGACAAACAATTTTTTTCTGTCTCTTTTTAAGATTTAACTCGTTTTACATCTGTTCTCGCTACAACTTTATATGTTCCAGTTATATCTAATGAAATCATAGTATTAAAAGTAATATTTGCGCTGTTAAATAATATCTTTTTTAATTAAAACATTCGTAAACGATCCAGAAAACACGTAATAAGATACACCACAGGGTGGCGCTGTTTGGCAGATTTCTCGCTGCTCCTCACTGAATCAAGCAGTTTATTATTTACCAGCCTGTCTGTGTGTGAAGCACATACTTTGGAGGCAGACTTCTTTACTGAGCGTTCTTTTGGTTTTATTTTACAAATTTGGACATTTTGGCTCACAGTTACTACTCGTTCCCCCATCTGTTTCAGGTATAGTTGATTTACTCTTTTGTATATAGACTAAAATTGCTGTAAAAGCAGGACAATACATTGGTTTAAATCTAAAATGGCTGAATCGACTGAATTATGTCAGTAATGGTCCTTGTGTTTCAGCTGGTATAGTAATGCTATGAATCCAATTAAACCTCTCTTTGTGACACTGCTTGTTTAGTATAATGCTCACATTATTTACAGGATTTTAGGTGTTGAACGTTTGTGGTTTTTTTTGGGAAAAGACTTAGGAGATATAATTTATGTTTTCTTGGCTTTAAAGAAAGAGTGGGTGTTATATTAAACATAAAAGTATGTTTGTTTTAGTGATAATGGCCATTTAAATGTCAGTCTGTGGATGTCTGTGTGAAACTGCAGCAGCATGTTGCCACCAGTGAAAAAAGACAGGATTATCACTCATCTCCCAAAGGTTAGTACACACACACACACACACACACACACACACGCACGCACGCACGCACGCACGCACGCACGCACGCACGCACACACGCACACACACCTTTTTCTGACTTCTTCCAGTAAATATCATGACTTCTGTGTGGAAAATTGTAAGAAGAGAAGGATTTATGTAGTAAAAGAACAATTCAGGCCATATAAGTCATTTATAATAGGTCAGATAGGGTCATATTTCGGAATGGCCATGTCAAAATCCAGTGTAAATGTTATGAAACAACATGAAGAGAGATGTTCAAATAAGAAAACTTTCAAAAACCCGGAGTTGATGCTGTTCTGTACATTAATGCTGATCCAGGACCATTTGTGACAGTGTTCAAGCTGAAATCAGGACATCTCTGTAGCTGTAAAAGTGCATCCACGTGCTCACGCTTTAACGTAATTACAGCTCACAGTGCAACTTTTGATGTTTGAGTTATTTGAAGCCTGAAAAAGCTGAATGAGCATGAATCTGTTGCTCCTGATTTGACATTTGGCACAGCCTGCTTTGGGCTCATCTCACCTGCTTTATTTCTGTTGGTTTTCTTTGCAGTGTTTCAGTCCGAATGCAGCTCTGCACATGAAAGAAAGCTTCCACCCACAGGTGAAGGCAGCATGCCAGGTTCAAAAGACAGACAGGTGAGATCACATTAGAGTTATTTCAGCCCTCTCATCTGGTTAGACTAGAGCAACACACTGAGATCATGTGTGTTTAAGCTAAATGAATAAGGTCTGTCAGTTTCCTTAGAGTCACGCTGCTGGATCAGCTGATATCCATCTTCCAAACCCACCATGTCTGACTGAATTACTCTGATGGCCTGTTAAAGGAGAACGCTGCTGAGAATTTAAAAACTACAAGGACACAAACAACACTGTTGGATTTCTTGTTAAAAATAGCTTTTTTTCTTTATAGCTGGTATAAATACACAGTCTCAATAAGAGAAGAGTAAATTCTAAAAGAAAACGTATACATTTCTTCAACTGAGCTGTAATTCTTCATCAGTGTCTGTGGTGAAAAGTCGATTTCTAAAGCTGTTCTTCATCATTATTAAAATACAAACGGTATAACTCAGATTTAAGACTCTTTTTTAATGGAGGGCGTCATTGTGTTTTTATATTTTTATTATAGTAACACAGAAAACAAATAACATTCAGAACTATCAGCTGCTGTAACAGATTGTTTTTTAACTCTTGACATTTAGATGAGACATAAAACATTTAGAATGGGTCTGTCTAACATTTCTTTCTACCTAGAGCAGTTCTTTGTACCATCAGACGTGTATCTCACATGAACACAACACAAAATCATTTAATAATCTTTTGTTTTGTCTATTAAAAAGTAAAATAATTCATTAGAACCATTATAATAGAGCAAGACTATCAATAAAACTATTGTTCTCATAAAGATTACAAATATTAATGATCTATTCTCTCTTTTTTATTAATAGTTTTTATAAGTTAGAAACTTAAAGTGTTACTAACCTCCTGAGACCCGGCAGCCATGCTGGCTTTGTGCACTATTATATTTTATTCTGTTTATTTTAGACCTCTTTTTATTATTTAAGTTTTTTTTTTTTTTTGGTATTTTAAAACTTTTTTCTTTTTAATAAAAACTTGTTTTATTTATAAATTAAATATAATGTGAATGAATAGATTTCTTTATCTATGATGACCTACTAATCCCAAATAGTGAGGTGAAATTAAAAATACACACCAAACAAAAGCTCTGGTATCAGGAGGAAAATATAACAAACTGTCTTTTTCTTTGTGAGATCAGGATGTTTCTGAAGTCAGATTTTAACCAGAAGTTTTACATATTTGAACGCACTCATTGTTTGCTTTATTATTGATTGTGATCCGTCTCCCTGCTGTTGGGTAAATGACTTTTTTTGGTTTCAGTTTTAATGTCGCTAAAGTCATTGTAGTTGGAGATGTTGCAGTTGGGAAAACATGTTTAATCAGCAGGTAAGGAACAGAAAATGTTTTCCAAATTAGAGACAAAAGCTTTCATTTTAGATGTTGATGTTTACTTTACATTTAATGGATTTTGTTCCAATAAATTATGAGTAAAATTTATGTTAGTAATATTGCAGAAATCACACTTTTAAGATCTAAAGTATGAATACTTTATTGAACAAATGAATAAATACATGACTGTTGTTGCTGCTCTGAGATGGTTCCCTTCTGTGTCTTCCACCGTTCTTTGGTTCCTGTCAGGTTTTGTAAGGATGCATTTGACAGGAACTACAAAGCAACCATTGGTGTGGATTTTGAGATGGAGCGTTTCGAGGTGCTTGGCGTTCCCTTCAGTTTACAGCTGTGAGTTATCGCTACGCCTCAGATTAGATCCAGCTCCACTCTGAGCAGATTCAATCAGATAATCGGATCACTGTGATGTGGACATTTCATCATCTTCGTGCTTAGACTGTGGAAATTACACACGTTTCATTTACTGTGCAGGCTGTGCAGAATAAGTAATTACAAGTCGGTGTGTGTTTTCCAGTCCTGACTGAGTTGTGTCTGATCTGTTCCAGGTGGGATACAGCCGGTCAGGAGAGGTTCAAGTGCATCGCGTCCACATATTACAGAGGAGCACAAGGTGAGTTCAGCTCCGTCTCAGTAAAGAGCTGTTAACATAAACAGGTTGTCGTTTGCTGATGTGTCATTTTGTGTCTCCAGCTATCATTGTGGTGTTTGACTTGAGCAGTGTCAACTCGTTAACACACGCCAGGTAGATGACAGGTTCTGGTTGTTTCTCATTATAAGACCATCTCAGGTCTTTTATTTCTGTGTGTGTGTGTGTGTGTGTGTGTGTGTGTGTGTGTGTGTGTGTGTGTGTGTGTGTGTGTGTAGGCAGTGGCTGGAGGACGCCATGAAGGAAAACGACCCGTCCAGTGTTTTACTGTTTCTCGTTGGAACCAAAAAGGACCTCAGCGTGGGTGATTTAAAAAAAATAAGAGTTAATGGAAACTATAGTAATCAATTATGTCATTCACTGTATTTTTGGAGTACTTTAATAATAATTTCTTTCAAGGCAAAAAGTACTTTGAGTAAATCTTCACTAAAAGTATTTATACAACTTTCTTAGAGCTACTTTTGAACACTTGTAATGTTTAATATTGGAAACAAGTCTTAAAGCATTAAATCTACGACTGTGAAACAAGATAAAATTTATAAAGTTATATTCAGCAAACTAGAACCAAACAACATCTATTCGTCTCAGTAATACCTTTACTGTAGAAGTATTTTTAAAGCCTTTAATACCATTAAGTTGTAGTAGATTTTCATTGATATGCAGTAACATTTTATATGGTGTTCTGTGGAAAATCAAAGATATGTTAATGATCAAAACAGAACTTGAAGTGGATCTTTAAGCTTTAGTGAAGTACCAGCACATTTTTGGGTTTACTCATAATCTTTTTAAAGTATCACGGGATGATGATATAGTTGAGTTGGTCGTTATTGACCCAACATAAAGTGTGATTAGTCAGGTTATCTTCACAGACCCAGATGACTCTTCCAGTCTGTCGCTGACCTCTTTTTGCTCCTCAGTCTCCTGAACAGTTGGCTCGGACCGAACAGGAAGCCATCAGACTCTCTGAGGAGATCAAAGCGGAGTACTGGGCCGTGTCTGCAAAGTCAGGTGGGAGAGAAACGGACGGGAATCGGCTCATATTCATTCATTTTCCTTCCTAATCCCTGCTCTGTGTCTGTTTGCTGTCACAGGGGACGGCGTCAGGGACTTCTTCCTTCGCGTGGCCTCTTTGACCTTTGAGGCGAATGTTTTGGCTGAGCTTGAGCGGAGCGGGTCGAGGCGCGTCAAAGACATCATCAGTGAGTCGCTGCATGCAGAAGTCAGCCGGTGACTGCAGGGCTTTTCTGATTGGTCTGTCTTTTTAATGTAAACACATCTGGAATGTGAAGATTTGCTCATCTTTCTTTATCTGCTGAAAAACTGCACAACTCGATCTCAACTGAAAATGTGCAAAAACGACTGATCAATGAAACATAGTTGTGCATTACGTTATTTTTATTGTTATTATTGCATTCGTTACACATTTAGCTGGTTGACAGCATTTTAACACACTAACATTTGTATTTGTGTTGCGTTCAGGAATCACAGACAGCTCAGAAGCTGATTACAAACCGAAGAGGAAAACCAACTGTTGCTGAACCCCAAGGAGAATGGATTACTGCAGCGATTTCACATTAACGCGATCATCATCAGAAACTCCGGGGCTCAGCGTGGATTCCATGAAAACAGCTTCTGGTTGCGACGTCAGTGGATGGTGTATCTTGAAAATGATTTTATTTGATGAATTAGTCATGATCTGAGGTGTAGCTTCAACATAAAGAATTCAGTTGAAAACAAGTCTGCCAGCAGGAATGACTTAGTGTGTGTCAGGAATGATTTGTGCTGATTGTCCTGCAACAAGAGTAGCTTGGTTTTATCCAGTTAAATAATCCATTAGGAGACGTCGACACCTTCATAAAAGTGTCTGATTAAGTTTTTTTTCTATTTGAAAATGTGAGAATAAATAGCTTTTTTCTTTACTGCTGTCATGTGTTTTAGTGCTGCTGATGTGACTCATAGATCAGCTCAAATGACCTCTATCACGCCCATAATGCATTTTTCTCTGACTCAAGGATTCACATGATCTTACAAATAGAGGGATTGTTCCCAGGGATGGAAATGTGCTGCATGTTGCAACTAAACCAACAGATTCACACGAGCAGTCAGAAAGTAGGAAAAAGGTGAATGTTTAGTCTGGATGTTCTCTTCTACTTAACTTTTTGTCCTCAAATTATTTGAAAACTGTTGTGCATTTAATCAGGTTGTCCGATGCTGAAGTTTGCATCAGACACTTGAAACATTTAAGTGTGACAGAAAAGCAAAACCAGAAAGAAAATGTAACGGGGAAATACTTTTCCCACAGCAAAGGCATTATTCTTACACTTATCTTGTAACAGATGAGCCAGAAAACCCTTAAAAAATGGAAAATCTTGAGACCTATACATCCACACAGCTAGTTTCTAAAATGGCACAAAAACAGACAACTATTTACTATGAACACTTTTATTAAAGAGATCACAGATAGAAAAGGTCGCCAGCAGCACCAGACGACGCTGCTGACAACCAATCAGGCTCTTGAGACAGGTGCAACATCTCAATCTGGCAGGAGAAGTAAAGCCAAGGACTTACAAATAATATTTATTTAAAACGATATGCAATTTATGGGACCATGATACGTTGCACAATGCAAGTTAAAGCACATCCTTAAATACCAGTGCTGCTTGTTTGTAATGTGGCACGGAGACAGCAGAAATTAAAAGTGGATGCACGAGTCAGGGAAGCAGAGCAGCAATAAAATCCCAAACGACGACCACAAACTGTATTTTTTAATATTCTATTCATTCTTCTGGAGTAAATGCGTGCAGTTCAGAATATAACAGGAACATAAACACAGTGGGAAGAAGTTTGATAGTGTTAAAAACTTGAAGTCATCTTCGTTTTACTGCTGCAAATGTGAAGATCTGCTTCGCTGGTTTTCAAAATGAAACTCTCATGCTGAGATCACGTCCTACAAGACGGCGAACATTATTTAATGTCAGACGTGAAAGACTTACTGAACTGCAAACACTTAGAATGCAATAAATTTGGATCTGAGTAAATAAAACAAAAATCCCCCAATGACAAACTCAGATACTTGCTTTACAGAAGTCTGCCTGTTGGATTTTGTCACTAAAATCAAAAGCTTTAAAATAAGAACTACTTTTCTCTACAATGCCTCACATTTATGCACAAGAACTGTGTCTAATGTGGCACGTTGCTCATGTCCACACTGAACAGGCTGCAGAGTCTACAATACATCAGAGACTAAAACAGTCAGCTGATCATAATACAGCACGTGGTGGAGACGATCAGCAGTAACCCAGAAGCTTTCGTTTTGACCCCTCCTCTTCTAACATGCGTGTGTCTGTACAGTTAAATTTGTGTTTCTATTGACAGATGTGAAGAGCAGAGTCTAAAAGTTTCAAACAGAAAACAAAAGTCTTTATTCATTCTGACGGATTTCATACAAACGGCGTGGTAAAGTGTTGTCACAGTAACCACGTTCAGAACACCACCAGCCACAATGAAGTAATTAAGGGCCAACTGTTCCCTTCTGTCATTCAAGGATTAAACTAAAAGCAAACACAAGAACAAAGATAGGGACAGCTTGTCTGCCTGTGTAGGTCCATGTCCTATATATGTAACTGATACTTCAAGTAGTTTTAATCACGGTTCTGTCTTTCTGCATGACATGTAGAGTATTATTCTAACGACACAAAATACTTTGCATCCAGAGCAGATTGGTAGGAGGGGAGGATATAAAATATTAGGGATGAGATGGATGAACAGGAGAAAGAAATGAGTTGACACGAGTCTCAACTTTTGTAAATAATTATGAGGTGGTGAGGAGAACCTGTGACCATTCGCTAGATGGAGATAATGGGATGTGGGGGAGGAAAGGTCATCCAAGTGAGGCAGTATAAAGGATGAAGTTGGGTTAAGGGGTGGGGGGGTGACGCCCCCCTCTGTGTTCTATCGATCCATTTCATCCAGCAGGGGTGTGGCGTCTCCGGCGAGCGACATGGGTGTGCTCTCGATCATGGGGCTGGGTGACGGGCGTGGCGTCAACCTCTGGGCTTTCTTCCTCCCCTCTGCTTCTTTCTCCTTCAGCCACTGCTCGGCCATCTTGCCCCAGTCGACTGCAGTGGAGCTGCTGCTCGGCCTGTAGAAGGGAAAATTTGACAGCATTTGACCAAAAGCCTTGAGGATATGGTGGTCTGGTTTAAAAAACAGTTCAGTGCAGGTTGATCTCCACCTAGTGGCTGAATAACGCCATAATTTAATAAATACTAAATGTGTATGTTAAAAAACATTAAAACAAACCAAAGTAAGCAAGAACATGAAAAGTAAAAGTCTCCTTTGTTTACTTTGGCTGCTGCTGCTGCTGTTGTTGTTGTTGCTGTGGCTGCTGCTGTGGTGTTCGTCCTCGGGATGAGGTAGAGGATGATGGTGTGCCTGATGAGTGGCCATGATGACTGCTGTGGTGGCCAGGATGGCTGTGATGTCCCAGATGTGGGTGAGCGTGTGTGTGAGAAGACTGGGGGGTGGAGCCTGGATACTGCGGCGTGCCCAGGGCCTGCTGGCTCGGTGTCGTGTAAGAGTAGCTGGGTGTCATCATGGGCGTTGCAATGGGCTGCTGAGGAGTGGCAAATACCTGAAGAGCACAAAGGTGGACAGTTGAGTTAATTAAAAGAAAAAAACTGAATCGATTAATCAAATATATGTGGTTAAGTTTCAGTTAATTTTTATGACTAAAAGGACGTCTACGTCATGTATGATAAAAAACGCTCAAACTGATCTTAAATCAGTCTGTTAACGGCCACCAGACAATGCTTCCTTCCACAGCATTAAAATTCCCCTCACATGATAAGCAGACGAGCTCCCCCCTCCTCCTCCTGTGCTGCCACCACTGTAGCCGTACTGGCTGGAGCCCCACTGTGCAGGGGTGGTGTTGGGGTTCTGGCTCTGACCCGTGACGGCGGCGATAGCATTGAACATCTGAGAAGTCATGTTTCGTGGAAGGGCGTTGACAGCTCGTGTCAAATCTAGGGAGGGAATAAATTATAAAATGTAAAACATGTTTTACATTTCGGCTATAATGTCTGGAATTAAGTTGGACTCACCTGCAATATTTATATTGGCTGGAGTTGCGTTCAGGGAGGCGGGGGTTCTGGTTCTGCTACTGTTGGAGGGAGTAATGCCTTTGATGAGGGAGAAAATGTTAGTCATAAACAGAACAGTTAACAGCTTTAATAGACTCTAAACTTTAAAGATAGTGTTTCAATACCTGGCACAGGCTCCTGATAATGGTCCTTAAACCAACGGAAGAGTCCATTCACTGTGGGAAATGTCTGAGAACGGTAACGAAAACCATCTGGGGTGATGGTCACATACTCAATCCTAAAAGGAGGAAGAAAAAGATAATCCTGATCAAATCTTCAAATAGACACATCAGCACTGCAGCCATTCTGTTGAGGCTGAAATAATGTGTCACCTCAACATCTAAAATACAGTCACTAAAACATTTATTTTCTAAAAGACACGGACAAAATTCTGAAAATTCAATGCATAAAACAAGACTTCAAACATTTCGGTCATTTATTAATCTGGTTCAAGGGCTTGAAAATCAAACCAACTTTCAAATCAAAAATGAAATTCTGCTTATTGCTGAAACATTCAAGCACTTTAAAGCTCCAGGAAACATCCTAAACACTTCCTGTTCATTTCAATTGCTTTCTAGTTTTAAATTCAGATTTGATTCTCTTCAGTCTCCTGTAAGATTTTAGTCAAAATATAATGATGAAAAAATATAAAATCAGAGCATTAGATGAACTTAGATCACAAGTGGCCACAATCATACATTTATTATAATCCTTTTACTTGATAAAAGTTGTTTTTCTTCACAGGAGAAAATTTCTAATAGCAATGAACCAGAAAAGGTTAAAAAAAAAAAAAAAACCCACAAAAACATTTTTTGTGAAAAATGTGTTACATGGAGTAGGCCTAATTAAAATCTTTATAGTATGAGAGTGTGAATAACAAGTGTGGCACTAAGCAAAAGCGTGTTAATATGAAACTGTTTCAAACTGTGAACCCTGTAAAAGCGAATCTATAATTTTAGTAAGAAATACATATCTACATACCGAGGTTTTCCACGAGGCTGATAGCCCAAAATGAATTTTCCTGGCAGATCTTTACAAGCTGAAATAAAATAAGGAATGAAAGTAGGCTTCTCCCTCTTTGTCTTGATTAATAACTCCTCCATTTTCTATCAAAGAGAGAACAAAAGCAACAATGCAATTTATTATTACAACAGCAAGACAGACTATTTAAAAACAACAGAACTATAAAAACAGTTGAATACCTCCTTGCTTCCACCGTTACAATCCTGGAAGTATTTATGTCCCAGCAGATCTCGTGCAAACGAGGCCATTGGCTGAATGTACCGAGCAGTGATTTCATCCAGATCTTCAAACTCCTGCAGAGAAATAAAAAGACACTCATTAAAATACAGCAATCATAACAGCAGTTTCACAAAATGTTTGCTGGTTTGATTATGAAGACAGAGAACTTTTTCACAAACAGGAAAAGTGTCTGACCTCAGTGTTGATCCAGAGAGTGTGACCCAAGCTAAATGCGTTCTCTTTGCCTTCTTCTCTCACGTCCACATGCTGATAGATGCCATCAGCCACCTTCAAAACACAAAGAGACAATTTAGAAATAAATAACTCAAAAACAACATGATCATTTGATTTACATGCTAACTAAAAAGGTAAGTAATTTAAATCTTTTGTCAAATCTTACAGCCAGGTTTTAATTCATGATAACCATAAACCATTTACTGTCTTTCCATACAAAAGTGTCCAGATTGGATTAAATGTTCTATTGCTGTATTATTTTCTTACTTTCCAGGTGACTGTGAGGTGATTTTCTCCTTTGCTGCTGGGCCTGATGATCAGGTCTCCCTGGTCCAGGGTCTCCATCATCTTCTCCGCCTGGCTGAAGCTGATGTTGTGGAAGTTGGGGTGGGCGATCACACGTTTTATATATGCTAAGGGAACAGAGAATAATGTCAAAATAAATATTTTCTGTGTAACTCAAGTAAATTACAAAGAGAATGAAGTTTAAAATGTTATACGAACGTGTTCGTTGTTGTTTCTTTTTGAGCTCCTCCTCATGTTTCTGGTCCTCAGCCTCTATGTCAAAGTCATAATAGCTGTCCTTAGGAAGCTTCCACTCGTTGGCCTTGTCCATCAGGTCTGAGGTGCGACATGTGAGGTCAACGCTGAATTTCTCAATGTCAATTTTCATGATGCGGCAGTGAACCGTCATGCCCACCTGAGGGGAACAAGAGGAGTAAATAAAATCACACATTTACTATCAAAGAAGGAGCCAAAAGAATTGAGACAAATTATTACAGATATATCAGTTCATGTAGCAGATATACCAACAACATTTTTTCCAAGTACAATTAGAAATTAACAAAACAAAAGATAAAATCCCAACACTTTTACCTTGACCCTCTCCTCAGGGTGTTTGACCACTTTGTCACTGAGAAACTTGGTAGGAATGAATCCTTGAACTCCATTATCTAGTCTGGTCCGGACTCCAATGGCCTGACCGGGACACGAGCCGCTGTCGAAATGATTCCACACCTAAAGGAAAAACGGAAAGCAGAAAAAAAATTATCTTTAGCTCTGAGAATTAATCTGCACAGCAAAACTCTTAAAAGAGGAAAACATATCTGTACCTCACTAAGTTCAGGGAAATTGTCCTGTTGACAGAAGGGACACTGCCACAGGCCTGTAGCATCGTTACGAATGGCCTGGTCATAACTCTCTCCCTGAGGCCGCCGGTGAGCGATACCAGTTACTATGCTAGTGATTAGCTTACCTGAAAGGTAAAAACAAACATTATGCTTCATTATCAATCAGATGTTCTTTAATTACATAATACTAATGTTTGGAGAGGTTTTATTGAGTTTGCTGTGTGTACCAATATAAAAGGTTTCTGGGGTTTCCTTGGTGAGAAGATTAAAGACCTCCTCAGTGTTGGGGACTCTGTAGGGAACTCTCAGGTCTTTATATCTGCAGCTCAGCTCTGCACGAATGTCATAAAGAGTGATTCCTTTGTTGCCGTAACCCTACAAAGATGAGATATAACAAAGAGCAGACGACCAGTCAGGAAACTACACACTCCTAAAAATATATTGTGATCTTAGGAAAAAACAGTTTGGATTTAAGCTGTGAAAAATAAAAATAAGACTAAAATTAGAACAAGGTATTTGTTTTGTTTTCTTTATTTCCACACTGACCTGTCTTTCAAGCTCCTCAGCAAAAGCATCCAGGTCCAAATCTTTGAGACGTTCTGGATTTTCTAAAATCTCCTCAAGTGCTCCAGCTGGATTTGCATCTTCTGCAGACTCATCATACTCTAGGGCATCGACGGCCATCTTGCGAGCCCACTCGTACGTCTCAGGATGGACGCGAGAACCATCCAGTACCTCGATGTAGGAGTCCGTACTGTCAGGAGAGTGTGAAAGACACATTTTTTAAAATTCATTAGACAAAAATGTATTCTAAGTGTTTTAGGAAACATCTGAATGTTTTAAAGTAACACAAAATGTAAAAGATACTAACCTGTCCCCAAGTGACGCTGTGTCGATCTTGATGAAACCGGCACAGTTAATAAAAACTTTGGGTCCCATGTGACACATCGTGACCAGCTGTGTTCTGTTTTCCAGTCGTGTGTTGTTCTGCTTCAGAATCTGCACAAAAGAAATTACAGTATAACACACAAATACTAAAGAGTTTACACAGAACAAGCTCTTCTTATCAGAGCACAAACCTTGAGAAGGTGGGCGCCCTTCCTCAGTCCCAAACCACAGACATACTGGACCAGACTCTGAGTGTGAGGATGAGCAATCGCCCTGTTCACATCAACACCGACCTCGTTGACACGGTTGATGAACTCACAGTAAAGAGCGTTGAGCAAATCTTCCTTCACGACATGCTCCTGAGAAACAAGTTAGAAACATGTTGAATTAAGAACAGAATTCTGTGTATTTCACTTTAAATCATCAGATCTTTTATCATCAGTTTGATTTGTGTTAGACTATATTTAATGTGTCTGACTGAGAGCAACTAATAACTAATCCTGTATCTTACAATATTTAACAGGTGTCACATGTAGAAAGATGACCAGAAATACCAAAACAATAACAGATAATTTAGATAATAAACCTAATAGGCAAAAGTCATAAAGATGTAACTGTTAATTTAAAATCATACCAAATATTTTTAGTAATGTGTCAGAAAATGACAAATCTGTTTCTAAACATTTAACTTTTTCAACAATAATTTACAAATCAACACACCTGTAGCGGGTGTAGTTTGAGGCAGAGAATGTCTTCATCAGTGCTGCAGACCTGAGCGTATTCAATCAGAGGATCCTGAATCTTCCTGGCTACTGAGACAGCCTGTCGCAGCAACGGAGGATAATCCCTATAATCAGTCTGCAAAGACAGAAACAGGAGATTCAGGAGAAAGTGATTTAATGAACTTGTTGATGGTGACTGCAACAATAAAAACACTGATCTTTTTGTGTCTAACAATATGCATTGCAGTGAGATGTCAAGATGTTACCTCAGACTTCTTGCTGTTCATGTACAGTGTGGCCAACTCGTTGTCAACCAGCTCCACTCCCACAGCAGGCAGAGATGACTCCTGCTCAAGCTCACTGATCGTCCTTTTTATATCCTCCATGATCATTTGAGCGTCTCTGCACACAGGAAGTTTGAAACATTTCAAATCCTTTGCAACAAACGGCCTGAATGTGGTTTTACAGCACAAAGTGTTTAAAACTGAATTTAATTATTTTTATTTACCAAACATTATCATGTATTAAAAGTGTGTGTGTGTTCATTAAAACAGGAGAGCAAATATAAAACAATGTGTCAAATAAAGAAGCTGAGCTGCATCACAGCCAAAGAAAACATTAACTTGAGTTTAAAAAGGAAGTGCTAATGCTGTGTGGACACTGAGTTTTTAAAATATAAATACATAAGAAACTAATAATCTTACCGATTTTCCCCTGCTACAGCCACCACATGAGGCTTCTTGCTTGCAAGAAACTTCTTAAGACTTTCAATGTCAGCAGCCTGTAGGTGGAATAAACCAGAGAACATGTCTCAAAAATGCATTCACGAATGTTTATACAAAAACAAATCCACACATAGCACGGTGCTAGTGATATTCTGCTTGTACCTTCCTCTCTCTCTCCTCTTCCCTGAAGGCGTTCCTCCTCTTCATGAAGTACGGCAAACGAAGAAAGTCCGCCACCTCTCCGTCTCCATTGATCAAAGCACAGAACACTGGTGTGTCTCTGACAGAACAAAGTTACATATAAAAACTATTAAAACCATCACTTAAGAAAACAGCTGTTGTTTTCTTCAACCACCATATACAGTAAATATTTTTATAACCTGTCATGTTGTTGCTACCAACATAGGAAATAGTATATTGTGGAAAACTTACCTGCTAGGAGCATAAGCAACACCCAACACACGAATGCCTTTTCCCTGACTCTCATCCATCAGGTCATCATCTTCCTCAACCTGCTGATCTGGCCTGTACGGAGCCACCTTCAGCCAGTTATACAACCGGCGGCAGCAGGACTTCAGGAGCAAATGAACAACAAAATTAGCTGTCAGGTTATGAGTATATTCACTACAGAAATTATTTAATGATGCTTGACAATGTTGACTTACAAGTTCACAAATTGTGTAATATTAGAGGAGTCATAACGAATTACCTTGACGATGCTCTCTTTGGCCTCAGCGATCAGTTTGCTTTTGAGCTCCTTGGCCATCTGAGGGTAGAGGAACTGATTGAGAGCTCTCTCTATGGCTAAAGTTCGTTGTCTGTTCCACTCCTGGACCTGGTGACTGAACTCATCTCTGTAGTAAAACTGCTTGATCTCATCAAAGTATGTCTGATCCCCAGCATATCTGAAAAACAGGGGAAAAAAGAAAAGAGAAAGGAGAACTTTAACATTTCAAGTTATAATTTAAAAGCAATACAATTAACTAATTGCATATCAAGCCACTGATTATCCAAAAAATTAAACTCTGGAAACTTATCCTACTTAACTTGTTTTCTCTTAAACAGATGCAGGAGGTTAGAAAATGTATGATCTGGTAAAATACCGAATGACATGATGAAAGTGGCCGGCACCCATGGTCTAACTAAAAATGTTTAATGTGTTGACCTAAACTGGAAAGACTTGCAGCGATAATCAACTTCAAACATCATCAAAAGAATCTTTATTGATCTCTACTTACCCTTTGACACCTATTAGATCTATACAGATATCGATAGAAAGAAGACCCTCATCCTCTGCCAGGCACATCTTCAAAAACTGATCCCCATTCAGCTCTTTTACAGGCTTATTTTTGAGATACTTGAAGGAATAAGCAAAATGAGCCTCGTCTATCTCCTATTGGAAACAAACAAACAAAAGGGTATGTGTAGAAGAACATCTCCATCTAAAAATTATTTTTCAACACTAAAACCTTTCCTTACTTTTTTGCCTTTCTTTGTAGGTTTGGTGTTGATCTTGGCCCTCTCCTGGAAGGTCTGACGGAGAACGTGTCTGACCAGAGGTTCCCGAGCAATCTGTATGGCAACCATATACCTGGTTCCTTCCAGCACAGCCTCTGGAGTAGAAAACTGACTGCAAACATAATCTTTGGCCAGCTCCAAGGGCTCGGCAGGGAACTGCTCTGTCTCGTGACGCTGGTAACTGTCTCTCAGATTCTCTCCAAACTGCTCTGGAGTCAATCCAAACTTTTTAGCCAAGCCATCTGCAGGAAAAATGGAACAAACAGGTGAGTCTAGCTGTGACAGAAGTTATATTTCTACCTGAAGATTGTGAGAGCCATTAGGAAAAGGTGACTAACCAAGTCCCACACTTTGACAGATGCTGTACATGTCCCTACGAGACGCCAGTTTGAGGTCAGGTCCTTTCTGTTCATCCTCCTCTTCAACTTCCAGCTCCTCCTCGTCACCTAAAGATCAAGTAAAACAAACGGTCAAATCGAGGTTCTTTTCTTTTACCAACATGCAAAATTGTGTTGTTTCCATCCATGATTATCAATAAACAATCCATCTCACCATCTTCTGACACTTCTTTAATCTTCTTGAGTTTTTTCTTGTTGGCTTTTGCAGCGTTCTGCATTTTGGGAATGTCTCGGCCATAATAGAGCAAGAAGTGGTTGTACACATCACCCAGTTCCTCAAGAGTCTGCACATCTTTTAGCCTTTAAAAATATATTAAAGGATGTTTGAATTAATAAAGAGCACACAGGAGGTTGAAATAATAAATAGAACTTGTTATTTTCATCCAAATATGTATTGTTTAGTGTAATCATAATGAAAGACAGCACTTAAGAGTGATCATTTCTAGCCTGCAGTGTTGTTAAACTGTACCTCTCCATGTCCGCGGTGTCCAGAGGACGAATACCGTCAGCCAGAGGTTTGTCAGGGTCAGCAGATATCTGCTCATACTGGTAGGACTGCATCTTCTGAAAGAGACGGGTCAGGTTCTGCTTCCGAGTCTTTAGCTGAGTCCACTGGTGAGAAAAGACAAAAATTTGTAAGATAAATTAACAAAACGCACACAAAAAATCAGTTCCCTTTACTATTAAACTTATTTAACCATACTATGGTGATCAATTAAACTGTATCCCAATTAATGTCATTATGAAGAGACAAATACTTAAACGTTTAACGTCGCACAAGTGAGAAAGCAGCAGCAACACCTTTAAAAATCTTTTAAATTCAAATACTAGATTTTAGAATTTACTTTAGTTGTAAACAGTTTATCAAAAAATGAAACTTTATTAAGCGCTCCTGTTTTTCTTCTGTGAGTTTTTAGAAGATTTATTAACTTTTAGGATGAAATCAAATTCATTTGGATAACATACAATATAAATAAGTCTTTGTGAATATGTCCTAAAATATTTTTAAGGAAAACATGACTGTTGTTTTAAAGAAGGAAAACATAAATCCTGAAAAGCACCACTGAAATTTGTTGTTTTGAGAAAAGATATGCATCTCTGGATTTTTGTATGTTAAAATGATGGAAGAAATGTTTAAGGACAACAATTAACAACACAGCTTAAAGTTCAAGTAATCATAAAATCTGCAATGTATTTCTTCTCCTTACTAAAAACCAACAACTATACCTTTTCATCCCACTGCCACACCTTCCACAGGTCATTAATATTTAGCTCTGGCTCCACGTATTCTTTCCTGTAGAAAGCTATGAATGGAACCTAAAAAAGTAAAAGGTTTTTACAAAAATGCTAGATCTTGGAATCAGATTTAAGACATACTGACAAGCTGTAAATTATTTAAAGCTTGCTGATCAAAAGGAAGTCACTGTACCTCAAATTGTTGATTTCTCATGAAGTTGAGGGCTTCTTTGATCTTAGCAATAGTGCTAGGCCCTTTCCTGCTGAAGTTTGTTGTTGTTCCCCTGTCAAGGTAATCTGTGCTCTCCTGTTATAAAGAGAAAATTATGTAGAATAAAAATAACAAAACACAGAGACAAAAAAACAACTGAACCGGTATATGATGTTTAAAATGATAAAACTACGCATTTTTCTGGTTTGTATGGACAAGGAGGAAAGTCTGTACCTGCATGGAGATAGTCAGAGTGGAGAATCCATGTCTGAAGATCCATTCTGCTTCTTCTTCCAGCTCATCGTCCTCAGCAGGTTTAACAGGGATGGATCGCAACTGCAAAACAGAAAACCACCAAATCCATCAGCATCAAACACAGAATAAAACCATTAACTATTGTTTAACCAACACACACACCTGGAACCGCTCGGGCATGTCTGTGGTCCGGATCTCGTTGTCCTGGTCAGTCATGTGACTGCTTTCCAGCTCGCTGGGCTCGTAGAGCTCAAAGATACTCTTCCTACCCTGCCTCCTCTTAGTCTGTTTCTTTGGCCGGTCCCAGCCCTCTTCATCTTGATCTTCTTCCTCCTCCTCACCCTGGTCATAGGCGTCCATGTCAAAGTCTGCAAGGTCAAAGTCGCCTCCAAAGATCTCCTGAGCTTCCTGGAGAGCTCTGAGGGAAAACACACAAAAATATGTTGCCATTCAAGGCTTAAATACTCGTGTATATTTTCTCAATGTTTCTTGATATCAATGTTGCACACTGTGACATTTGGGCAACCTGCCATTAAGCAAATATATATATATATATATAAATATAAAAATTGCTTTGTAATTTTAAAAACTAAATAATTACTCTTAAATTAACCACCAAAATACAAACACTCACGCATCAGTGTATCCTGAGACCTTCTTGCGTTTTTTATTGGTGATGGGTTGGCCATCATCATCAACAATAAAATCATCTATATCTATGGGAGAAACACATATATTTAAAAGTATTAGTAGTAGTAATGTTGTGATGTTTGCCATTACTTATGTTTTTCCAAAGAGGCCTAGTAAGATTTCTGCCAACCTGACTCCTCATCCTCTCCTTCTTCATCATCATCTGGATGCTGGAGGGGTTCGTCAACAGCTTCACCCTCCTCCAGCTCACCCTCACCATCCACATGAAAGATTTCATCTGCGATCAAGTCCTTTTCATCGTCATCTTCATCATCATCCAGCGTTTTCAATCGGTCATATTTCTTCTTCTATGATACAAAATAAACACGGCATCAATACAGCTAACTTAACTAAAAACATGACAAATTTGTCCAAACTTCATCATAGTTTCTGTAATCTTGAAAAACACATGGGAGAATCTTTATTGTAAACAATATTTACCCTCCTTTTCACTTTGACCCCCAAATTTTCCTCAATGAGGTCAAGATCATCATCATCCAAGTAGTCGTCATAACCTGCAAATCATAAAGCGTCTCAGTGGGAGGAAACAGCTGTAAAATACACTGGATTTACACCAATGTAAAAACACTATGTTCTCATGTGACATGACTAACCACTGAGATCATTTAAAGGTAAAGTGGAAAATAAATAACAGTCAAGAGGAAATAATTAATTTGCAGTTTCTACTATCAGAATGTTCTCTGATTCAACAGATGCATAGCTAGCTAAAATAAAAAATTAAATAAAACAGAAGGTTTCGAGGTCATTTCAAGTCTGAAGTATTCAAACTGTATAATCGTAAATGTCTGACAATACAGTTACTTACTGCGCTTTTTACGTCGATGCTTCACTTCCTCTTCAGAGTCACTTGCAGCTGGACTTCCACTTTTTTCCACTTCTTCCTCCTCTCCATCCTCATCCCCATCATCAATCAGTCCACGTAAATTTCCGTGCTCATCCTGCTCCTCTGGATTATCCACATCGTCTTCTTCATCTGTAAAAACGGCAGTGGTCAACATGCCATCTAATGCACAAGACAAAACACTCATAAAACAATAAGCTTTTACCATCTTCCTCTAGAAATCTTTGAGTCTTCTTGGGCTTAAGGTCTTTTTCTTCAAACTCCTCCTCTGACTCCTCAGCTTCACTGTCAATAAAGTCTGACATGACAGCTGCTCCTGGAAAACCAAGCAAGATGATGTTACTAGACTTTCTTGATAAAATCCAAACGGTTGTGAAGTTTTCCTCCACTTAAAAATATGACTGAAAGTAACAATCATATACAAAACCTCAAACCAAAACAAAACTCAAACCACAATTTATACAATAACATGAAGCAATACTAAAATGGTGAATTTAAAATGTTTACACATAAGAAGTACATTTACCTTTAATTCCAAGTAAAAATTTGGCACATATAATTTAATATGATTAACAAATGACGATAAAACATTAATACTTTAAATCTCTGTAGTCAAAATGTTTGTGTTTTTAAATATACAAAGATTTTACAAATCTGCGTAGCAACAAAACGATACAACCCAGTATGTCGCAATGCGTTCACACAACATAGAAATAACCAGCAGCAAAATCGCTTAAATTATTAGTAACAAACGTCATCTAGACGATAAATTAATGACAACTGATGTCAACTAAACTGCTACTTTTTGAAGAACAGTAATGAATGCACCACCTTTTGTGAGCTAATAAACCCTGAACGATGCTAACCATGCTAGCAATGTTAGCAAGTCAGTTATAACGGGTTCGACAAGTAGACAATTTATCTAATTTCAAGTAATTTCTTTTAACCTTTCTGTACTTGATAATAAAATATACAAATTAAAAAAAAAACATAAACACATTTTACCACGTCTCGTCCGCAGTTGTAGAAAACAAACCTAGGCCTCTGAACCCAACTCTAATATTAGCTGGGTAAGCTTTAGCCTTGCGTTAGCCTAGACGACAACAACAAGCAGCTAGAAGAACTAACAGCACATCATTGACCATATCTTCCCAAACTGACCACGGTAAAATGAGACTTACACGTCACAGTGTAGTTGAATATTCCGAATATAATTATAAATACAAATTATGAATGTTATGTTTTGTGTTTCTGAACTTGCACTACTAAAAATGGCCGAGAAGAACAAGCGGCGTGATGAATTCCGGTGGAAATTCTGTTCTCTTCTTTGTGCTTATAAGACACAATCACAATGAGGTACATTACCGCCACCAAGTGGAAGACCTTTGCATGGCAGGAGATTTACTGTAAAAATAAAATAAAATAAAATAAAATAAAATAAAATAAAATAAAATAAAATAAAATAAAATAAAATAAAATAAAATAAAATAAAATAAAATATAAACAGACAGACAGACAGAGAGACAGTCCGGTTGATAGATAGATGATAGATAGATAGATAGATAGATAGATAGATAGATAGATAGATAGATAGATAGATAGATAGATAGATAGATAGATAGATAGATAGATAGATAGATAGATAGATAGATAGATAGATAGATAGATAGATAGATAGATAGATACGTTTCTGAAAGCAAAAGTATATAAAATAAAAATATTGAAATAAAGACATTGTCAAAAGGAAACGTGCAATGATTACTGTGCTTACTGGACTGATGATTACTAGACCAAGTGCTTTTGTTTCACTCTACTTGTTTTATTTCCTCAAATACAGTAACACATACACTGTTTTTCTTTGACTGTTGATACTAAAATGGACTTTTGACTTGAACTTGTAGATTTCTACTATCCTGTTTATTAATATTTTATGGTCAGAATATCCTCTAACTCAGAAAGCTTATTTTTATCCATAACCACAGTTTAATTAGTAAAGCCATTTTTAAAAAGAAATATTACATAGAAATTAAACAATGAATTAACTTTGCAAACACAAAAATAAATTTAGACCTCAAAAAGAAGTTACCATTCCAAGCCGCTAGGGGCGCTCCTTCCACTTCTTTGAGTTGAGACACCGGACTACTGACGTAGCGAAAACTGATTGAAATCATAGAGGCATCGGTGGATATTTGAGCTCGGGTAGCTGTAGGAATGGGTATCTTAAGCTCAGATATTTTTGACCGTTTTCTACCAGCTTTTTTATTACTTTTATTCTGTATATTTGGGCTCTCTGTCGGGACGGAACTGAGCTTTGTAACATGCGGTTCAGTCATTAAACTTTTGAATACAAAGCACAATGTCAGACTCCACTCTCACGATGTTCGTTATGGATCCGGTGAGTTTTGTTCATTTTTAGATTTCAAACCTGTACACAATGTTTTCACATAACAATCATCACCTTCCCCACCAATTATTCACATTTGGAAATTATTGGTGTTTTAATGGGTCAGCTGTTTGTTTCTATCAGGTTTGTAAGTATGACACATGTCATAGTGACAGCCTGGCTGACACTGTTTCATACTGACTCTGTTGTACTTGGAGACAGAAATTATTAAATGTAAAATATGTGACCTATAGGTGATCACGTTTATCTGTGTTACGTTTAAGATGCAAAGATCAATCCAGAGTAAATGAAATGTGGTTGGCTTTAATAAATATTTAATCTGCTGAAGTTACTGGACTCAATGGAACCCAAAACAAAAAGTACATGGCATCTACATAGTTATGAATAGTAGATTTTCTTTTTTTGCTTATACATTTAAAAATGTAGCTTTTTGAAGTTGAGACTTTTCTTCTATTTGTAGATTAATTCCTCCAGTAAATGCAAATATCAGATTTTTTTTCAGCAATTGAACATAATCCAGATTAAAATGATTAGTAGATATTTAGGTGTTACCGTGTGCCCTTTAGTTTCATGACTTCTTCACTTTACTTTGTTTTTACAAAGTAAGAAGGCATTTTAAATTGTAGGAAATCAAAACAGCACAAAATAAAAGCCCCTTTTTTCAATAATGGCTGTTTGTTTCTTGTAAATATCTATCATTTCTGTGTATGTGTGAGACAGGTAGCGGGCAGCAGTCTGTAACAGGCGTTTCTGTGGTGGAGGACAGTAACAGCTACTGGAGCATTCGTGGGACCAGAGATACCTCATGTCAGCGGGGGACACCAGTGAAGTGTGGGCAGACAATTCGCCTCACTCATGTCAACACGGGTCGCAATCTACACAGCCATTACTTCACCTCTCCGCTCTCCTCTAACCAGGTGGGTGTTAGGAGAAGTAGGTAAAGAGAGAATTTGTTGTAACTAAGACGATTATCCACAGAACTCCCAAGCAGAGATTGGTAAAGGATATTAATCTGTAAAAAATGAGGCCTTGGAATTTCTAGGCCAATTCCGAAAAGCTGATTATATTATAAAGGTGCTTCATAAGTTTTGAGAAGTTTACAAGCAAGCTGCCTAATTTGAGCGATGAACTGCTGTGAAAGTAGGTGTGCACGTTAGCTTTATGTTTTATTAAGCCTTAGACTAACATTTTAGAACAAACCTGAGCAGATGGTAGTTTTAACACTTAAGGAAACTCAGAAAACTGTTTGGAAAAATCAGCTTCATATCAGAAAATTTCTCCCCTGCCTTCTGAAAGTGTAAGAACACTGATTACTCAGCATGTAAGAGGCAAAGACAGAAGGATGTCATTTTTATTCTTAGAATTATAATTACCAGTGTGGTTATTTTTACACATTTTTTCTTTTTCATCATGTATCTAGGTACAATTTAAATGCATAAAAGAATATTTTGCCTCATCACATGATGCCACAAAACACCAGAAATCAAACAGTGTTTTTATCGAGTCTTTTATCTGCGTGTCTGCAGGAGGTGAGCGCGTTTGGTGAAGAAGGAGAAGGAGACCACCTCGACGAGTGGTCGGTTCAGTGTGGCGGATCCGTGTGGAGGCGCGAGGAGGCTGTTCGTTTCCATCACAAAGCCACTGATGCTCATCTGTCAGTGACAGGGGAGCAGTACGGACGGCCGATCCACGGTCAGACGGAAGTTCACGCCATGTCGATTCCCAGTCAGCACAGCCTGTGGAAAGTAATGGAGGGCGTCTTCATAAAGCCCAGCGAGATCCCGGCAGGCAGCCGAGACTACAGCCACATGCACACAGAGTTCTGAACTTCATTTTCTTTGTCTGCTCCTGTCTCTCTACACGTTCCTGTCCACCCACGTCTGTCTATAATTCAATCTGAACCAGCAGCCCCCTTCGTTCCCCTCAAGATATCTCATCTTTACGATCACTCACATGGAGACTTTTATATCTTTAAAGATGCAGCAGCTGCACTGAGATTGTGTTAAAATACTCTTTACTTAGGTCTGTGGAACATAATGTAAAACAGAAAACGGGTTCTTCACAGATTGGAAAGCAACTTCACCAAGTGAATTCAGTCTAAGATCTGTTGTTACACCTGTGCCTGTATCCACCTATTGAAAGCTGTGGGTGTTTACATAGCTGAGCTTTTGTAAACAGGTTTCTTTTGTATTATAATTCAGTTTTTTAATGATATTTTAAGCCACCTTCTACATAAACAACAGTTCAGCAGTATTCTTAAATAAATATATTTTCTTTGTCAGTTTCAGTATTGCGTAACAATCTGCACTAATTTACATGAAAGAACAAACAGCAGTATTGTCTGTGGAGATGAGTGTTTCCTAAAGTGTTTCCCTTAATTGGATGCTGTTTATTGCTGGTGTTTGAATTTTTTAGTCTTTGTGCTGAGTTTTACACTCAAACTGTTTTGTGAAAGCAAATGTGTTCCAAAGTTTCATATAGGCATCAAACTGGCAGTGAATTAAAGAGTGTTTTCATGCATAAACATCAGCGTGACTTCTTTATTGGATGTCAAGCAGTTTGGAATCACCACATAAATCCCTCAATTACTGAAGGATTTGCAAATAAGGCAAGCTGTTAATGTCTGTCTGCACCATTACACTCGCCTAATGCCTTGTTTGTCCATATAATGATATCTATTGGTTCATTATCTGACCGTTAATGGGGTTTCAGTGTGTCTTGTTATGATGAGGCTATTGTATCATGTTTGACCCGTAGTGATTCATTTTGAGTGCCGACGCTCAGCAGGACATGTTGAGTTTGTTTTATGCAGGTTTGATGTGGGTCGTTTATCTGCTGAGATTTTGGGATGTTTTTAAAAAATAGTTAATGTCTGTGAGGAAACGACAGAGAGCTGAACACTGTGTTCTACTTTTAAGACTGATATTTAAAACACAACAAACGGCATCAACCTTGACCTGTGATCATTCATCATGAGCGCAATCAGTACGTTTCATCTGTTTACTGCAAGCTGTTATATTTTATTCAGATGGTGTGTACATGTGTTTAGGTTTAGATGCTTGAAGTTTATCAGTGCCTGCCCTAGAAATGCACAGTTCAGAGCTGTGACAGATTCACAGACATTGTCAAAGTATTTTTAGTCCTACTTTTTTTTTTCATACTCAACAAAGCAAAACACCTTTTAATCAGAGTCTGGAGTCAAGTCAGTTAACTTCTGTGATACTGGTCAGTTATGAGAGGGTCTTGTTAATCAGCTGTTTGATGGTAATAAAGTTAACAGGTGCAACAATGAGATGACCCCCAAAATAGGAACGGTTTTGCAGGTAGAGACCACAGACGTTTTTTTTCCTCTTCATCTTTTTTTGACTTTTCAGTAGTTTTGCATTCGACTAGGGTCAGTGTCACGCATGAGGCGATACTCTACATAGGCTGCACTGGAGTTGGACTTTCCCAGAACACTCATGTGAAAGATATTTTAATGCCAGTGAGTTTTTCCTGGTTAAATAAAGGTTTAATATTAATACATGCATGGTCTCAAAAGCATGGAGGACATTCCAGTAGACGATCAATTAGAGCTGGGCGAGGTCCTTAACCCATCAGCAGACCGCTATCTTCTCCTTTGTGCAAAAAGGAATAGGATGAGTCCTGGCAGAGCTCTAAACAGTGACCTCCAGCGGGCCACTAACATGAATGTCTGATCAAACATTAGAAACAGACATAATGAGGGTTCAATGGCCTGACATCCTCTATGCCCTGTCCTCACTGCCCGGCACTGGGGAGATAAAGTGGCATTTGCCAGAGAAGACCAGAATTGGTAGATCTGACACTGGCATCCTGTACTTTTAACAAATGAGAGCAGGTTCACTTTGAGTTCATGTGACAGACTTGAAAGGGTTCGAGGTGAGCTGTGGTGAATGCTATGCTGTCTGAAACATTGTTCAGCATGATGGGTTTTGGTGGTGGGTCAGGATTTTACAAACGACTGAGAACCGTTTACAGTTTACATTTCTTGGTGACTTCAAATTAAAGTGCCCATGACATGGTTTTCCATGTTCTCTGACTTATCTATCATGTTGCAACGTTGAGTTCTCACCTTAAACCTGCCAGAAAGAGCAAAAAACGGCGTCCATCTGTCTCCTAGTACAGCCAGTGAGAAGCTCTTCCAGATTTCAGACCCAGGTTTCAAACAGTTTTTTTCACTCCAGCCCGCTATGAGGTCATAGTGATCCGGACTTGCTTATATGGTCAATTCTCCTCCCACATGCACGTTCACGACAACTGGAGCGAGGCAGTGCTGCCGCCATTGCCCATAGACCGTGTAGTGTTTAGTTTCAGTTTCGTTTCTCTTTCACGCGACAACACTGCCCCCTACTGCAGCAGAAGTGTCAGGCTGCCAAATAAGGAGAAACCCAGCAGAACCGGAAGGCGGCGCTTTCTTCTGATCTCTGAGTTGCTCGTTAGGAAATAATTACAGCGTATTTTGAGTTATAATGGTGCAACGCTAATCTAGAGGCATCAAAGATTACACCTGTTTAATATAAAGTGATTTAAATATGGAGTCACAGGCACTTTAAGACATTTTTCTAAGCTTATATTTCCTGCAAAAACACAACAGAAGCCTAAAAATTTACCACCAGTTGACCATCATAACTTCCTACTGCTCATGTTTTTTCTTTAAGATTTTGCTCTATGATTGTTTGTTGGAGGTCTATTTTTGGTCTTCCAGTCTTAAAATGTGCATTAGTATACAGTTTTTTGGCTCTCTAAAGCTTTTTTTCCTAATAGTAATGTGAGATTTATTCAGATTTTCTAATCTCACCATGCATTTCATTTCTTTTCTAATATAATGTATTATTTTTAAAAATTGTCATAAATAAAAACAACAGCCACAGATTTATATCAAAACCAGGTTTTATTGCATAAACATATATTGATATAATTTCTTTTTAGATTTAACAGGTTAAACTTTGCATTTTAAATATCCATTACTATTGCTGTTTTCTTTCTCCTTTTCTAAGCAGCATGCCAAAGTTGTGTTACATATGAGTGTTTAGTTTTATCTCTATACAATCTACAACTGGTAAAAACATGTTTTGGTTAAAAACAAACATTAAAAACATAATGAGCTGGTCCTGTCCCGTCGCAGATGTGTTAATGTGCAGTAATGTAAACTTTAGAAGGGTTGAGAGTCATGCAGGGACAAATGAATGGAACAATTACTGGAGGAGGCGTTGAGACAGAGTGATCAATGCTGGTTTCAAAAGGGCTGCGGCGCTGACAGACAAAAGAAAACAGACGGTCCATTTGTCAAACGTCAGTGTGCTCAGAATCTCAAAGACAAAGTGACATACGAGTATAAGTGTCATACATTATACAGACGTTTATACAGGACTATGAGGCAGTGAGAACATTGTAGTAAACAATAAATTGGATTCAGTGTTTATCCACAGTGAGACCTACAGACTCTCCCAGAGATGATGAGAAACAGCTGATGATGATGACGTGACCTTGTATTTGCATATTTATGAAAATGCCCCCTTCCGCTCTCTGATTTGATTAATAGCTGGTAGAAACTATAAAAAAATGGCTATTACAGTATAGATAGGAAAGTCAAATATGTGACAGTATATAATTACACAGAAACCAGGGCTGTGCCACCAGAAAGGAAGAGATCCTCTTCCTTTAACGACATAAATATCTAAACAACCACATGCATACTGATTTACAGTAATATACAAGATATTTGATCATACAAAGCTATCGTTTTAGTTTGTTTTTGTCTATTTATGTTTTCACAAAGCTTTCTGATAGTCGCTCATGTTTGGAGATCAGTCTGACCAAAAATCTACTGGACAAGAGAGCAAACAACAAAAAAGTGTTTCAAGGTTTTAAATCAGCCTCTTTATCTCAAGGGACAATAAATCTACATCACAGTCATGTTATGGCAACAATCTGGAGCAAATAACTCATTGGGCTCATCTGATTGGTTTAAATAAGATTATCCAGATTATATTTATAACACATTTATTACAACTGTTAAATAATTATCTGAAAATATTATCATCTGTTTTTATTTTGAGACAGTTCCTGTGTCGTTATCACCCAGTCCTGCATTCTCAAATTGAATCTGCTTTATCAGCGATATGTTCACACCTGCGGTCCCCAGTTATAAATGACTACAAGGAATTTGTAGATTTAGTTTAGTGCTACGGATTCTGCAGCAGGCGTGTATTTTATTTTCTATTCCTGAGCAGAAAGATGTGGGTTATAGTAAATAGAAATATTCATAACAGACAGAGAACAAACTAAAACACAAGAAGGCTCAGACTTTTTAGCTGCAGTTTTCAGTTGAACCACTAGAGGGAGATCTTTTCTATAAAGAGTCCTATGCTTTCTGTAAACCAGCTCTGCTGTTTTAGCCTAAACTAGACCTCAGTTCTGCTCTGCAGACTTTATATATCCACATATACAGTCTGGCTTTCCAGGCTACTGCTGTTTATGGTAAAGCTCAGTTTTTTCCCCCTTTCTTTTATACATTCTGCTGAGAGGAGTTATACTTTACACAAGCTGATATATACAATGAAGTCCATGGAGTTAAGGGCAGTGTGCACACTGGCATGCTTTTTTGTAGTTAACATGTAGCACAGCTGGGCAGTGTTACGATGAGATGCTGAGCTGAAACCTTTTTCTCTTTTCATGTTCTTAAAAAAAAATCTAACTGATATTTTACACCTTTCCAGGCAGCACGAGCAAATAATGAATGTGGACAGCACTGTCTTTCACACATCAAGGCTAATCAATCAATAAAGAGCGGTAACAGAGCGATGGCTCTCCAGTGGTCCTTCGCTGAGTTTTGAGTTGTGCTTCCTTTAGACACAAAGATTTCTAATGTGTTGCACAGTTAGCAGAGCTGAGGATGCAAAATGCTTCACACAAACATGTGATAACACACAGCTACATGAAATATGAAGAATTTGAGATGCATTTAAACGCTCTGGCCAATGTTTACTGCTCACATTCACTCAGTCCACATTCAGTTCACCTTTAGGAGGGTAAATATGCTGCTGTCTTCAATAACCACCTGTTTTTGAAAGCTAGGAATGGCTCAAAGCACCTGATAAACATCACCGGCAATTAGAAAATCAAGTTTAAAGGGTGGTTTTGGTCTTTAAAACAGCAACGGAATTCCTGTTCGGTGTCATGATTTTATATAAAATCCTTTTTTCTTTTGCAGTTAAGGTTTTCATGAGCCCAGTGACTCTGCATGGTGACATCTTCTTTGCAAAACAAGCTCATCCTTCCACGTCCCACACTGTCATAAGTTAAAAAAAACCAATATAATAAACTCAAATGATTGTTTAGAGAAGTGCTTGGGTAGTGGCTGGTCCAGCTTTGGCTGCAAAGACAAAATGTGAGGTCATGGCTGTTTCTGTCCACTTCCCATGCTCACAGTGCAACTGGTTTTCACTCCATGCCATTTCGCAGCATCTGATTGGCCGCGATGAGCATGACACTGATGATGAAAGCCATGGCGAACGCGCAAATCAGGCTTTTCCTGACGCATGTCTGACGATTCTTCTTCTTAGGATGAACTGAGAGGATAGAAAAAGAGGACAAAGTATTATCTTCTTAACAAATGCTTCTGTTTTTAATTTGTGTAAAAATTTTCTATACTTCTGCATAACTTAGTCCTGAAATTTTATCAAATCTTTATAGGTACAAGTAACCCCATAATACATTAATATAAATCAAAATGATGTAATCTCAAAGGCAATATAAAAGGTGAAACTCTAATGAGCCAGTAATGTAAAAGTAAAATTGGAGCAAAGTGTTTTCAGTCAGGAGTCTGGTTGTGTAGATGCTCTGGTATAAAAACCTTTAGAGCTTTGCTTCATTTTTATGAAGGAAAATCACTGTAAACGCTTTGAAGGAACCAAATGATGCTAATCAGACTCAAAAATAGCAATAATGTACAGACTGTAGAAATAAATGAAAAAAAAAAACCCAGCAAAACAACCAAAATTGCAAAAATAAAATTAAAAAAGGATTATTTTACTGTAACCTCTTGTAGATGTTTGAAAATATATGACTTTATGGGGAAATATTATGTGTAAAAAGAACTAAAACACACACTTTATCTCTGAAACAGAGTGGTGTGAAAACGCAGCCAACATCTGTCTGAGAGCTGAATCTCAAGAGAAAAGGAGCACACTGCTTTAGGACAATCATTAATACAGTTAAAGAGAAAACCCTTTTTTTTAGAGCAGCTCAGTCAAAATTCTGAGTTAACCAAATGAAACAGTGCAGTCCTTTGATTCGCTGAGGCAGATTTTTAAGACTGATTGAACATTATTTATTATTGAGATTAAACAAGGGAAACAGACCAGATCCAGTCACAGACTTCATTATAAGAGAACCCAACTGCTTTCTTGTTTGAGTATTTTTTAACATCACTTCATCTTTTCTTTATTGTTTATTTTTTGATTTGCAATATTGTAAAATCTGACATCTTAGGTGATATTTATGGAAAAAGTTATGAATGATCTGTAAACCTTGGAGCTCCTCTGTGGAGGTAAAACTCCTCATCACAAATCTGTAAGCTGAGATTGTTCAATCTTTCATAGTAATGGTAAAAAATGGTTAAAATAAACACATAAATTAAGATTTCTTTGCCTCTTATGTTGTTAGAATGTTAGATTTTAGTATTTCCGCCTGGTTCTCCAGGGACGTGTGTGTTTTATAACTTAAACAGATGAACATGAAGCAGCTGCTACGATTTCTGGGTGAATTGATTTACTGTTTATGTCTGTGACCCAGATAATTTGTGAATGTGTCTCTGATGTAAACACAATGACTAAGAGGAGCAGACTGGTTACAAACTTACACAACTGCAAGAAAAAAAAACAAAAACCCAAAAAACAAACAATGCAATATGAGAGAACCTTAATTCTCATCGAAAAGCGAATGCTGCAGATGAACAGAGGCAGATGTGTTCTCCAACAGGCCTGACAGCCAAAGTAACGACTAAAAGTTTTCTCTCACGTCTCAGCCTGTTAGAATCACACACTGCATCAATAAGTCAGAGTCAAAGCTCTGCCTCGTGGATCTAAAGGGAGCTGTGAAAGCTATCGAGGTCCCACCGGACGGGTAGAGGATGGGAAAGGAGCCGGCATGAAAGAGGGAAGCTGAGGATGTGTGATGAAGGTTAAATGTGAGGAGAAAGAAAGACGTTCTCTTCATTTAACACTTTTCTATCATATAACTTAACAGTATAATCATCCCTCCAACTGCATGTGGAAGAGACGCCAGCAGCTTCCTTCTTGATCTGATTTTTCTCCTACCTGACCTTTCTCTATCATTTCCTCCTTTAGGTTTCCCTGAGACTGCAGACCATCACCCAGTGATTCGTTAAGACTTTCTAAGTTTTCTGACCCTTCCGTATCTTTCTCTTAATGTCACTCGATGGATATTTTACACAATTTCAAAAACTTTACCTTTGTTAGCACAGAGTCAGGTTGAGGGTTTTTAATAACATAGTGCAGCCTTCACATCCTCAGATTTAAAACTCATCTCTTGAAATGAATTGATTTTATCATCCGTTCCGTCTCACAATAATACATTTAATCCTGCAGAAAATTAACGTTTTTGATCGAACAGAAGCAGGCTGATAGAATACCACAACAATAGGAAAATAAATGAGTAAACATAAAAAGGTATGAAAAACACCCATAAAAACAGGGAATTACTGAGGCGTTTTCACATTTCTGCTTTATGAAGCAATTCATTCAGTGTTTATTTACACGGAATAAAAACATATTTCTAGTTATTATTTTTGTAGCACAGAAACAATACAGAAAAGCATATTTTTTCTTATTATTTTCTAAATTGGATTTTATTTTCTTTGAAGAACGACCTTATCAGACAGCTTGTTTCTGATTGCTGAATAATGCATTTCTGCATAAACCCATTCTGTTATGACCGTTTTATTTTACAATACTTCTTTTATACATGTGCATTTGTCTTCTTCTTGTTTCCACATTTTTTATTTGCTCACATATTTGTCATTGCATATATATTTTTATTATATTACAGGTTTGTTTTCTGTTTATATGAAACTCTTGGTATTGTTAGACAGATGAATAAATAGACTTTTATTGAGGGTGTTTCAATGAATGAACTCCATGACTCAGACGAACTTCAGAGTAGAAACATAATTTAATATTTAAACAATCTCAGTGTAAGTTTGATCATTTTTAGAGATATTTTCTGCCAGGCGATGATGTCACACACTAAATGTCCAAATCTTTTACTCCCACAACATTTTTAAATACAAAATATGCATCAAAACACACAAATGTTGGTCTATTTAGTACATTAAGTTAGGATAAATGTTTTTTTTTTACAGTATTATTAGTGTCATTTATGTTTTAAATTTTCATGCATGTAAGATAAAAAGTCAGTTAAATTATGTAAATCAGAGATTTTGAAGCAGGTGAGTCTCCCCCATGCTGTTGCTCCATTAGCACACAAATGAGACAGTTAAACTGATTTTCTGATCAACTGCTTCATAGAAGCGCTAACGTGTAAATGACCTGATTTTAAATCTACAGCTCAGCTGGTATTCCAGCTGCTGCTGTATATTTAATGTTCTGCTCCACCACTGTTTGTATAATCATGACAGTAAACTTTTGGAGAGAACAGCTTCCTCACCTCCTTCATACTCAGGGCAGTTCCCTGAGGTTTCATTGAGGCTCTCCTCCTCGGTGATGATGATGTTCTCGATGTCCTTCATTGTCAGGTGGTCCCTGAAGGCGTGGAACAGCACCTGCTTGAGCTCATCCAGAGACAGCTGCTGCATGTCAAACTGCAGGGGCACACAGAGATCGATGCAGAGATACAGCCATCAGCGCACCGACTTCATCCCGGCAAGTTTACAGAAGATAAGGAGGAGGTTTGATGTAGAAAAAATGGATGAATTTAGGACAGATAGTTGGATTGTGATATATTTTGTAGATGTGTGAGTTGATTGTAAAGAAACACTGGTGTTGCTTTTGGAAACAAAATCAGTCTAATGACTTTGTCAGCTGATATAGAAAAATTGGCACATTTACATCTTTGTGCTTAGCTGCGAGTACTTGTTCATGATTTATGATGCTGTCACCAGTTTGTCTTTGTCTCTTTCTGCTCTTCCAAACACTTGCGTCCTTGTAACTCTCAGCAGATTCCCCTCCAAAATCCACACAAACGCAAAACATCCTAAAACCCACTCGTTTGTCTAGAATATTTACATCACCGACATCTTCAAATGCAACCAGCCGCATGGTTTAACACAACAGACGGAGACACTGAGGATGGAGAAGACATGGGTCTGATGGAGAGAGGATGGGATGAGGAAAATAAAACCAGCTTCAAGAAAAAAAGGGTGATATGTAAAAGAGTTGCAACAGAGGAATTAAGGGAGCATTTATCCAGATGATAAAATACTAAATATAATCAAAAGTAATTTTTGTTTTATTTTCTAGGGAACAGAACCTTTTAGAGGTGCACCAAACCTGGATGAAATATTCTAAATCCAGTCACAGCTCGTGGTTCTGTTCCAGTTAGAGGTTTGATGTTCAGGCCTGTCACATGTCAGAATATCTGATGTGAGCAGGTCACTGCTCATCTGTTGTGTGAATCAAAGTCAAAGGAGCTGCATAATAACAGATGCTGTGTGATTTAATTGGTGACACATTGTAATTAACCTTTTAGAACCTTGACAAGTAAAAAAAAGACAATCTATATGGACTTGGTGCTGTTATGTTTTTAATAATAAAGCATAAACCTTTACCAAAATATCAACAGGAAAACATGCCCCTTCAGCCATTCTTTCATTTATTCTTTCATTCATGTTCTGGGGTGAAGCCAAAGTTTGGTCATCGCGATACCAGGTCCAGGAAGGAAGCCCAGACATTCCTATATGTCTCATGGGGGATCCTAAAGTGTTCCCATCTGAGGATATATCCTGTCAGTAAGTTCTGGATTCCCTCCCAGGACATGGAAAACCTCTAGGAGGCATCCTAATCAGATGCCTGAACCACCACAGCTGATTGATTTTTAGGATGAGTAGCTGCAGCTCTGCTCCGAGCTCCTCCTGGATGACCGAGCTCCTCACCATATCTCTAAGGCTGAGCCCATGCAGCCACCCTACAGAGGAAGCTCATCTCAGCTTGTATCCAGGATCTTGTTCTTTTGGTCATGAATCATTTTGAGCTTTGTCTTCACACAACAGATCACTGCAGTGCCCTCATTACTGCAGACAAAGCTGAAATCAGTTGGTTCATCTCTCGCTCCATCCCATCATCACTCATGAACAGGACTCCACAATACTGGAAGCAGAGACTCATTCTGAACTCAGAGGGAGCGTTACACATGTTCCCATGAGAACCCTGGCCTCACACTCAGAGCATATTCACACAATCACATCTTACAGAGTCAGATCTCCATCAATTTGCATATCTCCTTCTCACTGCAAATTTCTCTTGATTTTCCACCCGTGTTGCCTTTTTGAATGATTTACACTGTAATTATAGAAACATGTATTTTGATGCATACTCCTACACACACACACACACACATGCACAGGAGCAGAAATAAAGCACAGGAAACATGGAGATCAAGACTTGCTGCTATTAGACTGAAACTCATTGTGTGCGTTTTGTTTTTGTCCTGCACTTTTTTCTCTTCTCTCAAACAACCAACATTCACACAAGTAAATGATGCAGTTGGTGTCTACAATAAAAAAAAACCTCAAATAGATCAAGTTCATCATCATCAGTCTGTTGTTTTTCTTTCTCATGTGCCTGAAATTTCCAAAAAAGAAAAAGTGACAGTAATAAAAATGAATGGAATGGAAACTGACCCAAAGAAATCAGAGCAGAGCTCCGACAGATGAGAAAAACAAAACATGATCTGAATTAAATAAAATGATATTTGGAGTCCCAGTTTAACAAATAGACATTCCACAGATGGAATATCAGAGAAACCAGTTAATCCCAGTTGATCAAATATTATTTGTTCAGACTAATTGAGCTACATGTGCATCATCAGTAATGTTTCCAACAACAACAGATCTATGCTCTCTGATCTCATAATTCTTCTGTTTGACACAACATGCTCACTTTGCTCCTGAATTATTATTTTCTCATCAGTTACAGCCACACATATTTCTCTTCTGTCTTTATTTTTCAATAAATCATCTGTCTTTATATGGAACTTCTATTGCATGTTGGTCCGCCTTCCTGAAAAGATATAATAAAAAAAAGTTGCAATTTATGGATTTGTGGGATAAACCAGAGAGAAGAGAGTCACAACAATCAATACGAGAGGTAAGAAAGAGTGTGGATGATGTGCTGCTGGCTGTGAGAGATTGATGAAGATGGTTGATGGAGCAAAACATGAAAGTAAGCAGAACAAGTGGGATTATTGATGTATTTTTCAAAGGAAAGTGGCTTATCAAAGATGACACAAAGCTCTGAGGAGTAGATGAAGAGCAAGAGACATGCATTTATAATTTTTTTACTTGTAAAATCACAAAACTCCTTTCATTGCTAAAGCAGAGGTCACAGAGGTCACAGACTCAGAGCTGCTGCTGATATTAGGTAGAGCTGCTGTCAACCACCAAAAATAATTTCTCCTGTTTAAACCACTTAAATATGGCTTATTAATCTTTCAGTTACAAAAAGTTCCTAAACACACAAAAAAGTCTGTAAAATGAGGACTAAATGTACTATAAAAATGTAAAGAACTTTTCCGTTTCACATGCATATTTCAAAATTTTAAAGTTAAAATGAAGCATGTCCTTGCAGAAACTTACCAGGACTTCAAATGTTTTTCTACTAACATTTCTCTTACAGTGAACAAATGAACCAGTATTGTTCTGACGTATCAGATCCAGCCAATTTGTTACCAATTATCTCTCACAAAGACACGATTTGTTCCAATTTTCTGAGATAAATCCATGAAAAACACAGTTTGACACAAAAAAAACACTGTTAAGCGTTTATTTTTTGCTTCTGGATTTTCCCCCCCTGTTTCTTTAAGACGAGTCCTTTAGATTCTGTTCATCTGCTGTTTCCTTTGTAGGTCTGACTCTTTAGTCATCCACTTCTTGTCCACTTTATTCAAAATTTCAAGTATATGCTGTGCAATATGTTATTTTTCTTAAGGACTTGACAGAAATAAGTGAAAAAGCAGCAGAAATCTAAAGAAACATTTTGGAAGATCTTCAAAAACACTAGAAAACTTTTGACCATGATCATTTCAAATCATTTGGCTGCTTAGAAGCAAAACATAAAGATATTAGATTATGTTTTAAACATTTTGGCACTGTTTATATATATTAATATTGAATCATTGTACTCTAAGACTCCTGACACAATAATGTAGGCTACTATAACTGTATACAAAAACAACTCCTATACATCGAGGCGTTGATAGGGGATCAGTCATGGTGTCTGGGACTTTGTCAGTGGAGTTCTGTGAAGTGCTGAAATTGGTCTCTGTACATTAGGTTTGCTCCAGTGCATCCAGATGTCCAGATGTTGTGACGTCTTTACATTCCCTGTATTGTACTGGGGAAATCACTGATAGGTGGTTCAGCTGGTCTGAGCTGAACCAAACTGAGTGACCTTCCAGGTCAGATAAATAGGAGGAGCTTGATTTATGCTTCATTCTAGACCAATCTCAGCCTGAAATGCATGCAGGAAAATGGAGGAATAAGTCATCAGACTGCGACGCCAAAACAGATGACATGACAGCTGAAGGGAGGCTCAGAGATGTTCCTGTCTGTGTGTCTGAGGGGAGAGCAGCAACCTGTTATTAACCAGTTACTGGCCCCAAGCGCAGGAGGACGCTGACATCTGCACACACACTGAGTGATGAACAAGAAACCTTGAGTTTGCTTGACAGAGGTCTTTGTATTTCTTTGAATTAAGTTGTGTGTGTGTGTGTGTGTGTGTGTGTGTGTGTGTGTGTGTGTGCATGCTCGTGAGCAAGTGGCTAACAACGCACATTGCAAATGGGGACCAGTGACATGCAGAAGGAGCCAAGACACATCAATCAGAAGAACAGGTGCTAACACGCTGTCCCTCCTGTCTAATCCTGCCTGCCTTCATAGCACCAGCTCTTTCCATCAGTCCTCCACCGACTGTTGTAGTAGTCAAGATCAGTCTTGGTCATGAGACCAGTCTCAAGAACCGCACTTTCAAGGTCTCGGAATGAACCCCATTTTTACTTGATCTTGTCTCTGTCTGTTGTCTCTTCAGACCAGTCAAGACTAGAACTGCAGTAACATCCTTTTTTTTTTTTACTGCAGCTGAGTGTGAAACTCCTGGCTGCGGTCAAATGCAACAATAAAGTTTTTCACTTTGGAAGTTTTAACGGTTCACATGCATCAAGTATCAGAAGACAAGAGAAAGTAGACCATCTGTGGCTGCTGCAGAAACATCATCTACTTGTTTATTTAAAACATCTTGAAAATGGTCCCACATTTGTTTGGTCTTGGTCTCAAACCCCTTCAGTTGTGGTCTTGACCCTTCTCTGAAAAGTCACCAGAAGTGAGAGACTGCAATCACTTCTGTTTCATTTTGTGCCATTTTTCTTTTAGTTTTTGGACTAGTATCTGCTGGGCAGTCAGCTAGTTCTGATAGCTGAGAGTCCATTGGTGGTCCAATTAAAACCCCAAGAAGCCTAAAAGCCTATTTGACACAACTCTCACTTTATATTTGCACCTTCTTTCATTTTTCTGTGTGTGGTGCCACATAACAAAAATCCACCTTTTACTTCAAGCACAGGTTTTATTCTGAAAAGCAATGGGTGATTCTGGATCAGATTTCAAAAACTCCCCTCAAAAAGAGCTCAGAACCATCAGAGCGTGTGGACTTGGTGTTTGGGGAAGTCCTGTGATGTTTTGGATTGAGCTCCCAGGAATCTGTGTTGTTCTGGCACGTTGCACAAATACTTGGACTGGGATCTGGGAAGTTTGGAGGATGGAAGAATGCCTTTGGCTCTTTTTCACATTCTTCATCTGAATTCTTTGGAGGCAATGTTCTGAGCAAAGAGGATACCTAGTGTCAGTAAACAGGTCCAAATGAATGTTTGATTTGATCACATTTGTTCAAATTAAGTGCATTCCAATTAAATTCAAGATTAGGCCCCTAAGGACAAGAATACTGGAAGTCCTGTTGTGTTTTGAAGATGCATTCAGATCATTAAGATACTAAATTTATCAAAGAAATTATAATTCAGAGGATTTTTGGGTGTTTTTGGAGCAAAAGATGAAAAAAACTATAGGAAAAGTTTACAGACCTTGGGTCCTTTGGTAAAAAAATTACAGAAATTAGACATCGAACAGCAGAAAACAACAGCTGAAAAAAATGAGTCACTAAAGACCTTTGGAGGGAGTTGAAATCTGTCATTTGAGAGAAAAAAAGAACAAGATTTAAAAAAAAAAAGTTTCTATATATGCTCAAGATAAAGCACCACAAACAGTATGATGAGTGGGTCATAAGGTCAAAAGTCATGCATGCAGGTGAGCTTTTTTAATATTAACTGCTGATGAATGTTTAGTTCTTTTAGTGTTGTGCAATTTATTTAAAAAAAATAGTGTCACAAAGCTCGTTTATTTCCTCATAATTCAAAGGGCGCTGTGAGTTCTGCCCTCACAGAAGACCAATAATTCTGACCAGCCTTTGGTGAACAAAACACACCAGGTCCCCAAAGACCCGTATTACCCGAACACAGCGAACTGAGTCATTATGGCTCACTGTGATGCATCCATCTATCCCGTTTTTAACACAATGACTCTCCTGCCTCCCTCTGAGCTCTGTGAAATATAAACAGACATTCACAAAATGCAGCTCTCACAATCCTCAGAGACACACTTCCTCCAACCATTTCATCCCTCTCCTCTCCCTTCTCCTCTTCACTCATGTATCCTCCTTTGTGCTTTCATTTCACGCTCCCTCCTTCTTTTCCTGCTCTTCTACTCTTCCTTCTTTCATTCCTTTTCCACCTGCTTTTCCTGTTTTCTTTCGGTCTATCTTTGCTTTGTGGGAGGTGAGGGTTTTAAATCACCCATGAGATACGCGTCTGCGACCTTCATGAATCAGAGTTGCTTGGACTTGCTTCATTTTCTCCCTTTATTCCTCTCTGTGATGTTCCTTTATATTCCCAAATCTTTAAGTGGGGCACACACACACACACACACACACACACACACACACACACACACACACACACACACACACACACACACACACACACACAATCCCCACCACTCTCCACTTTTATCTCCATGCATTGTCCAGCTTCCCTCCCTGTTTTGTCTCTCTCAGCCTCTCTGGCTGCTGTACTTCTCATTATATAAAGGTGTTTTAGTTCACGCCTGATCCTGAGGTTAAAATCAGTATCATTTTCCTCTTTGTTTTTTCCTGATTACTTAGATAATTATCTCTTTAATTATATTTTCTAAAGAGATTGCACAATCAAAGCTTAAATGAAGAGCTTCTATGTAATTTGGTCCAACGTATGCCTCAGTGAGTCACCCTCTGTAAAGCCTGTCCTCTTATTTAACTCGAGGAAAGCAGAGAGCAGCTTCATGAGCTCTGTCGACCTGCTCAGCCAACCGTCTTCACACACATACACACAACTCTGCACTTTCAATAACATTGCATGTCTTACCTAAGAGGTACAAGAATATGTCTGAGCAAACAACACATTTCTTTCTATGGAGCATAAAACAGCTTGTATGTGAGCTGCAGACTTCAAATAATGGTTCAGATTAGTTGAAGTGTATTTCTGTGGAAATGTTTTGAAGATTAATGTCTATTATTATAGATAGTCTTTGAAATGGTCTCAGTTTGTAGAAACAGAGATTTGTCCTGACTGCTTTGATAACCTAGTCACACAGAGGCTAGTACCAAAAGTGGATTTCTGCCATGTTATAGTCCTAAAAATGTCAGTTCGTGCAATTACTACAAATCTTTATGATGATGTTTATAACGCTACAATGATGTCAGTTTAGCAGAGCGTGGCCAGATGCTGAACAGGAAGTGCTACAGCTAGCTCTGCTGCTCATTGTTGTTGTAAATGACCAAATAATCTGTGTAAAATACCCAACAGTTATTATGACAGAATGAACTGATATGATGGCATTTAGATTAGGGATGTTGTAAGATGGCAGTAATCTAATGTGGAGAAGGATGACATCATAGAGGTTCTGGCGAACCAGAAAGCAGGGCCATCCCAGGGTGTGTGTGTTTGAGTGGAAACCTGCTGGGGGGATGCCCTGTTATCACTAGAGCGTGTCACTTGGAAGAAGTGTCAAAGCACGTCTCCTGATATGTTACCATGGCAACCCATCTCTGATTAGGCAGAAAGAAATGGACAGATGAAGTATTCCAGGTTAGCTTTAGCCTCACTCTCAGCCTGTCAATCTCTGTTTCTACAAACTTCAAATTCAGCATGTTAATTGTTCTTTCAATAGACCCCTACGTTAAAAAGCTGTGAACTCTTTCTTTAATGACCGCTGAGCCCAGTTTAGACGCTTAAAAGGAGACAAGTTGCAACATTTCTGAGACAGTGATTCATCCCTCTCATTATTATTATGGAAATTCCTCCTGCCGCTCCGTGAATCATAAACACACAGAATCAAAGCCAAAAAGAACATAAAGAAACAAAGTTAATTCTCTGCAGGTCTTGTTTCCTTCAAATCCCCAAGTAAAGAAAAATCTCTGGCAGGCATCAGAAGAAGCAGGTAGGGGGGGACGGGAGCGTGCGTACGTGTGTGTTTGCATATTCCTTTTTGTGCAGAAACTGGTGCTGCGCTTAAGGATGTAAGTGTTGCTCTGAATGCTGAAATACACTGCCAGAGGTGAGCTAGATGAGGCGATAAAGATGGAGCTGGTAAATACTGAGCAATGATGAACAGACCGTCTGCCTGGTGGGAGGAGGAAGCTTCGTCTCTCACCTGCCAGAAGATGTTGTCGATTGTGTTGCCCAGGAATCCTTCCCTGTTGTCGGACGACAGCAGCTTAGGCCCGAGTATCGTCATGAACTCCTCAAAGTCCACCTGGCCGTCCCCTGCAGGTGAAGACGGGACTAAATTAAATCAGACAGGAGGCTCAGCAGAGAAGAATTACATGTCTTTTCTCCCCAAAATAAAACAAATGCAACTCAACAGATGGGTGCACTTTAATCCATGACAAACACTCGTAACACACAACAGGAGCATTAATATTAAATGAGTTTTGTGCACCATTCCAAAAGTGAATGTGTTTTTGTGGCAGATGAAGGAACATTTGGTGAATTTGAATTCAAAGGACACAACTTGTGGATGTTTGCATTATGTATTCTGCTGCAGCGTCAAGTTAATGATATCCATCAACAGCCCCAGAACAACATCTTGTAAAACCACAGGTGGATTTATTTCATAGACCTGCGTACAGTATTACCATGATTGATGTCGCTGCAATGATTAGCTTTGCTAAATGTTAAGCTCATTATATCAGATAAAGAAACAAATTAGGAGCTTTAGTACATTTAGTGCATCAGGACAAAGCTTTATTTCATCAGTCTGCACTTTCTGTTTCATCAACTTATAATTTAGTAGTAATTATATTGAGCATTTAGAAAACACAAAGGCAGAAAATGTATTTTACAGAGCTGCAGCCTGCATTAGAGTGTTTTTAGTAAGGCCACAGATGGTCAGAAACCGTTTACTTGGAAAGATGCTTCTAAAGAAAATACATTTCCCCTCAATTGCTGCAGTTACACAGCTTTCCTGGAAATTGTTTTGGAAATGATAAAAAATGACAGAAGTTGACAAAACTGTCCCTAATACAGAATGTTAGAGAACACTGCACAACCTCAAAGAAATGTCGCTGAGAATGAACAAAATTGAATCTTATTTAAGATTATTTAAGGCTTAAGAGCTCAAATGAGGATAATTCCTGATATTAGCTGATTATAAATTCCTGAGAACGTGTCTAATGATGCAAAACGCATCAGAGAAACTGTGCAGGTTGTGATATGGAGATTATGGAAGTCAGAGGGATGCAGGGTTTTAAGCGAGATGCCGTCTGGGCTCAGAACAAACGGCGGTGCTGCTCTCAGGTGGTCGGTTACTCATGGAAGCAAAAAGCAAAAAAGCTTTTAGCTTTGACCTTTGATATTTATGGCATGCTGTGAAATCAAAAGCCAAGAGCAGTCAGATAAAACGCCTGCTGAAAGAGTGAATGGATTGTTTCTGATGCAGGTATACTGCCTAGGAGTAATTGCAATCTTCTGAGAATTTACATGTAGAGCTAAAGTTGAAGTGGAAGGAGCAGATAGGCTTGTTATTTTATTGTCTTGTTGACAGCTGACCACCTGGTGCTCTTCAGGCTTTTTAGAAACTGCAGTGGGGGAACATTTTTTTTTAGAAAACCATGAGTAAAATCCTTTTTATTTTTTTTGCCTGCAGCAAGTGAAAGAGAAGTGAGCGTACTTATGTTTTTAATTTGTAACCCATTAAAATTCAGCTCACTAAAAGCTGGCTCACTTAAGCAAATCATTTCTCTTGTTAAATAAACTTTACACTCGCCGCGTGTCCTTATGTCTCACCATCCATGTCCAGTCTCTGCATGATGATGGCCAGCTCCACTTCACTGGGCATGTAACCCAGGGAGCGCATGGCCATTCCCAGCTCCTGTTTGGAGATGAAACCGTTCCCATCTCGGTCCAAAACTCGGAATGCCTCACGGATCTCTGCAGAGAAAACAAACGACTCATCCATTTCTGTGTCTCATTTCGCTTTGGGAAGAAAAGACATTTAAAAATATATAAATGTGAAAGACAACAAATAAACATAAACATCTCCTGTCCTGTTCTCGGTGCTGATGTGAGGGATGAGGCTGGAGAAGATGCTAAACTTTTTCTTTTGTAAATGTTTTAAATTTGATGATTTATTGCAGAGGATTAATTGATTTCTTTGTGTTTGCCCCAAAAAGCCCAAACTGGGAAATTACTTACTGAATGATTGTTTCCTGTCTGTTTAACACTGTGTGTGAGCTAATGAGGGGCATTTTTCCTTGTTTATTACAGTAATTGCATGTCATTATTTCATTATTAAGACTCTAATTCTCAAAGGAACTTGCTTGTTTGGTTAAAAGTTTGTTTCCCTTTATCTCTGTATTTATTGCCTTAATTCTGATAAATGTTTTTTTTCTCCATTTTTACCCAAATTAAAAAGTTTTTTTGTCTGTTTTTGTGTTGCTGCATGATGTGTTATTTACTTAATAAGTTTAGAGAAATGAAATACAAAATTCTGAATCTAACATTGACATAGATTTATTTTTTTTCCAGTTATGAGTTATTATGTTCCTCTGTATTGTGATGTTTTGTCTTTCAGTAGCAAAAGAAAGAATGACCAAGAAACAATAAAAAAAGAAAATCCCAGAGAAAAAGTTGAAATAAGGTCACCAAAGCTTCCCAGCAGTCAACTTTATCTGCAATCTTCAATCTCTGCTCTCAGAGCTGCTGTGAGATGCAACATGTTTTCTGTGATAAAGCTGCCATAACCACGAGCTGCTCAGGGACCAGGCAGCCGACTGAAGAATTAACTCAGGAGCAGGACGGACTCCTTTGGGAGTTGGAGTTGGCGGGAGCAAGAAACAAAGCTAAATTACAACCACAGCCACCAGTCAAGTGTAAGCCGACTGTGTAAAGTTTGTTGACCTCAGTGGGCTGATAAATTGTGCACACTGATGGTAACTCAAACCTGAAATCCAGACCGCTGAAAAGATAACAAGAAGCACTGAAACAACACAGTTTATCACAAACTTCTAATAAGTAGATCTTTGTCAAATTAAATGCATATTTTTTCTAGCATTTTGGTGGAAAAGTCACACATTATTATGCTGATTTTCATGGATTATTAAGTATTTTTCAGATACACAGATGATAGTCAACGTCACTGTGCTTTTATTTAGGGAGATCTGTTAAAGCTGGCATTATTTGATTAAAAAAAACTTGCAGAGATATAGATAATTTCCTATTTTTTGGGGGGAAAAAACCTAATGAAAATTGAATTTGGTCTTGCAGAGCTGTTTAGTTCATTATTTCTTGTCAGAACAAAGAGAAACTGTCTGTAATTTTAGATTTAAGGAATTTTTGTACATATTCAGATTATTAGAATATTTAACAGTTGCAGAACCTTCCAGATTTACTTTTGTTTTGCAGTTAATGCTCCCATGTTTTTCAAATTCATGCCAATTTCTCAACATTTATACAAGATTAAACAACTTCCTCTGAAATAAATCTCAATAAATGGAATGTTCTGAATCATTTCTAGATTATTTCAAGTTAATAATGCAAACGTATTTAGCTTGAAGTAAAATCATTTTGGTTTTTAAGAGGAAAAAAAACATTTTGAAAGAAGTAAAAGTTGACTTAAGAGCAATCTGAGTCACTGCAGTAAATGCTCTAATTTTGATTTATAGAGCAATTAAAAACTGATTTCATTTATTTATTCATTGTTTATTTGTATGGGGACAATACTGAACACATTTGGAATGCATGTCCCCAGATGTTTCATTTATGATGAGATGAAATGTCTTTGATAAATCATGTTTCTATTATATTTTTACAGCTTCATAAAATCTGTCATCTGATGTCAGACAAAGAAATCTGTGAGTCAAAGTCAATGATTAACAGATTTTAGTAGGTCCGTGTGGAGCTGAAAAGGAGCTTCCCTGAGTTGATAAGAGGCTTTCCCATTAACTGGAAGCGCTGCAGCCTTTCTCTCGAACAAATCAAGGTGAGAGCGAACTCCCACTCGCCCTCACTCCCTCCCTCCTGCAGCATCTTTCGCACTCTCTTCTTCTTTCTCTTACATCTTTACGTACTCATTGTATTTTACAAACCCTGAGGGCTCTGGACTGATGCATCCACACACCACCTTCACTGCCAAGAATGTTTCCGACTCTCTCCTCCCACGTAAAACAAAAGAAAAGCATCTAACTAGTGGTTGTAACTGAACACACACAACCTTCAAAAAACATTCATCTGTTTGTGCAGCAGAAATACTCAAACGAATTTGAAACTTATTACAAAATACTCTCAGCAATCTCCAGTTAATTGCCTGTCAGTCATCTGGTGCTGATGTTAAAGGAGGCAGGCGGCTTATTGACTCAATTAAGGCGGCATCCATCCATCCATCTATTCTGTTCTCCATGCATGTTTGGATGGAAGCTGCAACGTCAGCTGGCATTTAGCAGCGGTACACATCTTTATCAGAGAAACACGATCCAGTTCTTTCCAAACGGCTCCTAAACCTGACTCAGTCCTTGAATTTTACATGGTCACCTCTTCCTGTGCAGTTTGCCATTAAAATTCTCATCCTGATGTGCTGCTCCTGTCTCCCTCTGAGTCTGATCTGTTTCTCTGTATGTTTCATAAAAAGCTGAACTTCAGTTGCAGCGCCCCCCCGACCCCCTTCTTCCCCTCTCAGCCTGTAAACACCCCCACCCTCCACCCCCACTGCTCATAACCGGACTCCGGCTCCATGCTGTTGCCATCGCCTCTCTTTTTCCACTCACTCAATAAAGGGAGAATCAGAGGCGAGCTATTGTGAATGCAGGCGAGCGTGCGCCCTCCCAAAACAAACCCACATCCATTTGTATGCAGCTCAACGGTGAAGACTACATTTTCAATAGGGTACAAATGAGCTGCTCCCTGATGTATTGCTGTTCGGTGCATATGAGGCTGCAGCCCCGCCTGAGCCTGGTTGTGTATTATAAAGTCAGGCCCTCAGGATCGTACACGTTCTCACTGTGAACGATGAAATGCCTCAAAGAGTACAGCAAAGGTTTGAGGCCATTCGGTGCAGTGGTGATTACCAACTGCACACAGATGATCCTGGAAGAACCTTCAGCGTCTCTCTCTGAAGTCGGATTAGAAGTTTTCAAACGCTGGCAGCAAAGTTTAGCGGAGATATTTTGTCCACATCAAAGAAACTAATTGTTTGCAAGAGATGTGTGGCTCGCAGCAGCTAGAAACGCTTCATCATGATGTCTGGAGCCAAAGAGCACAAACCTCATTTATATTAAAGGCCCAGCACTCCTTAAAGGAATGCATAAAGTTGCCACCTTTAATGTCAGAGTTTGATCATCTTACGTTGAGAAATGATGGACTTACAGCAATTTTGATCAAATCTAAAAAATAACATGTTCAACCTGATGTTATCTGCTGTTTTTCAGAGTCAGCTTCTTCCACGTGAAGTAAAAACCATCTTAGTGCTTTCTAATGTTCTAAAAGGTAATCACTTTCTGCAGTAAATCCACTGATCATGTTCTGAAATGAAATCTATCCAGTGGTTCATGAGATATTTTGAAAACAGACAAATAGGATTAATTCTAGCAGCTAATGGCAAAGATTTTAAAAAGATCTTGCGCAATGTTTGGAGTGTGTGCTGAGGATGAAGCTTATCAGCAATAGATTTATTTTTTGAGATATTTTTGCTCAATATCTGTAAAGTTAGTACGCCTTTCAAGATATGTAGATCACAAGGTGCTGATGGATAGGAGTTCGCATGCAAGTCAGTTTGAAAAGGTGTGATTTGAGCTGCTTTAAAAAAATAGACCACTGAGTCCACTGGTCTCAGGCTCAGGGGGGAGAGTTCTCAGTCCAAATTGACTGAGTTGCAGTAATTTCTGTATTTTCTTTGGTCATTGTGGCAATTATCTTGAATTGGGTTGACTCCCAAAATGAACCAGTCATAGATGTATTTTTAAAAAGTTCGTTTTGAGTGTTTCTTTCAAATTTGTCCCCTCGTTCATGAGATACCGCTAACACTACAGAAAACGAACAACGTGAAAGGCAAAAACACCTTTTGATTTAAACCACTTCCACTTCCTTGCTGCCCTTGACAAACAGAACAGTCCAACCAGACTAATGATGATGGCACATTTTAAGCAGTGTGGCAGCTCTGCCTTCAGTGCATAGAGCAAAAAAGCTTCCATGTGAACTGGGTTGAGTCGAGCTGTGCACGAGGGACGCTGGATTAAAAGATTTATACAACAAAGTGTTTCGTAGCAAAGCACAAAGCACATTAGAGCAAACTACAACAGGCTGCATGTATAAACGCAAACAACAAACAGGCTGAGTTAGGGAGTCTGTCCTGACTCTGTGATGGGATTAGCTGTTTCATTCCTGATCAGAAACAAAGCGAACTGTAGTCACACTCCTAGCTGGGTAGAAGTGTTTAATTTGAACAGATCAAGAAGCTCATAAACGAACGGTAAAGCTTTTCTGGGTCAATTAAGGCTGATTTCAGTAGAAACAACAATTTGTTGTGTGAACCATTGATTATAATTATTACTTCCTCACCAAAGTAATCATTGGGAACAATCCTTTTAATAGCAAAAAGTCATAAACAGTCACATCAGCCGTAACTTTGGGTGGTGGTTGTGCTGAACGTGAGTGCTTCTGTAATGAGGCGATTGAACCTCGTGTTTATGCAGAGGCAAACTGTGAGGGCAATCGAACTCCACAGGCTCTGCAAACCCGAGTCAAATCAGAGCGTCTGAGGTGGAAGTTAACAACAGGACTGAGCTGTAATTTGACTCCTCAGTTCTGTTTTCTGATCCTAACTAATTTTACTCATCTGAAGATTTGTTTGTGAGGTGCTTGTTGCACCATTTTACTTATAATCAGGGAAGTTTGTGGTCTGCCACATAATCAAGCGGCAGAGATTAGTCATCTTTGGTTGGTTACAAACAGAACAAATGGCTCCACTTTAGCTTAGATTATTGATGTGCAGTCTTACTTTGCTGTAATTTTTATTACATAAAGATGAATTTTTCAGAGAAGTGGTATACATCAATTTCCATGCATGATCAAATATGAATGAAAAACCCGAATGAGGATACCACTACACATCAGTGGTGTTCTGTCAGGCTCCACTTCGCTCTGAGTCTTCTGACTGATTTTATTTCCTAAGCTTATTAATTGGAAACCAATGCATCCAGTCAAGCTCTGGCAAAATGGTTAAATGGAAAATCGTCACCTCTGGAGAATTGGAGCGTTGTAAGTGCATTGTTCCACCAGCGGGCCATTAATTGTCTGTACCTCACACTTTGTTCTGCATCCACACCTCCTCCCGCCTCTCCCCCTGCCGGTCGCCACACTCACCTCCTAACTCCTCTGTGGAGAGGCTGGTGAGCTGGAAGGCTTCGCTGCCCTCGGTCAGCGAGCTGCTCAGGTAGTTGTCTGGATAGAGCAGGCCCGCACGCACATGGTGGAATGGCATCTTCTCCCTGCAGGGCAAGAAGGTTAAAACATTTTATCCATCCATGTTTGAAAACCAATACTGGAAGAAGAAGAATCTGGGAGAAACAAAACGTGTTGCTGTTTTAGACAGCTTTGAAATGTGGTTATTTTGCGCAATTTTTTACCATATTTGTATCCACTGGTGTTGCTTTATGTGGCACTAAAACTTTTATGTTCATGAAACAATTATATATTGTTTTTTAATTATTCATCTCATGCTGCTATATGGAGAAGGATCCTCTGGAGGTATAAGGGGTTATATTTGATGGGAGCTTTCCTGGTAAAAGGGGAAAAAAAAACTGAATATAATGAATCGGGGGCTGCATGGTGGCGCAGCTGGTTAGCACTGTTGCCTCGCAGCAAGGAGGTCGTGGGTTCGCGTCCCGGCTCTGCGGCCTCTCTGCGTGGAGTTTGCATGTTCTCCCCGTGCATGCGTGGGTTTTCTCCGGGTACTCCGGTTTCCTCCCACAGTCCAAAGACATGACTGTCGGGCTAATTGGGCTGGTAAATTGTCCTTAGGTGTGAGTGGGTGTGTGGTTGTTTGTCTCGTTCGTCTCTGTGTGGCCCTGCGATGGACTGGCGACCTGTCCAGGGTGTCCCCCGCCTCTCGCCCCTTGACCGCTGGAGATAGGCACCAGCTGCCCCGCGACCCTCTGTGGAGGAATAAGCGGCTACAGAAAATGGATGGATGGATGGATGGATAATGAATCGGGACTACACTAAGTTAAATAGATTTTTTTTATTCAAAGTGGAAATATCTAAAAAATTTAATTCAATTAAATTAGTCTTTCGAAAATCCCACAAGCTTTTTATTTTTCGCAAATGCATAAAATGGTGTTTCTAATATTCTCTTGTTCTCAGTGTTCAATCACACACAGCAAAAAATTATGTAATCACATTAAAATTCACAAAAAACAACCTTCACACAAAAAGTTTTGAGTACCACCAGCAGTGAGGATTCATTTCCTGCTATTTTTCTCCTCTGTCACCCACTCCTTGTGTTCAGTCTTTTTTCTCCACAGAGGAGAAAGTCGAGCTCTTGTTTCTTCTAACCTTTCCTGTCAAATCCACTGACTCTGGACAATCCCCAACTGTCACCTCAACAAGAGACCTCAAGACTTTGACAGAGTATCAGTCAGCCACGACCCCTGCTGCTACACCACCAGAGGGATCCTCCGCTTTCATTTGTTAACGTTCTCCCAATGACGGCTCTTCCTGTGTAAAATATTTGACAGTTTTGTGATAGGATCCATCTTCTTTCCTATTCCTACCATTCATTCATTCATTAATTCATGTTAAGCTGAGCTGAAGTGAAGTGTAGAGAAAAAAAACAATGGGAAGGGTACAGAAATCCCAGGGGTATTCTGTGACCAGGCAGCTGCCTGCAGGAGAGATATGGATAAATAAAAAAAAGCTTAAGCTCACTGTCCTCTCTTTCTGAGAGGAGATGTTGACCTGAATCCGTGGTGGATCTTGGAATCAGCGCCGAGGCAGGAAAATGATGCAGAGACTGTAAAAAGGGAAAGAGGGATTGTCTGCTCTGATGATCTGTGGAGGGCAGCAGGTGTGAAAACGGAGTGTCTGAATGAGGAAATGATAGACAATGATGTGTGCGTGTGTGCGTGTGTGTGTGTGTGTGTGTGTGTGTGTGTGTGTGTGTGTGTGTGCGCGCGCATGATATAAGAGTCATGTGCATACAACTTGTGAGCTCTGAGGAAATTTGTTCTTCAGTCCATCTGCTCCTGGGTCTACTCCTGCCTCACCTGAACATAACTCAGGTCACCATGGCAACCTGCAGCCGTTCTGAAGAACTCAGTCAGAAAGATGCAAATCCATTACATTCATTAAACTAAAGGTTCTCCTATTGGATTTTAGACCCAGAAGAGAAAAAAGTTTACAAACAACAAAGCACATAATTTTAGTTCAGTCCATTTCTGCAGGGCCAAGTCGCCATAGATAGTCATATTTACTTTAATGAGCAAACAAAACAGGGGAGTCAGGAAAACATGTGAACCTATGAGAATTAAAAACAAGAAGATGGATCAAAAGCAGGGACTGTTGGTAGATGTAGTTTTCTATGTTTTCTGATTTAATTTTAATGGTTTAAGGTGTAAATTATGTCCACTCAGCTAAGTGCTGATTTTGAAAGCATAACTTCTTCCAGAATGGCCATTTTAGTGAAGCGTTTTGAGCAAATTTTCTGAAAATTTACAAGCAATTTTTAAATGAACCAAATGAGATTTCTTTGAAAACTTTGTCTCTCTTTAGTCTTGATTTGCCCAAATTTCAAAATCTGCTCATTTCAACATCATCTTCCAAGTTTGGTTGTTATTTTGCTTGCAACAAATCATGTACATAATCTTTAATTTTGTCATGCATGTGGGGTTTGCTAACACTCAGATTTTTCTGTATTTTTGTTTCCCTTCACTCTGATGCTGCTGCATAATTTAAAAAATAACTGTTATATCTTATTTTGAAAAATCAACTATAATCTATAATAAATTTGTCAACCTAATGCACTAAAATACACAAATTTCCTCATAAAATTACAAAAATTCTGCCTCCATGTAATCTAGAGGGAAATTAATAAGACATATGATGTGAAATCAATATGAGAATGTATTTCAGCAGTCCATCTGTCTGCACAATTGTTCATCTGACAGAAAACACCCACTCACTCAAGATCCAGCAGACACTCAAAAATACAAAAATCAGTCACACTCTGATTCTTCCTGCTTTATTTGTCACTCTCCATTTCGCTCACTGATATTTTGGGATTTTATTTTATTATTTATTCAGCCTGTGAAATCACTGACTGTTATCAAAGAGACAAACATGAGAGCTGAAAACTCTTATCCGATGAGCTTCATTGCTTGCGTTGTCTGAGTGCAGGAAGAGGAGTGGCGTTGTGTGTGTGAGCTGATGGGGTGGGATAAAAGGAGGGAATGAAAGTGGGCCTAGTGACAGTGTTTGAACTGTGGGGTCAGCCACACACCAGGGAGCCCAGATTCAAGTCTGCAGTCAGGTGGCGAGGAACAAAACGTAAACCCAGAGGAGACGCTCAAATGGAGCCAAAAGTTGGACAGAAAGAGGGAATCAGGCTTTTTTTTGTTGTTGCACTTTTCACACATTGGCCCCATGGAGGAAAATGCATCATCAGATTGGCAGAAACAGGTCACAACAGTGTTTTATTTCCCCAGCAGCACATCCACAGGCCATCACTACACAGATCATAGAAAACATGCTGTTCCTACTCTACAACCAATTAACCACAGAAAGAAACGCGACTTACCTCTGTTTTTTTCTCTTTTTAGACTGCTGTAGAGGGAACTAAAAAAATAATACAGTTTACTTCAAAACACTAAGGTTGCTCTGCATGTCTCCTCCACTTTTAGAATTAAGTCCCCGACCACCTGACAGAAACAATATGAGCTCTCTGTTGATCAGCTGAAGGTCCACTGTTAGACAAAAATAAAAGGACTTTCTGTGATTTGTCAAGTGTTTGAACCACAAAGGAAAAGCAAGAGGAGGGACAGATTTGATGGATCTAAAGGAAAACATGCACCACATCAACAAGTAATAAACAGCTTCTTATTAAATTTATAGGCTTTAAACTGATAATGAAATAAAAAATGAAATTATTCCTGATGCCCTGTTTTGTTTTGTTCGTGCACAATGACACATCATCAGCATCCTACTGAAGTCACCTTGGGCAAATACAGCACAGCTGTGATCTCAGCTGTCGTTCTCCAACCCATCAAAGCTGCATTCAAAATAATATTTCCTCAAGAGAGGTGCTGCATGGCCACACATCCTGTCGCCTGCAGTCTGCCTCTACAGCGGTTCAGCTTGGGCCGTTCTATTCTCCTATCTGATCCTGATCAGCTATACTGGATCAGTCGAGCGTTAGGACGGTTAACACAGAATCCCACCAGAGAGAGGGGAGGGGGGTTAATGCTGGACATCATGATGGGCCTGTTACACATCTGCAGTAGAAGGAGCACAGCTGGAGTCTCACAGTCTGAATCTCTATGATAAAACTATATGTGGAAAAACAAGCATTTTTACATCCAAACTACACTTTTATTCTCCTTTTCTCACTCATGCAGGCACGCATACACATAATTAAAGATCTTGCATTCCTTGAATTTTTTGTCCACATCAAAGATTCTTATTGTTTGCAAGAGAGTTGTGACTCAAATAAGCAGAAAACTTAATTGTAACAAACTTAATTTACATTAAAGGTCATTCCTTGGAGGAATCATCTGCGGCCTCTAATGTCAGAGTTTGAAACTAAGATTGTCTGGTGTTGAGAAATCATGTCACACCTGCTTTAAGAGTATGTTGTAGACTTCATCCTGTAATGTAGAAGCTGAAATGATCCAAAGCCTCCTATCATGCTGCATGTTTTTCTAACATAAAAAATATAAAATACACCCCAATACCATTGAATATGTTTAAACTTTTCTTTTATGTCATCTTATACGTTTAGCCATAATTAGAGCATGAAGGGGATGTTCTTTAGCTTCAGTTTTCAACAGAATGAAACCATTAATTTATGCAGACGGTTTGTCTCTAATCTTCCACACCAAGTTAATCAAATGATGTGATGGTTACATTCTGAAAGTTTCAGTTCACTTTGCTAAGGAGCACACGGACACGCGCGTTTTGACCGTCACAGTCAAAAACAAGATGGTCAAATCCGGTGTCAGTTGAACCCTCACACCACCCGGCAGCGTGGGATGATGTGTGTACAGGGCAGGTGACAGATGATGTTTTAGGAGAGTTTATAAAAACATCTGGCAGAGCGGATGGATCCAGTTTGGACTGCAGCTCCGTCTCCATCCATCACAGCCGGAAGCTGAGCGACCCACGGAGCACAGTATGTGGTGTGTGATGGAGTGCTCTTACACCCCGCCGCGAGAGGAGACAATTACACTGTAATTACACTTATGGCGCGTGATGGACCTATAATCACCTAATCACATCGATCATATACGGCGCGCGCCGCCAGCCCGCGCGCATCCGGGCAGATATTTTCAGAAGCCGCTGAAATGCAAACATCACATCAGTCAGCCATTTATAAAAATAATGACACGGCCGGTAGACAGGTGTGTGGTCCCCCGCGCGCGCGCATGCACGCACGGGCACCCACGCGCATTCACAACAGGTGCAGTCGCTCTGCGGCCATCAGGAGGAGCGGCGCGTGGGCGGCACCTTTAACACGCACACCCAGAGGTGACACGGAGGGAGAGCCTACCTGCCCGTGGAACGGCTCCTCCGGTGTCAGAGTCCCCTCCCGTTAAAATACCGGCGGCGGAGAGGCTGGGGGTGCTTGGAAACGCCGAGGTGTGTTCAGTCCGTTCGCATCCGTCCTGTCCTCTGGAGGAGTCCGTCCAACAGCCAGAGATGGACTCATTCAGTCTCTGTGTTGGACCTGCCACCAGTCTGTCATGGGCGCCAGACTTTTTAGACAGTTATGTCAAAAAATATCAACTGGTTAGGTGAGGAGGAGGAGGAGGAGGAGGAGGAGGAGGAGGAAGATGACAGCGGGAGATTTTGTCCGTTTTGACTGAATCCCACATGAATCGCCCTGCTGTCTGGTTCCTACACCTCACTTATCAGCGCCATGTCTTCAGATTTTGGATTGTTGTTGGGATGAAGCAGTTTGTGCCAAACCCTGCGTCCTATCAGCTCTCCCAGACGGACGCACCAGCAGCCGCCCACTGGTCTGGGTCTGAGATGCTGCTGCTGCTGCTGCCGGTCGCCTCTTGGAGAGAAAAAAAAACCGCGATTTAAGTTCAGTCAGCTGAGTTGAATCAACACCGCAGAGGAGAGAGGTGGATGAAGGAGCTCAGGCAGCGGACGGATGGAGGGGATCCTCCGCCGGTCGCGGTGCGTCTATCTCGGCTCCCCCAGGTGACAGAGTCAACCCATTTAATGCGTCCGGAGCGGGAGGGGCCACACGGGGGCCACGGCTGTGCTTGAGCTGCTCTCAGGTGTGTGTGGGAGAGAAAGAGGCTGTGAGGTCCGAACAGCTGTGGCTTCAGCGGATCAGTGAAGCAGCAGCCTCTCATGGGGTCGTGTTTGTGTGTGTGTGCGTGTATTTATGTGAGCTTCATTTAAACATTCTTCACAGCTCTCTCTGAGAGTCATTGATGTCCAATTATGGTGCCTATAGGAAATGACATCAGCTGCAGTACTTAAATGATGCAGTGTGTCTGAACCCCCTCCTCTCTCCTCCCTCTCCCTCCACATCTTTTTCCTCACTCAGACCTTCTCTCTGAACAGGTAGCCGCTCCTCGCTCTTCCTCCCATCAGAACACCCCTCCACCATCCCATTTAGCCCCGCATACTAATGCCATAACCTCAGCGGGACATCAGCATGCTGCTCGGTTGCATTCTGAGCTCCGAGGCTTGAAACGGTCTCCTGCTGCAGCAGGTTGTAACTAAAAGTAGCCACAGCTGCGAAACATTCTCCTTATTCACGCAAACGCATTGTGTTTGCACCCCGCAGGGACATGACTGGCTGCAGACGGTAAAGACAAGCGGGTGCTGTCTGACAGCATTCTGGGAATATTTAAAAATGGATCACCTCGAGATTCATGTGAATATTTGATCAACAAAGTTGCCAGAAATCCAGCTGAAAAGGTGGGAGCTCTCTGGAAAACTGCTGATAGGTGATTCTGGGTTTTCTTTTGGCTCTGTCCATGGTGCTGAAGGGCTTTCTTGGTCCAACAGAGGCAGGACAAATGAAGGTGAACTCATATGCCTCATGTCAGCATTTAGAAATAGCCTGGCTGGTTCAAATGAGATTTGGGCCTCTTCAAAGGCGCACTGGTCGTCCTGTGGGAAACAAATTATGGGGTATTTCTATTGCAGTATCATAATTCTATAATAGAACCATGAAAATGGATTGATAATGCTTTCATTCTCATACATCAAAATGATATTTTGTGATCTTTTATTTAGCTTAGATTTTGCAAAATTGTTTATTTGTGGTCTGGTTGAACAGCTGAGTGATGAATAAATACCCCAAAGCGACGCTAAAGTTGGATTGTTGTCCTTCAGGTTATTGAAACAACGTCACAGTAAAGATTTAATTATGGCTGGGGTCCACTCAGAGGGAAGTCCACTTTATTGAGTTTTGTTTATTTAAATGTGGAAGGTAATCTTACTCTTCTATGAATTTATTTCAGTAGAAAAATGAGAGAGAGCTTTTTCAAAAATGAATGTGGGCACCAGCCCAAAGTTTCCATATGACTTTGAATTTTACAGTTATATAATCTTATTATAAAGTTCCAATCAGGGGCTTTTGGTGTACTGTAGTGTGTGTGTGTGTGTCCAAATATGTTTTAAGAAACAAATCACATACATTCATGTAATAACAAATAAATGAGCGCCTTTTTGATCGAATGAGGATCGTATTTGTTTTTGAGACAAAGAATACTTGTGTATGTGTGTAAATGTATTTGTGTTTCATTTTTCTAGATGGGGCTGCATGGTGGCGCAGCTGGTTAGCACTGTTGCCTCGCAGCAAGGAGGTCGTGGGTTCGCGTCCCGGCTCTGCGGCCTCTCTGCGTGGATTTTGCATGTTCTCCCCGTGCGTGCGTGGGTTTCCTCCGGGTACTCCGGTTTCCTCCCACAGTCCAAAGACATGACTGTCAGGCTAATTGGGCTGGTAAATTGTCCTTAGGTGTGAGTGGGTGTGTGGTTGTTTGTCTCGTTCGTCTCTGTGTGGCCCTGCGATGGACTGGCGACCCGTCCAGGGTGTCCCCCGCCTCTCGCCCCTTGACCGCTGGAGATAGGCACCAGCTGCCCCGCGACCCTCTGTGGAGGAATAAGCGGCTACAGAAAATGGATGGATGGATGGATGGATTTTTCTAGATGGGGATTATGTTTGATGATATTTGATTTACAGTTTTATCATTAAATAACAAAATTCCTGCTCATTTGACTTTTGCAGCAGATCGTTTTGATCACTTGACCTTTCCTCGGCTGCAGTGAGCCATCAGGTGACTGTTTTCTATCATATTTTAATCATTTTTAGCATGTTTTAAAGTTTTTTAGCATTTTTCTACAAATATTTCACTCTTTCTGTAATTTGTAGTTGATGTGACTTTTGACCTACAGATTTCTCTTCCTCTTATTCTGCTTATTTCTTTGGAATTTTACACAAACTGATGACTCACACACAGTTTCAGTTAAATTAGTGAATTAAAAACATATTTATAAAGCAAGAACTGAACTGTGGTAGAAAACTGTTACATAGGGTCCCATTGATGTCCAGCAAATGCACATTTCTGCCAAAATATGTAATTTTATGCATCCAGTTGCTGCCTGAAATGTCCATTTAGCCAAACATTTGTATGAACTTAATCTTAGAACAGAGCTGTCAGCGAGCATCCAGCCAGGTGATAATACATGTTTCACAGGGAGCTGAGCTCAATTTTTAAAAAATGTTAAGAAATCCAATTTTCTGCCTTTGGTTTCGGGGCTATTCTCAGTCACACACTGTTTATTATGCTATAGTTCATTCACAAGAAGAAGAAAAAAATCACTCGGCCACACATTAACCAAATGTCAGCAACTCCGTTTTTGTACTTCTTTCAATGCGAACCCCTCCAGTGAGTCGAAGAAGTTGAATCATGTTCAGCATCCTGATTTCCAGAGCTGTCCCTCCCCGCTGACCGGATAAAACACTTCACCCTGAGCCTCACATGGATTTTACACTCACAATTGGTACCTGCCAGGTAACCCGAGAGAATTGACAATTGATTTAAAAAATAAAACTTTACAAATATAAATAGAGGAGTCACAGGAGGACGTCCAAACCATCAAATAGAGCCACAGGGGCACACTAGCTCTGACCTCTCAGCAAATCAATACAGAGAGCATGTTTTCAATTGAACTTGGCTGGAAATATATATATTTGTGTCGTTTTTGGGAGTTTTCAAACCATTTATTGTTTACTAATGGAAATACCTTTTTATCCAGTGTCCTAATTAGTACATAGATGAGGCCATGACTAAAACATAAGCCGTGAGAAAGACTTAACACTCTGTCTGTTATTTAATTAGACGGCTGACAGCAGAGAGAGCCAAGATATTTTACAGTATGACATCTACTTAAAGGTCTTAAAACGAACCCTGACTAATAAGACTTGTACGGTTTATTGGGTTGACATTAGTATTGGCTCTTTATTTGGGATTTTAAAGACTCAAAATGTCTTTGTTTAAAGGGTTCCTCCAGTCTGAAGATTGTGTTTTAATGCATTTGAGTCCTTATATCTTACTGAAGAATGCACTACGGTTATTTCTTGATGTGGGAATTACAGGGTTAAGATATTCCTGGCGTTGAGATGTGAACCAATTCAGTTGAAAATGATGAAAAACAATAACTTGTGGGGGAAATGTAATTTAAAATTTGATACTTTGAAAATGTTACAATATTTTATTTAGTTTAAACTTTGCAACTTTAACTTTAGTTTGTATTTCTGCAAGACGAGTTAATTTGTAGATACTACGTTTGAGGGTTGTTAGTGAAGATTTCATTTAAAATCAAAACCAAAAGTGCAAAATGCTTCATTTTATAGAAAACGAAACATTTGCAGAGGTAAATTAAAAGCAAAACTCAGAACAAAGATTTTATTCCATAGAAGGAAATTAAAAGGCAACACATTGAACTGAAACATTAACATAACATGCTTCTAACATGAAACAGTCACTAGTCAGTATAAAAGCTTGCCATGAGTGACTTGACAGCCTGAAAAATGAATTCTGTGGAGAATCAACAGCTTTCCTAGCAGACAGATGGTGGAGGACATTTTTCCATGTTTCCAGAGATGTTAGATGTTTTCCCTGCTTGGTCAAAACACAGACATTTTCTTGACTTTTACATCTAGGACTTGTATAAAACCCACATTCAGAATGTTTTTTCTTCTTTTTTCTTCACTTAGTTGATTCTGCTAACAGACCCACTGACCTCAATAATCTGACCATGAAGGTTTTGAGTCCACTTAGGTCCTGGACACAAACAGCCCACTGTGTTGGAGCAGGTAAAAGAGCAGCACAGACTTAGTTTTCTATGGCTTTGAGATTAATTAATACAACCCTGGTTTTCATTGATTTATTGTCGGTTCTTTTGTTTTCATTGGAGGACATCGATGGCCCGATTAAGACAGCTCAAAAGGCTGCTTCTGGCCCTCGAGGTGTATTTTGTCCATGCATGCTGCAGAAATGAATACATCAATAGAAAGTCTGTGTAGAGGTAACAGTCCGGTGACCCTCTGAACAAGAATATTTGCATTTCAAAGTTCATGTTCAGATACAGTATTATGTTTCCTCCAAACAGGATAGGAGATGATAATATGCTGCTTGAATAGGATGGTAAAAATGAACATCTGTGGGACTTTTTTATATACAGTAAATAAATGAATTTTATGATGTGTTTGATTTTGTTTCCTGCTCCATCCTGAGATGGGAACATGAGAAAGCAGATTACAGTTTCAGATCACAACCTTAATTTCTAATAGATTCACCATCTCTCCAAATCCGACCTAATTTTCATTAGCATTTAAATCTTGTCATCATCCATTCCACTCCACGGCCCCGCCATGGTAATTTCAGATCCTGGAGCTTTGATAACCTGCCTTTGGGGGAAAAATCAGGATGCTGTCAGCCAGCGTTTCGCGCTATAGGCATCATCGAGAATTAAATTAAAAAACCCTGAGCAGGTTAATTCACATTCACCTTTGTGCTCAGGAATGTGAGTGGGAGGAGAAACTGAAACTATCAGCGGCGTAGCGCCTTCGTGTGTTTCTGTGTCTGAGTGAATCAAGTGGGAGTGAGACAGAGACGACGACCTGGAGGTGAAAACTGGGAATGGACCTGACATAAATGAACATCACAGTTTAAAGGTCAGCCAGCCGAACAGCAATCTGATGGTAAACTCCCCAAACACACAACAGAACACGTGTTGTGTAAAATACACAAAACCCTGTAGAGCTGGGGTAAAACCTCAAAACCCCACATGAATCATGAATGTACCAGGGCGAAGTGTGTGTGTGTGTGTGTGTGTGTGTGTGTGTTAAAGAGTTGAAAAATGTCCAGCTGCTGGCAGATGTGATGCTGAAACATTAGCAAGATAATGAACCTGCTCAGACATTTAGCTTTATAAAATAAAAATGAGCCTATAATCGTTTTAACTGTGACTGTGTGGCGTCACCTCACAGAGGACGATCCTGGGTCTGAATCTGCTGCCTGACCCGACCTGACTTCAGCGTTTCAATTCCCCTCAGACAATAAAAGTGACTCTCGTCGAGTTAATTGGCATTTCCAGTGATGCCAGAGGTGATTGTGTTCATAAATGTTGGTGTCTGATGGTCATTGTGACTCATTCAAGGATCCCTGCATCCTTTAACTAGAGAATAAAGCATTTATGAATGTAATGTCTGGGATAAGATGCTTCTATCTGCGCAACAAAAGCAGTTTCATATTGAAAGGTTGACTTCAAAAGTTCTGTATTTGATTGACGCCCTAAAATTCCTTTCTGAACGTGAGAACACATCTAGGGATTCATGAGATTTTCTGATACAGAATAAACAGACACATTTAGCCTTTTGTTAGCGGTTGATTAAAAAAAAACATGCTCCCTGTTTGACTCACACATAATGCAGTTTTTCCCCATTGGAGAGACTTTATCTAAACTTCATAAAGTTACTCATTTGCAATAAAAGCCAAATAAACTAGTGTGTATTCAGCTTTCCCCGCGTTTATTTTACAGCTGTTACAGTCTCCCTTGTTTCTTTACAAGCTAAATTATGTAGCATTACTGTCCAATAAAACCACATAGCAATCTTTTCTTGTTCAGGATGAATGATCTCAGCATTTTTATTTTACAAGTGTTTTATTTGAATAATCAAAATACTATTTGAACTGGAAAAAGCAATTAGGACATAATGTGTGTTAGTGAGGAAGTCAGTGAAGCTTTACCAATTTTTCCATGAGCAACACGTTTTAGGTAAAGTATGCTTGACAGCCTGTAATGACATTAGCCACGGCAACTTTACCGTAGTTTGCTGTTCCTGTTAAGACCATAAAATTAGAAATCATTGCTCACTTCAGCAGAGTGACAGCAGTACACTAAAAACATCTTCAGTTGGAGATTATTGTCTGCTTCAACATCTCCCTTATAGATGCACTTAGGAATACATTTGCATATAAAGCACATAAAGAAGAGAAGCATGCATATGTACAGTATGATTCTGTTTGTCTTCTCAGAGTCAGAACCAAACATCCATCTGTTCTGCTCTTTGCAGATTTCATTTCCTCGTTAAAACATTTAGCCATGTTGTGCTAAATCAGAAGCTCATTTAATTCCAGAGTTTCCCCAAACAGACAGTCTGATAACTCTGCAGCAATTTAATATTTTAATATGTTCCAGATGAGGTTAGATGGATAGAGAGGGAAAAAAAGTCATTTTTAGCATGTAATGGATCAGATGTAATGTTCAAAAATATCATCTCTAGAAAACCTCTGAGCAAAAAAAAAAATCCACATCAGCTGCCCCCTTGACAGACGTACACACACCCACACACACAAATGCTGCATGAATAAATCTCACACCTTGGTGGGTTTAAGCTGTTGGAGTCTGTTTTTTGCCTCTGAAGCAGGGAGCTGCCAGTCCATCATCCCTGCAGACACATGAATTCAACTGCAGCAGCAGCAGCAGTGATTTGCTTCTCATCCTGTCTGGTTTAACCTGAATTTATTTCCAACTGCCACATGCACACAAAATGTGCGAAGCAGAGGAAGAGAGAGAGTACAAACTAACATTCCTTGATGTCCAGTCCTGAAAATAACACAATGCACAACCTCTCGCAATATTGCAAGATCTCGTGCAATCTGTTCGCACTTGCAGTATGTGTTGTGAGTGACTCTCAGCTACCGCCGCATGAAATTGTGGCTCAATATCTGTAAAACTGACTGGGTTGTAGATACTTTGTGTTTGCTGAGGTTAATTAGCTGTGATAAAGTCCAAACGCTAATCAATTGTTGATGCACATTAATGATTACCTTCTGAGAGTTTTATTAAAATCTGTCCAGGTCTCAATAGATACTTTGCTAACACAAACAAATAGACACGCATGCACATGCACACACACACACGTACACACACACACACACACACACACACATTGGTAGACAGATAGAAAATATTTTAATAAATCAGACCATTCACCATTCATCTACATGCACACACAACCATACACACGTACACACATCATGCACTACCCCCTGCTGGTAACAGACCCAAATGAGCTCTAATTAGAGCTAAATTAAATTACTTTTAATTCATGATATGTTAATGCTGCTGCAGGCGTCGGGGTGGCTTTCTGAGAGCCCGAGGGATTAAATGTAACAGGATTTCATCAGAGCAAAAATCTTGAGAGCTCATGGAGTAAACAAATAACTCGGAACAATGTCGAGGGGTGAAAGCCGGCCAAGAAAAAGCACTCCTGAATTAAAAAAGATCAAAAGTTAAACGGGAAAAGCTTTATTTCTTGCATTCCGTTTAACTCTAAACATTTCCACATTTTATTTTGCTCATAAATGTGCATGAAAATATTACAAATTATCTCCAGCATGTACAGTAAACTCCTGAAAGCTGCAGTGCTTTCATTTCACTTTGTTATTTGTTTTTGAGCCTATTGCATTATTTATAGAGTACTGCATTCATGTGCAGGACTGTAGAATGTTTTAAAGTTTTTATTTGAATTATCTCCCACAGTAATCTCACTCAGGTGGATCTACAGGTTAAACGATCAACAGGTTATTTCAGCAGGCCAATTCAAAGGCAGTAATACTCTCTATCTGAGACCTTCAGATCTTTCTCCAGCAGCTTGTTGTCGGCCCTCTGGCTATAAATGGAATGGGCAATACACTTGTCTTCATAGAAGCATGTCAAAGCAGTCTGAGGATGATTGCGAGTGAAGAGCGTTGCCTGCAGCTTATAATTCACTTGTCAATAATGGATAAAGTCATATAAATCACAATATGTCTGTTTATATGGCCTCCCCAAGGTCATTCAGCCTCCTTCTCTCATTCTTCTCATTTATTTCTTATCTGCTTGCACTCCTCATTTCTATACCCAGCTCTGACTTTCTGAGCATTAACCCTCATTATCCTTGCAATGCAGTCTTACAGTCTCTCAACTCGTCCTCAACCAAGTAAATAAATGATGACCATCCTGGCACGATTGCGAGTTGGTTTATTCTCTCAGAGATAAGCCCAGGCTGCAAAAATCAAACATGTTTTTGCTTGTGCCGAAGGGGTAAATCTGCATGTGTGCACCAGCAAAGATCTGCAAAGGCATACACGTGCCATCCGCGCACGACAGTGCAGTCGCACTCCCGAATCCCTGCAGAGCCATCACAAGTCACGGCTCTCTAAATTAAATAACACCCAATTAGATTAAAGCAAATGAAACATCTCTGATGAGAAGGAGGCGGACGAGGCGAAGTTGTGCGGAGATGGAAGAGAGAACGGTGAGAGCAGCAAGCAGTTTCTGTTTATTTAAGGTGAAAGAAAGGTTGTGGAGGAGGAAGAGAGATGAGGAAATAGAGATGGAACAGGAAGGTGAAAGCAGGAAGGAAACGTGGATTAGGAAGGGAGTGAAAAGAAGGACAGCAGAGAGATGTCAAAGTAAACCCTATGAAGTGAGGAGGAAACTGTCTGGCAGCTTTGTAGGAAGAAAGTTTAAGTGTCTGTTTGAGAGAAGAAACTTGGTTTTAGAGGTTGAATTAAAGCTAGAAAGCTCCTGATAGAGAGTGTTCACGGGGAAAGTGTGCTGTGGGTGCATTAAGCGTCACTCTCCATTTTATGTTTTCTCACACTTTTGTTCATTTCCACAACATCTTACAGCACCACCTTCAAATCAAGCAGTCACACAAATTTAACAGCGATCCTGTCTGCAGTTGTTCTGCTAACTTTGGCAGCACTGCTCCTTTTTATAGTTCAGGCCACCGTAAATCCCACAGAAGCTTGTAAAAATGTCACATAACATACTATAATTTTTAGAACTCTGTCTTGAGATGTTTCACATTTTCTCACATTATGGAAGGTAAGAATATAAGTCATTCATTTTCTAGTACCGGCTGTATCCTGCTCAGGGTCACGGGGAGGTTATCCCAGCTGTGGCCCAGAACAGACCCAGTCCATCACAGAGCCAGCAGACACATGCACGAGACAAAAGACACGCACACTCACATTTCACTCCCTGGGTCAATTTAGAATCACAAACTAACCTAAAACACATGATCCTGGTCTGCAGGGAAAACAAATCGGGGAGAACGTGTAAACTCCATGAAGGTCTGATCTGCTGCAGATTCAAACCAGAGGCTAACCACTACACCACCATGCTGCTGGCACAAAACACATGAAATGTTTTAATAGTTGGTGACACACACACAAGCTTTGTTTTCAGTTGCTGACTTATTTAACTTTAATTGTTGTCTTTTAGCATTTTCAAAGTTTTAAAAATCAATTTCTAATATTTTAAAAGCTCGTTTTTATGTAAATAATCTCCTGGATTGATTTCTTCTCTATAATCAGTCATCGGTGATGGATCTCACACCAGATCACTTTAGAGCCACAGCTGTGTGAGAATGTCTAAATCAGCTCTGTGAGGAAACACCTTCTGACCCTGTTCCTGAAGGCTGGATGAAGAGTTTATCTGTCATCTTGAAATGATTCAAAACTCTGCAGCTGGACTCATTACAGGACTAAAAACACAAACCCTGCGTTCGTCTCTCTGCTCTGGTCCTCTGCTAGATTCCATATTGATTTTTGACTCTTACAGCACACATTGAGAGCTTTAATAACTTTGGCCCTAAATACATCTCAGATTTATTGACCTGCTGTATTCCCTCTTGAACACAGAGATCTGCAGCCTGTTAACTATTCCCAGGTCACAGTTTGTGACAAATTAAAACTTTTTTTATTGGAAGAAAACTCTCTGAACTCAGGCACAGCGTTTCTCCTCAAAACTTTATTCTGGAAATGTCTGAAATATCTATCAGAGATTTTATTACTGGATTCTTGTCAATCTGATGTGACTCAGTTCTTCCTCAGATTCCACCATTTCAGAGATTTTTACAAAGAAAGATCTCAGAAACATTCAATTTTCTTGCATCAGCACCAACAAAATGACATGAGCCCGTTTCACGTTTTACTGCTAAGGTGGGAAGGAATCATTAATACTGCGTTTGTTTTAAAACTGTTTGGTAAAATGTATGTTGTAAATTCTACTATAAGATGCTCTTGTGCCTCTTTTTAAAGTTTGAACACCTGCAAGGAAACCGAGATAAAGACTTTGTTATTTCTGGAACAAAATGTGGTAAAATTACAGAGACGCCTCGTCGTCTGTCGTTTTTATTACTAACTTTGACAAAGTTTAAACTGGATCCAAATATCAAACATTATGTAGATGAATCAGAGCTGAGTGGCAGCTGAGGTTTGCAGCAGAAGTGCAACATGCAGTCAGGCTGATACAAACTTTGTCTACAGCTATTTATAAAAAGCTGTCTTGTCTTGACACAGTTTTGCCACCACATGATCCCTCGAACACACTGATGTATTGTTTTTATTTCTCGAGTAAAAAAGATTTGCTTTCTGGTTTTTTAAAGGCTTCTCTTGTGTCTCTATAGATTTATTGGTCACATTCCTGGAATCTAAAGATTTATAGTGCAAAAAGAATAAGGAAGTCGACTTAAAGTTTTATTATGAGAAACTTTGACCAAGTTCTGATGAAAAGGCCTTATAAAATGAACTCTGTGCAGGCAGGTAAAAGCCAGTATGTCACTTTGCTGTGACTTTTAAAGACCAGTTAGAAAAACGCTACTTCTAAGAAGATAATCACATTTTTAGCTGGAATCACATTGATGTGGTATGTACGACACTTTTGTATAAAGTTGTATATATACTCAGGTCCTGTGGGGCATATGATGTAAACGAGAACAAATTATTCTCAAATAATCTGGTAAATAATCAATAATGTTTTAACCATTTCAATGACTTGTCCTTATGATTGTTTTGTAAATAATGCACACAAAGTAAAAAATTGTAAGAATTATCAGGATGTTTAATAATAACAATATGATTACCCTAATGTTAATACTTTCATCAATACAATATTATAACCTTTTGTTCCAAACAAATAAACATAACAAATATTCCATAGTTTTTTTTCTCGGTGTGGACATTAAAGGTACAATTATGACTCATTTGTTTTGTCACCAGCTTCTCTCAAAGCTAACATCTCTTCTTGTACTCTATGACTGAAGAAACTATTTATTTATTTTACCATCAATAATCCATTGAGATTCAGAATCTCTTTTTCAAGGGAGTCCTGGATTATAACCTATAGGACATGTTGTGATCTGTGGGGGAAACTGGAGTAGATGAAACCCACGCATGCATGGGGAGAACATGCTAACTCCACGTATGAGGCTGCAACCGGGATTCAAACCTGCGACCTTTTGCTGCAAGGCAACAGTGCTAACAACTGCGCCACCATGCCAAATAAATTGAGATTTGTTCCAGAAAGGTTTAAGATGCCTGCAACAAATCTAACTGTTTTCAAGGAAAACTTGTCATGCAAATCTTTCTCCCTCGCTAAAAAATCCAGCAATACGAAGGTAAGGCCCTGCAGCTCATTGAACCCTTGCAAATGTTTTAAGAAGCTCCTTGGTGAATGTTGTTCACAAAATTGCAGCCTAATGAGAAGCTGGCTTATTACTTCTGTTTTGTTTATTCTGTTTTTAAATTGCTTCATTGTAAATAAGAACAATAAAGCTGAGTTGTATTACCAACACACAGAGAGAAAATCACACTGATGCGTCCATGTGGCCACTTTCTATCAGACTCACAGGACAAGAAGATTCAGCTGAGCTCCCATGGGTGTCACCATGGTAACAAACTGGCTTTCTGGCTCATGTATTCATTGGGACAAACTCAAAGATGGAACCAATTTCTATGACAACATCAGCAGCTGTTTGACTGTACGGGAGTCGTTTTGTATGAAGCAGGGTTAGGACAAAACGGGAGGCACGACATCACCATCACATGAATACAATAACACCAAACACATTTTTCAGAGTAATCCTCTGCCTCCCTGGGGTTGAAGTGCCCCATAAAGTTCCAAATGCAGAAAGTGAAAAGAAGAGCTGTGTTTCTCCAGGTATTAATATCGCCCCAGGGAAGGAGGGAGCACTAAACAGGAGACGGAGGTACGTGTCTGTGGAGGGAAGCCTCATTCAGCAGAGGGCAGTAAATCAGCTCCTGCTGGAGGCAGAAACCAGAGAGACTGGTTGAGCTCCTCTTTTCTATTGGCCATAACCTGTCACTCTCACCTCAATCTGTCGACCTATCTTTCCCTTTAATTTACCCGTTTCCCCCTTTTTTACTTAATATCCTTTTTTCTTCTGCGAGCCTCCTCATATCACCACAGAGCTTCACACCCAAGCATTAGTTATCTCACCTCTTCCTTCACCAACCTAAATTTCTACGTTTTGTCATCACCGGCTGTCTTTTCCCATCATCCGTATCTCCCTTAAGTTCAATCCTCTTTTCTCGCCTCCTGCATGTGAGCACACCCACTGGAGATATGGGAAAGGAGGTCAGCTTTGTCACACAGCATAGAGCGGAGGCTTTTAGGGGTCTGGGATTGATGGTTTGGGGGTTTGCTGTGGCAGAAATAATCATTGTCAAAAATATTTCTACAAGAAAGCCAAAGACAGCAGGTAAAGGAGAGAAATCTATCTATTTCAAAGGAGGAGCAAAAGAAAAATGATTTTAAGTTTTAGTTCAGGTTTATTAGGGGTATGCATAGACACTTAAACAATATGGTGTAGGTGTTATCTTTAATTAGAACAATGCAATGTCCAGCAGGCAGGTGAAGTGTCAAGTCCAAGGACACTGACAAAGTGACCCATCAGGAGTGGGCCTTGAACCAACAACCCTACAGTTACAAGATAAACTCTCGACCTACTGAGCTGCTGCTTCCTCCGAGAAAAGTATAGAGCCACTCACCAAAAGGAGTCAGCTGATGGTTCAGGCATCTGATCAGGACTCCTCTCTTTAGAGGTTTTCCAGGACAGACACTTAAACTTGTTGAAGGGATCATGTATGCTTCCTGATCTGGGAAAACGTCGGGATCCTGCAGCAGGAACTGGAAAGTGTTGCTGGGAAGAGGGCGTGCTCCTGGACCTGTTACCTCAGTGAACTCAGCTTATGAAGTTTAACTGCTTTCCATATATTTCTGAGCTTCCAACGTTATAAAGCATTTAGTCAAGCTCACAAAACTGAACAAGTCAACCTGTTTTTGCTAAATAGGATCATTAATTGCAAAACAAAACTTTTGCTTCTGCAACAGTTTTACTCCACTGTTGTTAATTTGCAACACAAAAACATACCTAGCAAAAATGCTTTGTTTGGTATGTTTGTTTTGCTTTAACCTAACATTTCTTTCTCTCTCTCTCTCTCTCTCTCTCTCTCTCTCTCTCTCTCTCGCTTTGAAATTGGCCCAAGGGGTCATTAAAAGGAGAAAGGCATGTGACATTTAACTGTCAGACTCAGCAGCTTTAGCTAAATCACCTTGAGATTTAAAAGCATCCATCAAACCGTTTTCTGCTGCAGTTCACTGACTAACCAGGTTGTTTCAGGGTTTTCTTTCATGTCCTTTGTTCTGTATGTTGTTTCATGTTTACTGACATCTCTTTGAAATGATGAGAGGGAACTAATGAGATACAGTGAGCGTGTGATTTATTAATAAAAACAGATAAAAAGCTAAACAGCAACATCACTTACTGTAGAGGTGAGCTCTTATTGACAGAAATGAGATTCATGGTGAGAAAGTCCTTGTTTCTAAAGGCCTCCATCTGTTGCTATTGTAGCGCTGGCAAAGCGTTACTATCTCTCTGATTTCTGACATCTGGTTCACCACCACAATAACTCATCTTTTTCCTAATAACTTGGATTAAAATGACTCTTTTATTATGTTGTAACCTGAATCAACATTCCTTCCAGGACCGGTCGTGTCGGAAGACTAAGAAGATTTCCTTTAATTAATAATTAAACTTAAGAACTCTTTGATGTCTCATTCTAAAAGACACTACCTTTAATCTGTCCAGAAATGTCTTAACGTGATTAATTCATTTTCTTCCAGTATTCATGAATGTTGATGTTGCATCAGTATTATTTTATGATTTCTACTTTTGCTAAAAGGTTAAAACATATTAGTAATCCATTAAACTTCCTGGGTTTCTAATGACGAGAATCACGTGACTTGGTAACTCTTTCCCCATTGGGCCACGCGTCCAAAGAACCCTCTGTCAGCTTCCTGCCTGGAAGCTACCGAGAGTTCTCGTCAACCCCTCGACGAGAGAACACGGCCTCCGTTTTCCTCCGCTACACGGAAGGCCTCGGGTGCCGACCGAGCTCGTGAGTAGCCAGCCTCACCGGTCGAGGACATTGCTCCGGCTAAGAAGCCAGACACCATCTGTCTGCTTCTTTCCACCTGCCATGGGAAAGCCGGGTAGCCTCTGCACCAGCCGATCATGGACCAGCTAGACCGACTCGACAGACTCCTCCGTGCCTGCGGTAACGTCACGTCACCGGAGATAACTCTGAGGTTCGTCAGATCAACGATCACACCGACGAACCTACACCTCCACCTCACGCCGAGGCGATCTGGAGCGGTTCAGCAGGTACCAACCCGACCTGGTAAAACCGAGGCTATTGATAAATAACACTCGATCCAGTTAGCTCAGCTCCCCTCCTTTCTAGCCGAGATCCCTAGATAATAACATATCACGGGCTCTCGTCATTAACTCTCAGCTTAATAACATCAGAAGAATCTCTTAAGATGCAACTACCTACCTCACATCTGTCTGTTTATTCAATCTGTTTTCTTTAATAAAATAACTGAAGTCTAAGTCAGCTTCTGGGTTATACCTTTCAAATATACGTACGTAGGTCTCCCTTTGAATCAAAGAGAATCTAGAAAGCCTGCATAACCATCAGTTTAGTGAAGGTAGCTAACAGTGCTTAGCATAAAACCGACAAAACTAAGCTGATAACCTTGTAGAAGTGTGTCCGTACTATAACGATAAAATCAGGTTATATTACGCTACACTATTATAGCCTAGCCTCCCAATAAAGCATGTAAATAAGTCTTTTCTGCAGCACTTTTATGGCTCTTAAATCTACCAGTGTCCTTTGCAGCTAACGGTTCAACTTACCTGTCTGTTGAATGATTGGCATTTCATTTTGCATCCGTTTGTGAAGAATAAGCAAACACACATAACATGCATCCTGTGCAGAACATGAACACATGGCTTTAACTTTTATTTTACATGCAGTCAGATGCACTAAAATGCTAATCCAGTCAGTTTAGACGTAAAAACATGGAAAGTTAAAAAGTAAAACTTTTCAAATTATAAGACAATTAAGTGCTGTGTCCAGGCAGATGTCAAAGCCTCCCACCAGAATGTAAAAAAAGAGGAGAGAGCATGTAATTGCCACATTAGCTAACATCCTCCAGGGACTGACACCTGGCTGGTGTGAGGAAGGTGTTCAGGGACGAGATCACCTTGATGTTTGATGCAGACAGCCAGTGAGAGGTCAGGCTGTCAGTCTGTTTTATGTGCTGCAGCTTTAAAAATACCATCCTGGAGAGAGGAGCAGAAAAACACGCCGGGACAAGAGAGACACTATTTTGATGTCTCTTCACACTCTGATACTAACACACCGTATTAAACGACACTCAGCAGAGAAGACGTCCATCTGAGACAACAAAAAGGATTTTCCATTTATTCAGACTTCTTATCCTAATGTTTTCTTTGTTTTGTTTCTCCCTTGTTTGTGGACATCTTTGTCAGCAGCCATTCCTGTGTGACTCACTGCTGTTTTGGGGAAATGAATCATTTCTGGTGTCAGCAATTTACCTGTCCCTCTAATAAATGTTAATCTTTTAGTTTGATATTCATTGACCCTTTTTATGTGCCGCTAATGTGGATGAACATGAAAAAGAGAAACCCGAGGAATTGGCAGAAGCATCAATCATTTCAGGGGTTTGTACTTAAATGAAGCATGTGAAGAAGACAAGGCACCACACAACACCACTGGTGTTGTGAATGGAAATAATGAGGGATGTGTACTGACTTTTTTTTAAACTTTGTGTGACTTTGTGTGCCTATTAGCTCATCTTTTAAAGAGAGAAAGCACGATCCAGCAACATAATGGGGTAAGAAGTGGGAAATGATAAGAGTGGACGTGATGGGAGTTTGAGTGAATGAGATAATTGGAGTTTGGACACTTTTAAACAAGGCTCATGATTGTGTGTGTGTGTGTGTGTGTGTGTGTGTGTGTGGTTTCCATGCACGTGTGTGCATGTGAGCATGTTCGTGCACGTTTGTAATGTGATGCAGAACAGCATGAGCAGAAGGACGACAAGATCAAGGGCGTACTCAGCATGGAGAGGGGCTTCTCATTTACATGAACTGGAGAGCAACTAAAGCAGAGGAGTTAAAGTAAAGTAACCCCACTTAAACTCTGTAAGATCTGCTGTCATATGTAATATTAATACTATTTGAAAAATATTCTCGTTTAGTTTTAGTTTTATTGGTGATGATCAATCTTAGTGATTAGCAGCTCAGATGCCCAAAAGTCCAACTCCGATTCAGCTATTATTTGTTTTTATCACCAGAATTAAAGGTGATTTACTCTATACCTCCAGATGCATTCAACTCAATACATTATGTTTTTAATTTTCTAAGAGCTCTAACAGGATCAGATCTTCCTTTGGGATTTTGTCCGGAAACATGGGTCCAAACAAACGATCCTAAAGAGAAACATCTTTTAAAAATGCAGAATGAGTGAAAAACACTGAAAAGGCAATAAAAAACAACACAGAAAATGTTAAGAAAATCAATACTAGGATGCACAAAGAAATGAACTAGAATATGAGTAGAAAACTCAATTTGAAAAACTGCAGATGTGTGCAGACGCTAGGGTTTAGCAGATGGTTGTTTCAAGACAGCTGTGACAGAAAAGTAAACACAATCAGTGTTCAGAACATTCATTTGTTCATTTGCAGTCAGATATTTCAGTTTCACATAAACAACCATTTAAAAGCACACACACAGTTTAATACACAACATAAACCACCAGGCTTTGTGATTTAATTGGCTGTAAATGTTTAAAGAAGTAGCTTTTTTTAATGCAAATAAACACAAACAATGTATCATTGCAAAACACATTTTTATTTTTTATGTATGTAACAGCTTTGAGTGGTAAACCTTATGAATTTTGAATTAAATCAGTCATAATATTCATATATTCACAGATTCACTTGCCTTGTTTAGCTCCATACACACAGACAACAGCTTAATATAAACTTATAATTGGGTTAAAGCTTGTGGAGAGATTCTCCACTCTCAGTTAAACTGAGTGGCTTTGTAGTGCAAATGTTCATGTGTTAGCTAATGTGACAGATCATTACAACCATCCTGCTCATAGTAACACTGTTTTTAAAGCAGCTAGCTCCGTGCCTTCTCCTGCACGTGACAAACACTTTGTTGTGAGTGGGTGAGAGAGTGAAGATTTAAAAAACCCTATGAGAAGTAAAACACACCAAAATACACACATACTTTTAATTAGGACACAGGATTCAGCAAACAATTCAGCATAATGACAAGTCAAGTATTCAACCTGGAATTACTGCTTCCAGCTGATGGTCAGTGAATGCACCAGCAGGTAGCCTCTGGACTGGAGGGACTGTGGAGGCTGAAGACCAGCAGAGATCGTTCTGTAATCCAAAGGTCAACGGTTTAATCCCAGCACAAAAGAACAAACCTCCTTACAAGTCATAAGTCCTGTCAAAGTGCACTTGAGCAAGAAATTCAGCTTCCTTTCATTTGGATGAGAGCGTCTGCAGGAAGAAAGGACAGGAGAATCCAACATGATTAGACAGAGTGTGAAGCCATCTTGTTATCTGAGTTCAAGTGTTTAGTATGCAAAGAAGGAACAACTAAAGGTTCAGACTGAGAGGGATGAACAGCTTGTCGCTAAACTCTTTCACACACACACGCGTGCGCACACACACAACACACCAGAGGCGATGTTGGCTAATTACTGACTGAAAGATTCTCATGAGGGAAGTAGAACCGAGAGGTGCCCCTTTTGCATCCTGGGTCCTGCAGCTTCCTGCAGCATATTTGGACCTGCAGCACCCCCCCCCCCACACACACACACACACTTCATCACTGCTGCTGCTGCTGCTGCTGCCGTCTGGTCACATGATCAGAGTAGAAGTAGGCCATAACAGAGGAGCAAGGCAAAGCTGTCAGAGTGTGACAGGGAGCTGTGTGAGGCAAGTTAAAGAAGTAAGTGGAAAAGAAAAGGGGGACTTTATTAGCATACTCAGACTCCAAGCATGTACATAGCACACACACATGCACGTGCACACACCAACACACACGTGCACACACAGACAGAGACACACACATCTAAATATACACACACAAACAGGGAGAAGCTGCCAAATCTCAAATGATAAGATGAACAGCCTGAGGATTTACCAGGATGAGCCAAGACACACACACACACACACACACACACACACACACACACACACACACACACACACACACACACACACACACACACACACACACACACACACACACACACACACACACACACACACACACACACACACACATAGGCGTACACACTTTTAGAGGACATTACTTTGACTAGTATTAATTTCCTGGAAACACACTTCCAATTTGTTTCCTATCTCTGACTGATAATCTAAATCTAACCTTGTTTTAACCTTAAAACAAGTCCTGAGTTTAAATTTTAATGAGCAACATCATTTAGACTTTTGTTCTGTCTTAAATAATCCATAATGTGCCTGAAGTGAACAGATAATGTCCTCACAACTTGGGTAAGACAAGGGCAAACACTTTCTTCAGCCGCAGACACTGAGATCTGTTACAGATCATCTGCCATCTGGATTATTTCATCTCCATTTCCAGTTTGCTTTCTTGTGTTTATTTTAAATGTTTCAAGCTTGAGTCTAAGAGAAATGATGCCCTCAAACTCTAATCTCTAAATGTGCACAGACGTTTTACAGCTTAAAGAATATCGATAAGTCCCTCAGAAACATCCGTTTGACAACAACAAAGAGCCGAGCTGCAGCCTGATGTTCTGAGCAAACATCTATCATTTGTCTGTTTGGGTTGCTGAGTCATTCTCTTCAGATCGTCTTTGTATAAGTCAGAAAGTTTGACATTTTGATACCGCAGCTGCCCAAAGTCTTTGGTTTAGAGATTGTAGGATTTCTCATTTGTAACCGTAAAGCTAAAGATTCTAATTAGAGCATCAGTGACATCGGTTTAGGGATCTGGGTTGTAAACACTAAGACACTGTTTCCTCTAAAAAGTTGATGTGGGTCATTTACACATCCAGTCACAGCTAAAAGGTGGCCAATAACATGTCATGGATTTTCTTAGCCTTATTGGCTGATTCGTGGAGGAAACAAATCCAGGAAGGAAACCCATTTCTCTCCTCAGTAACACTCTCCTCCTGGAGGACCCTCAGAAGCTCTCAGGGCAGAGAGAAACTAAAATCCCTCAGGTGAGTTCTGACTCAGGTCTCTTCCCCGGAGGCATCAACCTGAACCTCCTCAGCTGAGTCCTTTTGATGAGGAGGAGCTACGCCAACAGAACTGCATCATCTACAAAAAATCTTTTGTAAAGGTCCAGAGATGAGACCCTGCTGAGACGCCCTCCTCTCATGCCCACACCCTGTCCCTGAACACCACACACAGGAAGTAGGTGGACATGTAGCCGTCAGACCCATTCAAGATGGCTTCCACAGTTAATCAACATTAGCAAACACAAAAACAGCTACAGTATAACTCAGTCAGTGTTACAGATATTGAGCTGGGTTTGGCTGTAGAGTTATCCACAACACTCACTCTGAGTTCTAACAGATTGCATAAAATCTTGAGATAATGCATAATGATATTCAAAACAGCTATATTTCCATCATTTCTCAACAGGAGGTGTGACTGTTGATGTGCCTTCAAGGAACGCCCTCCTGGGGAGCGTAACATCAGTATTCAGCCTCTTTAACTTTTTGGAGGAAATATATGCAATTAGGTGAGAAATACACTCTTTTTTTCCCTCCAGGTAGACGTTTCCAGACGTTTGGCTTTGTACGAAATGAGTTGCTGGATTAAAAAAAATATTATTTTGCTGAAAACAGCAGCCTGCAGCAGCTTGGAATAATGCTGAAACAGCACTTATAGTGAGCAAACAAACACATTACCACTAATTGAGATGGAAAACATTTTAACAGAGCTGAGGAGAGTTGTGAAGTTGATGATTATTATTCAGTACAAATGACCCTTTTGCATTATACAGACCCATTTGATCCACTTTGGATGTAAAAATAATCACAATGCAGCTGGAGTTACATAACTGTGTTCACTCATCAGGTATTTTGGAGGTAAGAGGAGAGAATGATGGTTATAAAAGACCGTTTGGGTTTCTTCAAGGCGTGTAAACAGAGTCAGTTGTGATCTCAGACTATACCTGAGGTAAATCAGACTTTATTATATAAATCTGCATGAGAAGTTCAAGCAGAAAACATTTATTGTTGCTCTTCTTTCAATCTGACAATAAGTTCAAGCATTGGATTCAGTTTGTATTTAAAATATTTTTATTAATATTTTTGAAAGTTATATTACAAAGGCAGCAAGTATTAAAGGTAAAAATAAAGTAAGAAAACATTATTTTCCCAATTAATTTATGATGAAATCATGTCTTCTCCCACTCAACTTTAACATCCAGTTAAACCTTAAAAGTTAAACCTTTAATTTCATATTTTTGTAATTTGAGCTTACAGGATTTACAGACATGAAATCGTTGATAATAATTCCTTGTGGCTGTAAGCGGAGTTTGATGCATCACCTGCAGGCTCCACTGAATCAACCTGTTCAGGTGCTTTACTGTCATCACAGTGTAATACACAGAGGGACAGAAGAGAAGAAACAAAGGTTATTTATTAATTCTGAACATGAAGTCCCAGTCTGCAGGGTTAAAATACATCCAGGCTTATAGAATATTGCTGTTTCTGATTTTAATGAAAGAACACTGCAGCATGAAAAGCTCTGCAATGAAGCAGAGAGGCTAAATAATCATGTTTAAACAAAAATATTCCAGACCATTCTTCGCCAGAGCTCACTATAAGTAATGAAAGAACATATATATTCCTATAAAGAACACTGGTGCACGCTTCGTTTAGCCCCTTCTCGCCTGAATTGCTGACATCAGGAGTTGGATGACACTTAATTTTTTAAACTTCAAGAAAAGAAGTCATGCTATTTTGTCCCCCAACATCTGTCTTGGCCCAATCTGAACAAACCTAATCACTAATTTAGGGGTAAAAATGGATCCTCTTCTAAAACTGGCAGCCATGCAGATTGTGATGAGCTGGAGGTGGTGTGGTCACCTCCAGCTGGAGGTGGTGTGGTCACCTCCAGCTGGAGGTGGTGTGGTCACCTCCAGCTGGAGGTGGTGTGGTCACAAAATGCTGCTGCACAGTTTTTAACAGGGACAAGAAAACCACATCTCTCCATCTCAGGCTGCTTTTTCATTTCAGGATTCATTTTAAATTTCTTTTATTTGTTTTTAAATCTCTCAACTGTTCAGCCCCAATTGATCTCTCTGACCTGCTGTGACCCTACACGGCATCATGCTCTCTCAGGTCAGCAGGTCAGATATTACCAGTCCCTAAGGTGTGTGAGGTGAGAGAGCTTTGCTCTGCTCCTGGAGATCAGACAGACCTCCTCTTTAAATCTGGTCTTCACCTTTACTCCCTGAGTTTTAACACAGTGAACTGTTTAATGTTACTCCTTTTTAGTTCCTTTAATTTGTTTTAATTGTTGGTTTTAGGCCTGTTTTTATCTTAATTGTGTCTTAATTATCTGTAAGTTTCACTTCATGTTTTAATTGGTCAACATGCTGTTTCTTAAAGACGCTCTAAAAATAAACCCCCCAAAAATCAAGGTATTTTTAAGGATGAGTCACATAAATTGAGAACATACGCTTCCCTGTTATGAGACCTTTTTTTTCCGTATTTGTTTTAAGTCCGTCCTCAGCAGAATGACAGTTTGTCATTAAGATTAAATCAGTGTCTCATTATTTCATCAGTCCATCATAAAATCAACAATGTCACCTCCTGCTGGTGATCAGCGCCACAAATGAAGGAGAACTCAGCCTCTGCATTCAGATTACGTCCACACAAATCAGAACTGATCCTTTAATATGCACCAAACGCATGGCCTGCAAACACACACACACACACACACACGCACGCACGCACGCACGCACACACACACAGAGATTTATACAGATGAAAGCACAGACATTCAGCTGCTGGTTCAATATAAACATGTTCAAGAATCAAAGAAAGACCTGAAGTTTAAAGATCCTGTAAAGCTTCTGAGTAAAACAGTTACAGGGAAAACAAAGCACATGAGTATCTAGACGCACACACACACACACACACACACACACATGTAAGATCAATATCTAATCTGAAACAACCGTCACCTTCACCAGCTCTGCAGAGCCAAGCAGAACCGTGAGTGACCTTCACCTGCACACTGAGCTGTAAGTCGTCGGTGACCATTTTCAGTCAGGAGGAGGCGTCGTTAGTTAGGCTCAAGTCTTTTTTGTGTGATGTTTTCTTTTAGGGGTTTCAAGTGCAGGTTCGTTTATTTGCATAAAAATAATGTAAGAAGAAAGATAAAACCTAAATCTGACTGTAAAAGAAACTATCGCAGAGAAAAGCATCTGATTTGTGGAGAAGAGTCCAGAAAAACCATCATTTACTGGTGATTTACTATTATTTATTTTTTTAACTTTTGCATAAATTTTGAATATTCAGGTAACATTTCAGCTAAACTTTAACTGAATCAAACAGTTTTTAAAAAGAATTTACCCAATGTATTTATTTCAACGGTAATCATTTCTTTTACTGGGTTCAGTTCTGCTGTCCCTGCTGTCGTGATACAGTATGTCTGATGAGATCATGTTTGTCTGTCCTGTGTGTCTCTGTGATGGACTGGAGACCTAAACTCACCCCTGGACTGGTTGTGACCCTGAACAGGCTGAAGTCTGTACAGAAGATGAATAAATGATGCTGAGGCTTGTCTTGAGGTGGTTTTTCTGAAGGTTATATTTGTGCAGCTTGGAGCACCAAGACAGAATCAACTCAAGACTCTGTTAAATCATCTCTGGCAAATGTTTGCAGACAAACACAAACTTTGATAGCTCTGAGTCTGGACCTACAAGAACTCCTCTGACAATATTAACTTGATCTCTTAGACTTGAATGTCCCTTAACAATTAATGTAATTTCTTAATTGAATGAGTAAAAACTGACTAAACCACTACCAAAAACCATTCAAACCTGTTTTTTTATCCTGTTTTTCTGAGAAAGAGTGTTAAATAATCCAGCAGCTGATGGGAACAAACGGCTTTTGTGATATGAGGTTCTGGTTCTGATGGACTGTAGCCTCCAGTTAGACAAGAGCAGCTCCAGAAGTTTATTTCCAGGGTGGGAGGGGTCAGCAGCAATCTTTCTGTCCCATCTCAAGGTCCTGGAGGTGAACGGATCCTGAGAGAGGGCAGCCTGCAGCCAATCACCACATGACCTGCTGCAATCTCGCTCCGTCTCCGACAGCAGCAAACCAGACTGTGGTAAAAGTGTTGATGAGAATAGATTCAATGGTGAAATGCACAACGATGCATAAAGGGTTAAAGTTTTTATACATTTTGGGGATTGGGTGCAGCATCTGTCATCTAATACCAGAAATACAACTGGGATTTATGGGCAAAATTGAGTTAAAACAATCTAGTTTTACTCTATAATAAGAGAGTTTAACCTAAAAAACTTTCTGTATCCTTGTTTTTGCAGAGGTCATAGTGTTTTTTTACACCCATCCTAATTTATTTTCTGCCCTCGAAGTAAAAAAAAGTGAAGCAGAGAAACTGTAATTCCAGCTGGATGTGACCTTTTCCAGTACTTTTAATAATATTCTGTAACTGAAACTGAGTTTTATTAATGCAAACATTCAGCCGTGGCAACGGCAGTGATTTATGTGCGTCTGATAATCTGATTTTAGTGACACGTCAAATGTTTCTGTGTCAAAATGTCAACGAGATCATTTTTAATAACAGCAAAGCTGATGTGTTTATTCTAAAGAAACACTCAAATAAATGTTTCTTTTCAGGAGATTTACTGCGACTCCTTCAGCCTCTCTCTGCTGAACATTTACCACTGACTTATAAACAATATCTATTATCTAAATCTCTTATATTCAATCGGTTTGTCTGAAAAGTTTTGATAATCTCAGCTGCTGAAATGGATATATGATTAGGAATGCAATTTCTTTCTAACTGAATAAAGCCCCACATGGAATATTTGTATTGCAGAATGATTGAATTTAGTGGGGATGATTGGCTTGATTCAATTTGTGCTTGGGATTGCCCAGACGGCTCTGCGTGCTGCGGCTTACACCGATGGTGAATGAATCACTAAGTGACTGATCGAGAAGAAAGGCATCTCCAAAAACTTGTGCATGTCGGAAGCATCTGAAGAGGAGAGCTGGGCTTTAATGTTGTGTGTGTGTCTGGCTGTGTGTGTGTGTGTGCAGCAGCTCTGTTGGTTCTTTCCCTCCTCAGTGCTGCATGGATTTGCATCTCATTGACAAAGTTTATCAGCAGAAGGAGCCTCTCTCTCCCTCTCTCGCCAATAAAGCCTCCATAACGGCCCATTTCAACCAAATTCAGAGCTTCTATTTCCTAAATTATTCTCGCTGCACTGAGGCAAATGGAACGAGATAAACAATGAAACAAGAAACACTCGTTTTACCAGCCACTTCACTGGTTGGCACCCTGCAAGGAGGCATTATTGCTCTTTAAAAGTAATAAAAAACAACAACATAAAGGTTTGTTTGCAGGAAAAGAAGCACAACACGGAAACTAATCCCAAATATAAAACAATCTGTCTGCATCTGTTAGAGGTCCCAAGCAGGCAACTGGTGCCAGAGTTTGACAGATTAGTGGATCCCATCGGTCCAGATGATTGATGAGAAGCATTAACCTTGCAAGGTGCGCGCACACACACACACACACACACACAAAACTAGACATGCATACAGACGTAAAGCGCCATGATAAATACAACCTCTTTTAATTCTAATGTTTTACACATCAGGACTTAATAAAGAACAGATCATTCGTTCACCAGCTTTTAAAATGAGGTCAATCCAACCTCAGACGATGGGCAAAACTTGACATTATCATCCATCGATTCATTTTCTGTTCCCGTTTGTCCTGTTCAGGGTCACAGGGGAGCTGGAGCGTGTCCCAGCTGTCAGCAGGTGGGAAGATATTACATTGTGACGGTATTTATTTGACGAAACAAAGCCAAAATGCAGACGAACCTAGTGCTCCTCCATAATTCAATAGCTTGTTGAACCACTTTTAGCAGCAATGACTTGATGTAATCGTGTTCTGTGTGACCTTTTCAGTCTGTTGTAGCAGAGTTTTGGCCCATTCACTTTTTACAACATTACTTTGGTTCATTGAGGTTTGTGGGTATTCGTTTAAGTGCTGCTCTCTCAAGGTTCTGCTACAGCATTTCAATCAGACTCAGGTCTGGACTCAGGTGTCTTAATGCATGATCCGAGCTTCAGCTGTCAGACAGACGGCCTCTGGTTGACTCCAGATTACTTTGGTGTGCAGAGGAGTTCATGGTTGACTCAGTGTCTAATAATGTGACTGTAAAACAAGTTAAATCATCCCCCCTCACCACCGTACATTACATCACATGTGTTTGTAATGTGATGCTGTGTATGACATCTTAAATTAATATAGTACAGTGAAAGAAAGAAGATAAAATCAATAGAAATGACAAAACAAAACATCAGAATTGAACAGAAACATAATAAAGTATTAATAAAGATGTAGTTTAACAAAAAGCCACTAGGCCAACCTGCACAATAACTCATATATAATAGCACCTTCTGTTTATATTAGACTTTAATTTATTTTACCAGTAGAATATTTTAAGTCCATTTGTTACCATTTGAGTTCGATTGAAATAAGTTGTGAATTACAACTTTTAAAGGCTTTAAATTAAAACATATTTTTCTTTGTTTGAAATGTTCTAAGTTCTAATCATTTGTTTTAACACACATGGAGTTTATATTGTACTACATTCTGATCAATTTAATCAAAAATATAAAAACCTACATGTTGTCTCATTTAAAAATAACTGTATTACACAAATGTTCCTCTATTTTTGCTCTTTTGCATTGAAACACTAGTATTGTTGGTGTATCCTGGTCATATTTTTATAAGTTAGAAGCTTTGCATGAAATCTGATCCAGGTTTTGATCCATAAAGTCTTTAGATCTTACCTGAAACATCCAGTTCTTAGTAATGAGGATCAAGAAACACCTGCAGGCAGATGATATGAAATCTGTTCTGATCCTTTATTCATGGCTGTGGCTGAGCAGGTTTCTCATGTTTTAATGTCTTAACAGAATCCCAAACATGAGCAGAAACAAACTACGGGTCATGGGTAACAGTGAATGTACAGGTTTAGGGTTTTTGAGCTGATACATGTTGAAATATTTGTGTTCAAATCAGAGAAGATTCTCTTATTGGATATAAAAATGTTAATAATTAAGTTTAAGTTACCACATTGGTTAAATACATTCAGTTTATTGAAAGGACAAATAACATATTATAATAATTTTTTAAAATCTCTGCTTTAAAGATTTATTTCTGGCTTGAATCTGGTTAATCACCACAAATTAAACAAGGATGAATGAGGATGAGAATGGTGTTCACCCTGCCAGAGTTTAAACTATGGCCCAATAACTGAGTAGGTAATGGGATCAAGTTCAGCAGCTCTGAACCTCAAACAACCTTCATTCATTCTTCATCAAATCACCAGGGTGAAATCAGGCAGGGAGCTTTTATTTACAGAGGCGAGGACCATAAACGGATCAATATCAGGGGAACAAACACTGGATCCCATGGTACCTGTGGATGAACTGGCTTCTCTCCGAGATACAATTCCTCAGGGAAAAAACCTCCAATATTGTTTATCCAGAATGCAGAGTGTAGTGAAAAAGATATTAAAAATCCCTTGGATATAATTATATTAGGACGACACACCTGTCACCAGACTCTACCTCCTCCACATGTCTCACACTACTGGAAAAACTGAGGTCTGCATTCTTGCTTTTGCTGATACCAGACCTTCAGCTTCCAATTATTTCACTCCTTTAAATGCCTTCACAGCAAAACTACTTCAAAGGCCCCTTCGCTCGTTCTCTCAATGTAGGACGTGATTTTATTCTTTTATATCTTTGTGGTCCTTCTTCTGCAGTCAGCAGCAAAATTCACAGTCTCTAAATGTATCCCTGCTTCTGTTCTCCCCGTTACTCTGATCAGAGTGCCAAACGCTGTGGGACAGGTAGAACAGATGGGAGAGACCGTCTCAAGGTGCCCAGACCTTAAGAGTTAGCAAACCCATCTCCTGGCAAATTGAACTCTGTGAATGATATTCTTCCAAATCTGATCTTATATGGCTGCTGGACATCACACGGTGACGAGTCCCTGAAGAGGAAGGTTCGTTCACTTATCTCCATCTGTCCATTTTCTAGTTCTTTCAAAATCTTTTGTGTGTGTGTGTCTGTCTGTGCATGTGTAATCTCTTTTGAGCAGATCCATTGCAGCTATTAAGACAGTTTGTGCAGCAAAAAGCCCCAAAGGTGATTCTGTAATTCAATTTTTTTCACCACAAAATACCCATTCCAATTTTTCCCTGGCAAATTTTTCCTCACATTACAGTAATTATTAAAAATGTTAATTAAAAAAAATGGAGGAAAGCTGCAGTTCTTTAGGATTAATTTTCTTTTCTTTATTTTTTTAAACATTTTTAGGCATAAAAAGTTCAAATGCTTTATCCAGCTGTTTTCTGGTGGTCCTTAGTCACTCCTGAGCCCCACAAGAAACACTGATGGAAAAAAAGTGATTTTGCAGAAACCCACAAAGGTTTTGCATAAAGGTAACTGGGATCCTGCAAGTTTAACATGTGGTCTCGCAAAATGCAATCTCATAAAACTATTGTAAGACCTCAAAAAAGTTTTGCATGGCCTTACAAAAAGTAATTTGGGACACCACAAAAGTAACATGTGACTCAGCAAAAGTAACTTGGGAATCTTGAAAAAAGTTTGAGTTTTTAAAAAGTATCTTCCAAAAATCACTTGGAATATTTGCAAACTTGACATTTTGCAAAAATAACTGGGGAATCTCATAATTTGTAATTGCGGACATCATAAAAAAATATTTTGCAAAAAAAAAAAAAAAACCTTGGTATTTCTCAAATCTCAATAACGTTGCTAAAGTAACTGAGGACTTCATATAAGTTTTGTGAAATCTCACAAACAACCTCAAAAATGTAACTTGGGATCTTAAAATTAAGTTTTCTAGGTTGAAATTTTATTACATAAAATTAAAATCAGTGCAACTTGCAGTGAGACAAATTAACCAATGAAAAGAACTCAGTGGTGGCAGGAGGCTGCAACCTGTGGCTCTGGAGACTCTTCAACCTCTCAGAAACTGTAACTTAGAAATATTACAACACAGGTCATTAATACAACAGTCATGAACTAAAACATCAGACTGCTTTCAGAATGTTTTAATCAAATTTAAATGCAGGTTACAAGAATGTTTTAAGAATATTCTGTTGTTTTTTTTTTTAAGTTGTTCATGCAGTTTACAGACAAGTCAGGAAACGTGAATTTTTTCTCTAATCATCTCAGACGACCCTGTTGAAAACACAAGCATCAAGCACAACGCTGTCGTCACTACAGATGTAATGAAATGATAACGCCAAACAACTTGGGGTGAAAAAGTTCTGACCAAACATCGTGTTGGGTAGCTGTAAACACATCCCTCCTCGAGGATTTTAAATGTGTAAAAAAAACTTTTTCCTACACTCAGTGGTAACACACTTAGGAAATCTTATTAAAAAAAAATAAACAACATAAAATTGCCCTCAAAACTGATGATTTATGACATAAACATGGATGTTTAGACAAATTAAACTAAAACAATTAGCGTTCATTATTGATGAAATTATAATAAACCACCAGCTGTGTTCAGTAGGAAACTGAAAGGCTGATTAAAATCATCAGGCTGCACATTCAGCCTCTGTCCCTTTAAGAAAACATGGTTAAAAACAAATGTTTCCACTGCTGCTATTAAACCTGAAAGTAAACACTTTGATCAGTTTAACACCACAGCCTGACTGATACATCTCCTATACACCAAAACAATTACAATAATATGACAAACTGAGACAATATTTCAAACCCAAATAAGCTATATGACAGCATATTAGTCTCTCACTGACCCACATATCCAACTAATTTATGTATTATCATGATCTTACTATAATTATACACCTTCTTTGGTTAAAATAAGACCGGAAAATTAGTCTGCTTGACCCAAAACAGATTTAGGAGAACCTTCAATTTCAGTCATTTTGTTTTGGTCAAAGTTGCTGGAGCTTAGTGGCTCACAGCAGTTCCCTCAGATCATATTTTACACTTTTAAACAAACAAAAAAGAAAACAGTACAGAAAGCATGTCTTTATAGATTCTCAAGCAGAGCTGCACTGACTATTATTAGAGATCATTATGTTAATTTAACTACAGGAACTGTTCTTTTATTTCCAACCTAAAAAAATCAGTTATCTGCTCAAAAAACACCCCTAATCAGTCAGGTGATATGATAAGACTCTAGCACACTGTGCATCCTAGGGGAGGAAACTAATGAGATTCTACCAGCAGTGATTGTCTCCAACACTAATCCTGAGAAGTGAACGAAATGACAAGAAAATATAAAAACATCAGTTTCTATTCGGTGAATTCATTACAAAAAAAAAAAAAGTCAACCTCGTGGTGAACGTACCCCCAAAGCTAAGACGTCCAGGCCTGTGCTGAAATATTCAGCCACTTTTCATATTTTGCTTCAGAAGGTGGCTCTGAGCATTAACACCAAGAAACACATTAGTATCTTAAATCTCAGCAAAAGGCAAAGATCAAGGCAGGTGAGCAGACCGGAGTAGAAAAACATATACACTGGAAATGTCAGCGTTTGAGCCTGAAACTGAGAACCAACAAAGAGCAGGGCATCTGTGTGTTACCATGTGCTTCAGGAAGGGGGGGGGGGGGGTATCTAAATAAAAGGCACAAACACTGAATTTAACACAAATTCTCCCTGCAGAGCAGAAATCTAGTTTATAAGACAATGCTGACGGGTTTTACCTGATGTTTGAGCATCTTAAACAAAATGTTTTTCTGATTTTTTGTGATAAATCCAAGTCTGAAACTTTTCATTTAAAAGAAAGTGACTAAAAACTTGAATGTGTCAAATTTCAAAAGGTTTTAAGGCTTTAATACAAAACAATGTGGTAACAAGAAAGACTCCTTTATAATAAAGAAGCCATAAAACCAGCCATAACATTATGACCACTGACAGGTAATATGAAGAACACTGATCGGTTTTTGACAAAATGGAAAACCTCACACGAATGTTTGACCCTGTCCTAAAACCCTATTAAGTTTGTAGTATAAACACTACTACTACTGCACGACCCCTAGAACCCTATAAATCTGCTTAGGAAGCTCAGAGAACATAAGAAAAAGTCTGAAATGTTTAAACCCAGCCTCAAAACTCCCCAAGTCTGATCTAGAACTGTTCTAAAGAGATCTCACAATAAACAGATTGTAGAGGCCGTGTTACCAAACACATCAAAACACCACTAGATGTTCTCCATGTGAACTCTGACTGATCAAAGATGTTTTAGTGATAAATTTTAGGTTGGTGGTCATAATTTTATGACTGATGTGTGTATATCTGACTGTCTAGAAGCCCTAAGACGACACAAAACACATCAAATAAAAGCACTTTCATGCATCCATCTTCAGCACCTGAATCAATCAGAAAATGTGTCACACTTTAATGTTCTTTGCATGTAACAGAAATGATAAAGCTGCAGCAGTGTAGCAGGTGGCGCCTGTCTCTGAGGACAGATTTATAGTCTTTCCGAGGCAAAAAGTGATGATGTACGCATGCTTCTGTCAGCTGCTAGTATCAATCAGGTAAAACTTAACCAAACATGTTGAAGGAGGGCTCATCTGACAGCCAAAGGTGCCCTCGTTCCTCGGTCTGAAGAACAAAGATCACACTTCTTCAAAGTAGGCCATCTGAGACATGTAAGCAGAGTTTCGCTGCAAAACAAGATACGTACAGCAGTCAGAAAACTCCACAGAGGCTAAAAGCAAAGTAAGGAAACGTGTTCATCTAACGTTTCTGAGACAAACACTACAGATGATCACATTAAAGTCAGGAACAAAGAAAATGATGACTCAACCAAAGCAAGAACCAACAAAAATTACTTGTCTGCAAGATTGTGAAAAAAACTATTAGAATAATTTTAAAATGAGGATTTTTGATGATTATTTGTTGCTCACATTTATAATATATATATTTTTTAAATATCAGTACTCTGTTATCTTCTGCATTTATGACTTGATAACCACAGGAGATGACTAAGTTACATTTTAAAACAGGTAATATTGATAAAAACGTGGCATATTTAGTTTATTCACTAACATTCTGACATCATTGGTGAAATTTATACATTTTTGCTGATGATATTTGATGATACACACGTTGCTGTGAGGTATGTAGACGGGTTCCTGGACGTATCCTCTGGCCTCGTTGTGGAGGCCGTACAGGCCGGCCTGCTGCTGCTGCTCCTCCAGCTTCAGAGACTCGATCTCCGACTTCAGCTCCTTCAGCTGGTCCTGCAGGTGTTTGCTCTTCTCCATGTACTCCAGCCTGCGTTCACGCACAAAACATCAACAAACAACCAAGCTAACCGTCTAAGATGTTCCTGCAGGAGTTTTAATCACGACTCACCGCTCCCTCTCGATCTCCATCGACAGTCTCTTCATATCCGAGTCATTGAAGCCGTGGCGTAAAGAGGCTGATTCATAGCTGAAGTCTGCTGCTTCAGGAGGAGGAGCGGGGGGGGTGGAGTAGGCCGCTATGAGCTGGAGGAAAGGCAACAAGTCAGAAGGCTTAAAAATTTAAAACATGCCTCACGCACACATTTGACACACTAATTAAAACTTAAATGAAAGCACATCATATTAATTCTGTCGCTAACATTTAACAGCTGCTAATCTGAAGCTACTTAAACTCTACTCTAAAATAAAAAAACAACAGAAGACAAAACATCCTGCTGTCCTTCTATAGTTAGACGTTATCTGATTTTAGTAAATCACTGGTTTCAGTTATAAGGGCACTCTGGTTTCCTTCAGAGAAACTGAAAACCTTCTAAACAAAAACACTGCATTTATCCACAAAACGAGCCTAATAAAGAACCAAGCAGCCTCCTCCTCATCACAGTACAGGGTATGTTGTCTTTGTGATCTCCAGCAGCTTCTGTTTGGCTCGTCGTTCAGCGTCTTTAGCTTCCGTCAGGTCCTGCTTCAGGTGATCGGCTTCCTTCAGTCTGGAAACACAGATTTCATTCATTCAAAACTAACAAGAGAAGTGACATGAGAACAACTTCTTTAAAAAGGAGTTAAGCTGTGAACCTGCAGGAAGGATTTTGACTACAGGTCTGCTGTCTCGCCCAGTATAAACTGACCACTTTACTGTAAATGGTTTTGATTTTAATGGCTTGCTTATTTGTTTTAACAAATTCTAAAGAACTAAAAAATTTAATTGATTACTACATATCTGGATCCAGCTTTAACTAGGAGTTACATTTTACTTTAAAACATCTGAATCTCAAGTTTTATTATATGAATCTGTCGGTATTGATCAGAATTCCCATATTAAAAAGGGACTGCAACGCTCTGCTACATTGATTTCAATCCTCTTAGTGCGGCTGCTCACTGTGAGACGATGAACCCAGTAATGAAGCCAGATCAGTGATGTACTCTTAAGCCTCACCGTGTTGAACTGTGATCAACAGCCCTTCATTCATCATCTTTGAATCAACTGATGCAGCCACTTCATCTCTCATACATCAATCAATACAAACATTAGATAAATGAGACATAAATGAAGTGGTAATTAATTTAAGCTGATACTCTGTGTGGCACTTGTTAGGATAATTGCAGACCTCCTCTCAGACTGCTCCACCAGTTTTACAGCCAGCTGCTCCGCCTCCCTCATCTTCTGCTCCATCAGTCTTTTCTCTTCTTTGCTCTTCATGGCTGTGACCTCTAACCTCTGTCTTTCCTGCTCAGCTTCTGCAGCTTTGTGAGCCAAAAGTTTTGCTTCCTCCTCAGCGATCTGGGCTTTCTCTGCCAGCAGGTCTGCCGTCTCCTCAGATCTCAGCTGCATTGGAACATTTAACAAACATTTTTACTAAAAATATCAAATTGAAAACAACGTTTGTAAAACTAACAGTGATAAAGGAATCAGAGTTAATAACTTAAACACAACTATATCATGTTGTTGATTATTTATTAGACAATTCTTAGCAATTCTGTCACCTAAAGTTGGGTTTTCAAACTGAAAATCACCCAAAACGCCTGAAAGATTCAATATTAACAAACAGAGAACGATGATGATCTCACCAGGGCCTCGTTGGCGTGTCGCGCCTCATCCTGCAGCTGGAAAAGTCTTCGTTCCATCTCCTCTTTCGCTCGTTCCGCATCCTCCCTCATCTGCTTCTCCCGAGCCAGGATCTGTCGCTCCATCTAGAAAGAAACCAGAAAAATTACAATTCCTATAAATAAAATCATCTTTAGATATTGTGTTCATCTGGTTTTATGCTAAATATCCTCATCAGACCAACCTTTTTGCGGGCCTTCTCCTCTTTAGCTTGAGCCTTCATCTGCTGCACTTCGATTGTGTCAACCTTCCTCCTCCTCATGAACAGGTCGTGGTTCCCGATGCAAAGCTGCAGGATCTGGACACATGGAAGGTTAAATTGTTTACATACTTTAATGTAGCGCTGTAATATCTTCACATTCATAGAGACAAACTGACCAGCTTGTTGACGCGCAGCTGAGACGAGTAGAACTTGAAAACGTCCTTCTTTTTGTCCAGAGGTTTGATTGTAAACTGCAAGAAGAAAGTTGAAACGTTTAGTTTGAGCCTCAAAAACACTGCATACCCTTGAGTGTCTGAAGATATAAGATAAATCTCCTATCGAAGGCAGACTTAAAAACACTGAAAGTTGATCTTTAACCATGAGGTTAAAGTTTCAGGTTGGTATTTTTGAACACTTTGGGGGTTTTTTCTAATCATAAATCACTTTGCTATCTAAACTGAGAAACAAATGCTATATATACTGAAATAATTTTTCATTAAAATCTGCAAATACATTTGCAAAAACTTTATGTAAAAAGTCCTGAAAATGACCAGGTCACTGTTTAGTTTTTAACTGTATTTTCTTACATATAAGCTCAAAACAAATACTGTACGTCTCATACTCATACTTTCTTCGTCTCAGAAATGTTGCCATGCTCGACCAATTTCAGTTAGTCTCAAGCACTTTATTCAAAATCCAAGCACTTTCAAAACCTTGAAAATACAACATTAAAATTCAAGCATTTCAAGGATTTAAAGCACCCATAAGAACCCTGTAGAAGATAAATTTTGTATAAAAAAAAAATGAAAATGAATAAACTGACAGTACATTATGTCCTGTTGTAGGTCTACAAGTTTTCATTTGGTTGCGCTGACCTCCTTCTCGCTGTAGGAGATGTTACGGATCCCGCTCCAAGGGAACGACTTGTTGGGGTTGAGTTTGCTGTTGGGGCTGTAGATGTGAAGACCCTGAGCATCGACACCAAGTAACAGGTCCGTGTCCCTTTTGTTTTGCTGTAAAAGTCACAACACTCATGATAAAGGTGGGACTTTCAATGACATCATGCAAATCTTAACTTCATGTCAGAGTGACTAACACTCACAGTGATGGCAAAGTAGCTGACGCCGTACATTTCAAGGTCCTGAGCAATCTTTAGGTATTCCATCTCAGCTTCGTCCCTGTTGAGGGAGAGAGAAAAAACATCATAAACATAGGACCAAACCTGTTGTAAAAGCCTTTTAATTCCTGGTATTAATCGTACCTGGCGATGCCTCTGTGTTCTGCATACCAAGCTGTGATTTTCTCCTCCCACATGTCAACAGTCATTTGGTACTGCATCAGAACCTGGGATTTTTACACAGGTGACACGTTCTACATTAAACACAAATACTAATCTGGTGGAAGCAGCAACACATCAGTCTGTTTTTACAGAAATCTCAATGAAACCACTTACACTTTTTGGCAACAGCTCATCTTGTGCAAGGAAACCTGGCTTGTGAAAGTTTGGGTCGTAGTCCCCGTACTGAGATTGAAGAGAAAAAAGAACTAATTTAAGACCTATTGGTACATTTTAGGTGGGTTGTAATTGATAATATTTAACCTAAAGGAGATCTAAGCCCAACATGAATCAGGCCTTGAATTGTTCTCTCACCTTAGCCTGGACAGCATACGACGCCAAGAGAACTGAAGCTTCAGGAGAACAGAAGATCTCTTCATCTAATATCTGCTTTTTCACCTAAAAATGATTAGACCTTCAGCAGGGATTAAACTACACAAATGTAATTTTCTTTACTTCATAAATTTAACAGAGTTTCCTTTTATGCAAACATAAAATACCTGTGCTTAAATATTACACAAGAAACAATTCTGATGGATTGATCCAACCCCAAATCGCTAAAAGTGTTTGTACAACTAAAGTTACATGTCTGGTTGTTTTAAAGGAAATACTACCTGTAAGAAGAAGAGATGTTGAGTAATTTCTTGTACCAGCTCCTCTTCTACTTTTTCAGGGAAAAACTTTGCTAGGAAGTGAAATGTTATGGGAGAGTCCTTGGGAACCTCCTGGTCCAGAACCTTGTTGAACAAATAGATGCAGTACTTACTGACTGAGACTTTCACCAAAGCATGATGAAAACGCTGTCAGTGCAACTAGCTACCACATAGTGACATTTTACAAACAATTTGAACATATTAAATCATCAATAACAAGTAACTGATCCTCTCAGTTCAACATTCAGATTTAACTATTGGTGTATTTTTACATCCTAATTTACTCATCTGATCTCACACTCACCCTTTTTTCTAATTTCAGCCAGGCGTAGGTGTCCTTCACTGTGTACCTGAGTCCAAAAAACCAGGTTTCCCTCAAACCAACGGTACGACACACCAGGTCAAACAGGTCTTTCCCTTTCCATTTAACCTGCAAAACAAACCCAATGAGCCAAGATGGAGAAAGCTGTGAATGCACAGACCTGCATTTAGTCAATAAAGCTGAAGTTTTTCTACCAGTAACACTGCTCCTCCTACTGGTACGGTTAAGCAAAACATTTAAGAGCACCATGTTTACCCATCTTAACTGTATTACTGATAAACACTTTGGTAATATACAATGAATTTTCTTTCCCCAAATACAAAAGTGCATTTAAATAATTTTTTTGTTTCCCAAAAAATTTGACATATATTGAAGCTAATTGATAAAAATTAACTTAAATGTGTGACATCACAAGACAATTAAAGTTTGCATGAAACAAGTCTAAAAAGTAAAAAAGGAATCTATAATTTATTGTGTTATCTTTTTTACTGATAAATTGTACTGTAAGAGCAATTCATTCTTTTTCTCAGAAACTCCTACTGAACCTTTAATCTAGTAACAGCTCCTATTTTCTCTGTGCTAGCTTATTTGATTATTAATATGTTTATTTTGTGGATAACTTTGTAAATGTCTAATTTTTAGTGTCTCTAACAAATAACCACAACCTTCATTTGTGTATGTTGCATTCATGCTTCTTGTTGCTTTAAAATGCACTTTAGGCATGTTTGTGTTCTAGGTTTTTAGTTAGTTTTACAAAACAAGTGTTGGCCCACACAGTTCAGTCATACATCCTCTTCTGTGCTGTGCATCATCTTAGCCATATAAACTCAGTGAGATATTCGTGTCATTGAATGAGGTTTTTTTTTTCTCAACAAGAGACCAACTGCTGGTTTCTGATCCTGCCATCTTCAGTAATAAGAGAAGACTTAGGTAGAACATGAAAATCTGTATGACCTGAATCTTAAATCTTACTCAGACTTGAACATGTACACCCTACTTCTCACTCCTGCAGGTGTTTCACCTGATATAAGATGAATGAACAACAAATTCTGAGACCATCTGCAACACAGGCTCCATAAAAAAGATAAATGAATCCAGTCTGAGGGTCTAAATTGAGATGAAAACAATACACATTCTCTCTCTCTTTGTAAAACAGACACAGATTGATGAGTGAAGCTACAATCCAGACTGTGAACTTTCTGCCTTAATTGATCACAAAACTAGATGAGTCAGGACCTGTGCAAATCTATTAAATGTTTCCCTGGCTGACAAACCTGACCAATTCTCTTCCAAGCAGATTGTGTCATATTTCAGGTGGTATGTGTTTATGATTGCAACAAGACTGCTAAGCTCCTTACTATTCCTTTCTGAGTGTAGTGAAGCAATCTTATTGCCTGTAAAAAGATGTGAAATTCGGGACATCATGATGTGCACAAAGCCTGCATTTTTATCACTTCTGGGTGCTTCTGGCATTGATTTAGTGTAGATTTCAACAATATAAAACGGATGTTTTCATAGAACCCAATATACATTTGCTTTATAATGTCTAAACAATTTGTATGCTAATAACCCCCATTAAAGAACCATTAAAATTTTTTAAATGAGAAGAAATTCATACCTCACAACTAAACTCCATTTCAGCATCCATAGTGATGACTTTGACTTTGAATGTCTTTGGTTGTTTCTTCTTTAATCCTAGGATAGACATTTTGATCGTGTATCTATAATGACAAAACTGTGGAACAGAAGAGAGTCAATTACTGCACCAAAATAAAATTAAACCACTCATCCCATACAATAGCAATAACATTTACACATGATTTACAAGAGAAAACTGCTTCTAAAACTTGTTTCTGGACTACAAACAAAACTATACATCGTTACGGATGACTTTACACACACACTTAGAAAGCATAGTACTTATTTAAGACGAAAAGCATTCAAGACATCTTTTAGGGTCATTACCAGGGAGCAACTTTAAAACTTCTGCCGTCCAACAAGGCGTAGAGGAGGCTGGGCTTTTGTGTGGCTAATGCTAAGCTAACTTCTCTGACATTAAAGTTTTCTTTCCAGCTATGATACAAATACAGACTAAAACTAACTGTTCAAAAAGCGAAACTTTTGGGAGTCTTCCATACTGAAATGTACCGAATAACTTAGATTTGAAAACTGTTATAATTTACGCTTGTAGCAACTTTTCTGAAGCTATCGGTAGCTGGTTAGCTTGCTGTTAGAAGGACTTTCCAGAAGATTTTTGTTTTGACTCCCAGCCTCTCTACAGGTGGGAACATGAATAACAGTTAGGAATAACGAGATTGCGCATGTGCGAGAAAACAACTCGAATGCCTACTTCAATGGTTCTCGGAAATAAAGAATTTACACATTTGGTAGTGGGAAGTGAGGCGACTGCGAATGCAACAGCAGAACCCAAGTTGAATTCATACGGTAAATAAACTATTGTCCTTACACTTTCTACAAAATAAATCTGCATAGTTTCAACAGCAAACAGCAAAGATTACTATTTGATATGAAAAAAAAAAGTTTTTTTTTTATTGAATGCTCCCTGACCCTGACAGTCTTTACCGAGGGAATGTCGAGCCCACGGAGAAATAGCTGATCTCTTCCTGGTTTTGTTCACTGTAACTTGTGTGTTTAACCTGTGAGCTCGTTAGATACAAAGTACTTATCAAAATTACTACCGAGACTACTGCTGGTAAATACGTCATCATTTTTATTATGTTTGTGCATTTAAAAAAAATATTTATAGCAATAAGCAGTTTAATTGACATTTATCAATATAACCTAGGTCAGACAAACATAGGGTCCAAAACAGTTCAAATATTAATCACGTATTTTTCTTTTTACATTTATCTACATTTGACCTTTATCTATCTTATATCACATAAAACATCATTTAGATTGAAAGTTATGTCAACTAGTTAGATTATCATTGGTTTTTCTGCATTGGTTCAGCAGAATGATTTGGTCTGAGTCAGATTTTAATTCTACCTTGGCAAAAACTATATTTAAAAATCAAATCTGCACTTATTTGCTTTTTAAAATGTACTTTTTCTGAACAGGTTTGCATATCATGTCAGCTCACACAAACACGTTTGAAAATGTGAAAGCTGTTATCCTATCAGCTCATAAAGGCACCACATCAAGAGAAAAAGTCTGCTTCTACAACACCTGGGCACAGAATTATGATCAGGCGAGTATATATATCAGATGAATGTATATAATGGGCTCTTATATGTTTCATGGTAATACAATTATTATGTAAAACATCCATAAATAGTACAAGCTAAGACCCAGGTAAAGAAATGAAACCAAACAAATTCTGGACTATTAAAGTCTGTAAGGTTCTATAATAACTACAACCTCAGCTGATCACACTATCATCATCCCTTTAGCTTTATAAAGATCTTTATGTGTTACAGTGCCAGTCACAAATTAAATCAGATGATCGGAAATATGTGGAATAAAGAAACAAAGATTGCTTTCTTTATAATTAGTTTATCTGACTAAACTATTATGAGTATGTTTCATGCAAATAAAAGTGTTGAAATGCTGCTGATCTTTTTATTGTGTTTGGACTAGGATGTGGCTGTCCTGGACTATCGTGCACCGAGTCTTGCAGCAGACAACATCTCATCCTGTCACAGAGGAGAGCGAGAAGCAGCCGTCGTGTTGGATGTGGCCTGTGGGACAGGACTTGTGGCCAAAGAGGTAACTGGTCCATTAATTAGACTCTGACCAAACACAAACTGACACAGTCATAATGGTACAGTGTAGTTTGATACTTGACCCTAGCACTCTGATGGTGATTTATGAACAGATGTGTTTTTGTTGCACAGTTGAAAAGACATGGATTTAGACATTTTGTGGGAGTTGATGGAAGCGAGGCAATGCTGGACAAGGCCAGGGAGAGTGGGCTGTACCAGGATCTGAAACTGGCCCTGCTGGGGGAGGATTCATTACCTGAACAGTGGGGTAATTAAATCTACATTAGACCAGCTGGGTCATCAATCACTGTGACTCATTTTCATCTCAGTCACAGTATTGTTGATTGTTGAAAGGTTTTTTGTTAATGTATTATAAATGATGATCATGTAACTTTGACTAAAACCTTTCCTCTTCTCACCTGCAGCAGGTTCATTTGATGTGGTTGTGATTGTGGGAGCGCTTAGTGTTGGTCAAGTCCCAGTTAGCATAGTCAGAGATCTCTGCAAAGTGACAAAACCAGGTCAGAATATTTACAACTTTTATTTATTTTCTTTAATCTTGACTTCTTTGATGTTTAGAGACTCTAACCACTCCTTCTTCTTTCCACCAGGTGGCAGCATTTGCATGACAACCAGAAGTAACCATGATAATGTGGCATATAAAGCTGCTCTTGAGAGCGAGCTGAGGCAGATGGTGGAAGAGGGACTCTGGACTTGTTTAGAGGTCACTGAGGTGGAAGACTGGGAGAGGGCTGTGTCAGAGCAGGAGGACGGATACATATCTGGAGCCGTTTATCTCTATAAGAAACTCTAAACGCAACACTAGGAAGTGTGCAAAACATTGTTCAAGCGTTTGCTAATATTTAGGTTTTAATTCATCATACATTTGCAAAAAATTTAGTTTCACACAGATGCAAACCTGTTTACCTGTATTCACAGATAAATACATTTATTGTTAAACATTAGAAGCCGTCATGGGTAAAATGTCTAGTTCTGGTGTGATAGAGTCACATTGCTGTAAAACCTGTTCTAGCACTTTTTTTACTACCTTAGAAAACCACCGCGTTACATCAACTCGCATGTACATTTATGAACTTGGATGTACTAAATTACGGAAGCGTAGAGCTGCCACCCAAGCAAAAGAAAAAACGAGCGTTATCACGTTATAACGTGATAACTTTATTGTTCGAACAATATACTTTTCACGTTCTTACAATATAATTTCACGTTCTTACAATATAATTTCACGTTCGTACAATATAATTATCACGTTTTTACAATATAATTTCACGTTTTTACAATATAATTATCACGTTCTTACAATATAATTTCACGTTCGTACAATATAATTATCA